>VXAD01006706.1:579762-951775 GCA_013399195.1 Dicrurus megarhynchus | reverse complement strand
GGCCCGGCCCGGCGCGGCCTCCTCCCGGCCGCCATGGCCGCGCCCGCCGCGGGGACCGAGCTGCCCGTGCCCGGTGAGTGGGCCGCTCCTCGAGGCACCCGGGGGGGAACGCGTCTGCCTGGGCCGGCCCCTGCGCGTTTCACCGCCGCAGGTCTCCCCCGATTCCCTCCGGCTGCGGGCCCCGGGCCGGGCCTTGCGGCGTCTGGGGAGGGACGCGTCCGCTGCCGTCAGAGCGGGGGCAGGGGGCAGCGCCGGGCACTCGGGGAGGGCGCGGTTAATTCTGAGCATTAATATTTAGCTTGTGTCGCGTTTTGGCCCAAGGTAATGTTCAAACGTTTGCTCGTTGCTGGGACAACAAATGCCTCGTGTATGTCCTGTGGGATTTAATTTACCGATTTGATGGGATTCAGTTTCCAAACTGATGGCAGCGCTAAATCACCGAATGGGTCCAGGCTGAAAGGGACCGCCGTGGGTTATCTGGTCCCACCTCCCTGCTCAAGCAGGGTCATCCCAGAGCACATGGCACAGGATTGTGTCCAGGCGGTTCTGGGATACGTCCAGTGAGGAAAACTCCACACCACGTGCGGCCACTGCATAGGAAAGATTTTCTTCCTGTTGTTCACGTGGAACTTCCCGAGCATCAGTTTCTGCCCGTTGCCTCTTGTCCTGTTGCTCAGCACCACCGAGCAGAGCTTGGGTACCTCTTCTTGGCAACCCCCAGTTTAGATATTTATACACATTAATAAGGTCCCCTATCACCCATCTCTTCTCGAGGCTAAACAGGCTCAAATCCCTCAGCCTTTCCTCGTAAGAGAGATGCTCCAGTCCCCCAATCCTTGCTGCCCTCCCCTGGACCCACTTCATGAGCTCCATGTCTCACTTGTACTGAGGAGCCCAGAACCAGGCACAGTAGTTGTGTCCAGTTGAGAAATGTTGTGGCTTAGTCAAATGAATGAGATACAAAGCACGTTGGGAAATTTATCAGCTTTTTGTATACATTGAATGAAGAACATACGTATGTTTTCTTATTAACCCTTCTGAAGGGAAAATAAAAGAACCGGAGACCTCTATTGCACAAGTGCCAAACAGATCACTAAGCAAGTTCAGAAGTGCATGGCTGGCTGGAGATAAAAACTTAAAACAGAGTTTTCAGATGCTGTTTAGCTTGCCTGTAGTTGTAGGTGTGTCTAGGTAAAATAAGGAAAAGCTCCACTCTTTCTTTAAAAAGCTTGAGTTTGCCTTCACAAAGCTTGTTGAGCAAGCGAAAGTGAAAAACAGATCTAGTGAGGTAATAAGTAAAATTTATACATCTCTGCTCCATCTGATACATAAAATAACATCTTTGGTAAGAGGGAAAGCTTTTGCATTAAATAATTATTTTAAGTGAAGATCAAATATACAGTTTAAGAAAGAACTTTTGGGGTTTGGAGCTGGGGTGCATATTGTTGATGAGATGGTTTTCATTGACAGTAAATGCACTAAGATGTCTCAAAGTAATTTTCAGAAGCAGCCCACTATTATTGTGTGTATTTCTTAACATTTGTTACACATTAACAAAATTTAGAAGGAAAAGGTTTGGTTTATTCTTGGTTTTGTTTAAAAAAATTCTATGCTTATAGCACAGGCTTTGACATTTTGAAATAGGAGGTCTAATTGTGCTTGCCATATTGTCTGCAAGGATTTCGACAAGTTAAATTATTTAATTTGTAAGTTCATTTATTTTTCTGTAGAATTAGTATTTTCTGTGTCAAGCCACATGCCTAACCAAAGGCTGAATGAATAGTTAACATTCTGTGTTTTGAAACAAGGTTGCTAACACTTTTGAAAGTGTGAAGAATTGAGAAAACCAGGCAGACAACAAATGCTGAAGAGCTGCTTGGACTTTATTTTGGGGTGGGTTTGTTTGGATTTTTTAGATTGTGGTCCTTTCACTGAATCACAGAATGGCTGGGCTTGGAAGGAACCTCTGGAACCATCTAGTCCAAGCCCCTTGCTAAAGCAGGTTCACCCAGAGGAGGTTGCACAGGATCGTGTCCAGGCAGGTTTTGAATATCTCCAGAGATGGAGACTCCACAGCTTCTCTGGGCAGCCTGTTCCAGTGCTCTGCCACGCACACAGGAGAGAAGTTCTTCCTCTTGTTCAGGTGAAATAAGAGTTTTGCCAACCCATGTTTTGAAGGCTGAGAGAAGAGAGAAGAGAAAGATAAGAAAATAAAATGTGCCATTGAATTGATAGAACATGGCTATTTCAAAATATGTGAGGCAAAATTCGCTTTTGCTGAAATTGACATTATCTTTTTGTGTTTTAGAATCAGGTGCTGTTTTCACATTCGGGAAAAGCAAGTTTGCAGAAGATATTCCTAGCAAGTTCTGGTTCAAAAATGACAAGCCTGTACTTATATCATGTGGAGATGAACATACAGCTATTATTACAGGTCAGTATTGGAAATGAAGGATATAGAATCAGAATTGTTTAGGTTGGAAGGGACCTTTAAGATCATCAGGTCCAACCATTAACCCAGCACTGCCAAGTCCACCACCAAACCATGTCCCCAAGTGCCACATCTATACATCTTTTAAACACCTCCAGGGATGGTGACTCAGCCACTTCCCTGGGCATCCTGTTCCATGAAGAAATTTTTCCCAGTCTCCAGTCTAAACCTTCCCTGGCACAGCTTGAGGCCATTTCCTTTCATCCTCTTGCTTGTTACCTGTGAGAAAAGGCCTCCCCCCACCTGGCTAGGACCTCCTTTCAGGAAGTTGTAGAGTGATAAGCTCTTCTCTGAGCCTCCTTTCCTCCCACAACTTCCGTCATAGGACTTGTGCTTCAGAGCCTTCTGTGGACACATTCCAGTGCTTCAATGTCTTTCTTGTAGTGAAGCTGATCTATATGATAAAAGGTGATATATTTGGACACCTTTGAAAGTTAGGAATCTTATTTGCATCCTGAAGTAAAACATTAATTGAGGTTGGGGAGAGGAGAGAGGACTGCTCTGTGGGAACTGTTGGATGCCTTCGGAGTTAGTGTGAGGTCACTCAAGGTTTTCACAGGATGTGCCCAAGAACTGTCTGGAGGAAGTTGGTGATAATTGAGTGTATCACAAGGTTTAAAGTAAGTGTAACTTTGTTCAGGCTGAATGTTTCTCTTTCATCTGACAATATTTAGTGTGTTAGATATACTGCATCATGGAAGTAACAGTATCTGCTGAACACCGGAAGTTCACTGGAAATCTGCTAGAAACAATAAATACAATTATAACTCTTAAATGAAGATTGCAACCACTGTTAACTGTCCGATGAAAATAACCCTTGAAAGAGCAACTCAATAAACTTCAGAAAATCCTACAAAAATCAGAAATAAACAGAAAAAGTGTTCAAAGAAAACTCCAGTGTAATAGAGGGAGCATTATTAATGGTTTTTTCTTTTCTTTGAAATGATGGAAACAATACTCATTAAAGAATTTGTTTATTTTATTTTATGTGGAAGGGACTACTCTTCTGTGGATGAGCATGTGTGACAATTGTATTGACAATCAACTGCTGACAGATAATAAGACTTTGTTGTTGAAAAAATTTATATGTGTATTTTCAGGACTTTTTAAATTGGACTGTAGTTATTCCTCATCAATATCCAATTGGTCATTGCTTATTAAATCATTTCCTGAGGGTTTCTTGCAATGTTCACAAGCAACATTGAAGGTGCTGGATTTTTAGAAAGAACCATTCCAGGCATGATAAAAAAGACTATTGATTTCATGGACTGCAGAACACCCTGAGGTGAAATTATACGATGAATTTTTCAAGCCTAACTTCACAGAAGATGAATTATACATTAATAGTTTGTTTTGAACAAAGCTTGACCCTTTTTCTTGCATTGAACCAGTAATATTAAATTACCTGTTGCATAAAATTAATCCAGATGTAACCTGGGGCACTGTGACATTTTCCTTCGGAATTTTCTTTTTACATATACTTTTATATGCCCATACCCAGATGGAAATAACACAGGTATAGTTCTCTGTTTAAACCAGTCAATTTAAATTGCCTCCCAGCATGTGCCTGGGCCAGCACTGTTAACCCCAGTCAGCAACAATCCCCTAATTCACACATCACTGTAATAGTGACCACTTAGATAAAGCTTTTGAAGAAGTCAGCTTGAGTAGATTTTCGTGCAGCACTATTTCTCTGCTATTTCCCCTTTCTCCATTATTTTAGTATATGCAGCTTGTTTCAAGAATATCTTTGTAGCTTGCCTTTGCTGGTGTAGTGGGCAGGTACATCATCAGGGAAGCTTCTAGATGATCAGATCTTTATTTCCTCAAAGCTTTAGCGAAGAAGGAACTGTAGAAGCATGAGAAAAAGACTTCTTTGGGAGTAAAAGGTTTTCTGGGTCATTGTAAAGGCAAAAGTGAGGGTAAAGTATGGATCAACAACAAGCAAAGGTAGAAAAACTGCAAGAGTCGTACAAAAAATGTGACAAAGGGAAAGAAAAAGCCTTTGTTCCTCATTTGTTCTTCACACCTGTGCATGCCCATGTGCACCTCACATTTCTGCAGTTAGATGGAGGTGGATGATACAGTGGAATTAAGCCCTTGGTGAATGACCCTGAACTGCAGTAGCACCTGGAATAAACGCTCCAGAAGCGCCTGCTGATAATGAGTTTACTGAGAAGGGTACAGACTTTGTGGGAAACCAGGAGCTTCTTCAGCTGAACCTGATCTGGAAGAGATAAAAGACAAACATCACCAAGGAAGGAAAAGTATCTCAAGCAGGTGTGTGTGAATGCATGCTTCATTTTACTTTCAGTCTTTATTTATGGGTCACAAAATTTCCCCCCCTTTTCTTTCCCACACCCTGAAAGAGGGAGTGGGACCTATGTTTGTAGGGAACAGTGGGAATATGAGGTAGATTAAAATATAGAAATATATCAATTTTATACTTAACATAGCTCAACAATGATAAGTGAAACAATCACCCAAACTGATACAAATCATTCCTTAATGCTGGATTTGGGCAGGAGAGACAGCTACATCTAGCACTGAATCTTGACTGAATACTAATGAAGAAAATGTACAAGCACTAGTATTTGGCATTCAAACAAAATATTCAGAACCTTTCAAATACTTCTTTCATGTAATCCAGCATCAGTATCCCTATATGACTTTTATAAAGACAACTGTAAAGTAAATATACAGCACTCCGTCCTTTACCTTTCTAGGTCAGGAGTTAAGAGTCCAAAATTTTATTTACATGCTGTGTCTGTATGTTGGAACAGAAGGGATCAGTGATAGTTACTTGCTGACTTAGAGTTGGCTTGCTGAGGTAGTGGAAGAAATGTTTCCCACTCCAGGAAGGAAGTTTGGGATTGAAATTTGTGTTTCTTTATTCTTTTGCTGTCTACCATTGGCATAACCTTAATTAAAATGTCCAAGCAGGAATTTTTTTAAGCAATGGTCTTCTTTAGGTCTTCAATGCAGTCATGAGCAGTACGTATTCCAGTATCACCTGTAACATGTTTAATTGTGGTTCTTGCCTCATTTCTGTATTTTTTGGCCCAAGAATACTGACAGTCCATTCCCTGCATCTTCTATAACTGCAGACTTTGGAAAGCAATTAATTCACCTTCATGGGAGCTGGTGTGAAGAAGTATGAATATGCCGACATTTAAGAATCACCTCCCAATGCCTGTCTATTAAATTTTCTTTCCTACAAAGCTCCTAAAGTTAACAGCTGTCTTATTGTTTATTTGCCTTGATTAGAGTATCCTAGGCAGCTTAACCACATTTAATCAAAGAGACTGATCCTGTTCACGAGGGGGAAAATGCTGATGAATGAAGACACCTTTTCTGAACTCAGTGCTCTGGAGAGAATTGAAGCCCCCAACATAAGAAGGCAGAAGGAAAGACAGACGTATCAATTGTAAAAGTGGAAGCAAAAGGAGGTGCATATGGAACCACAAGAAGATAGTATACTCATAATTTCAGGTTTTGTAAGGCATTGAACATTCAACAAAGAGACCTTGGAATCTCTCCAGGTGTTTTGCCACCAGTTTTCTTCTATTCTTTCTGCTTACCAGCAGGTCATCAGAACATGGCATAGTATCTTTTGCATCAACTACCAGGGGAGGATGAGAAAGATTATTACACATTTGTGTTGATGTATATGAACGAGCAACATACTGTGCTGGTTTTGTTTGTGTGATTCCAAATGTCCTGAGCATGACTGTTTTTGATGCTCAATAAAGTTTTTGAGAATATCATGACTTGCCTAACAAACCTGATATCACTCCTATTTTCCTGGGATCTATTTGACTTGTACACGAGCTTTAAAACAACTGTTAACATAATTTATTCACTAAATAACTCAAATAAAAATAATAAAAAATAATCACGGTGCCTGGCATATGATACTCTGTACAATATACTGCCTTTTGTGTTTTATTCAGATGCAGTTTCTCAGTGGGATCTTGTAGTAAATGCTCAAGGTTTGGACATCATCTCCCCATCTTATTTCTCTTCCACACTACTATAATTTAGAAAGCACGGGGGGGAATATGTAAAACATACCTTTAAACATAGGTGATTAGAGTACTTGGCTGCCTGTTATGACACAGCATATGGGATTTCAGCTGGTATTTCCCAGCTGCCCAATGAATGCCTTTAAAAGCACTTCATGAACCAGAGGTTCACATGACTGATGGGGTTCCCAGGAATCACAGTTGTGATAGCAACTATTCATGAGAAATGAGGTAGGAGACACTCTCTTACTGAAGTGTCCCACAAAACCTCTGTTGCTAAATGTGGAAATGTCTTGTGGCTTCCCTGGTAGCCCTGAATTGCTGTTGGTAAAACATCTGCTGGTGTACCTGCCAGTGAACACATACCTGGGAGAAATACTCCAGTTTTGCATCAGGATAAGGGTGGAGACTGCTGTTGGAAGTATGTTTTCATCACCAAAACAGTCTGAGTGGACCTTTTCATTATATCCTGTTGTTTCCCTTCTGCCCAGAGTCATAGTCTTACTCTGCTGGACCTGTCTTGTGCCAGCTATTCCACCTGGCAGATGGCCACAATCTGGATGACAGCACCAAAGTGGAAGCAAAAAAAACCCAAGAGCAATTCGAGTTTAAGAAATTTTGAAATTTGATCCTTGCCTATTTGTCTGCTGTTGGATTCAGTGCATTTGTGTGATGGCTGGGATATCTCAGTATGCAGTTATGAAAATAGTGCCTTTTGCATGCAAAATTATATTGGATTTCTTGGCCAGCTTAAATTGAATCACACCTCTTTCTAAACTTGATTTGCTGTACAGACCGAGAAACACTGCTTCGTTACAGGCATTTGTTTAGGTTCCTCTGTAGTACCTGTTAATTCTCATTCTCTGTCTGAATTAACAGCTTCCCAGATTTTTTATTTTCTGTTATACTCCTAGGAAGCCTGAAATTATAGAAGGCTGTCACTCAGCTGTAAAAGAATGTGAAAAAATTCCTCTCATCTATTAAGCTCCTTGACTTACAAAGCAATGCCTGGGAGTTTAAAGACTGATATAAAACCCAGCAGATTATAGGATGAAAAGCATGACCTTGTTTGAATTTTGCATGGATGAAAGAAAATGTGCTTAAATTGAATTAGGGCAGCTAGGCATCATACTCCCACAGAAGTACTGCTGTCTTAGGAAAGCAGTTAGAAAGTATAAAGCAAGGATACAAGGAAGCCATACCAATATAGGATAGATGTCATTTGCTGATAAAAATCCCTTCTGTTAAGCTGTGTTTCCTGTCAGGGACAGGTCTGCATGTGTTGGACATGATTGCATTATCAAAATTAGGATGGAGATATAAATGCTGTTAGTAGAACACTGTGAGCGTGAACTTGACCTCAGTCTTTCTTCCCTCCCAGGTTTCCTGGAAAGACATAATATTGACACATAGCCCCACGTGCCAAGAATTGTAAAATCTAACTATTTGATTGGGATTTTAGATACCAGTTATTGTTAAACATTAGTTCATTTTCTTTGGTTGGTTTTGTTTGTTTGTTTGTTTGTTTGTTTTGTTTTGTTTTAAACTATTTGGTTATATTCAAGAAAATGGATATTTTTATTAGAATAGGATTTTTTTTTAAACATTGTAATATCGTATTTCAAGGGCTCTGTAAATCACATTCAGAACCCTCCCTGGGAACCTACTGAAGTTACAAACAGCCATATTATTTTGGCATTATTATATGGAGTTACCATTATGGACTGTGGTCGTGGTAGTTGTGGATGATGAGGGTGACAAATTCTATGACCAAATTTCTGTTTAGGGTGACAACATTATGACGGAGTCTAATGCACAAAGCTCTGCAGACCTTCATCAAAAGTAAAGAAAGTCCTTTTAACCATTGTAAAAGGGTGGGGGTTGGGAGGGAATGGGGTTTTTTTGTTTGTTGGTTTGGGGGATTTTTGTGGGGTTTTTTTTTGACAAATCAGTTTCTATTGTTTTGCAAGGATTTCTGTTGGAACAAGGGTCTTATTTTCCAGTGGGAATGTTACAGCTTAGCAAGATGTGATAGTTTAAAAAAAATGACATTAAATAAGTTCATTTTAAGGTATTGTCAGTAGTCAGTTTTGGCTGTCTAATTTTCATCCCAGATGACAAAAATTTCAACTGTTCATATACCATCCTCAGAAAAAGCGCTGTTTTTTCAGAATTACAACAATTCATTGTTTGTAACAGTCAAACATGCAAGTCCGATGACACATCATACGAATTTCTGAAAGATGATTCTAGCATTGCTCCTGTTGAAGGTTTGTAACCTAATGTTTGCATTTAGGTTTACAAAACTCTGACTGCGTGATGGATTTATGCATTCCACCTTTATATGCAGAAAACCAAATTAATACAGTTGTGAAAATTTATCAGAAACTACATTTGATAGAAATGAGTATTTGTAAATCATTTTAAGAAAAGACATTTAGCAGTAAAAGAAATATCCTACCCTAAACAATCAAGTAAGCCAAATATTACAAATGTTTACTTCTATTTGTCAAATTGCTGCATTATTCATTCATGTTTTTGGGGTAGAAGATGTGGGTGTTCAGTTAGATGTGCTGCTATTTTATAAGGGGGCTTATAAATACGGTGGTTTCTGAACTGCAGGGTCTGCCCAAGAGTACAATATCTTGTTTTCTGAAGATCACTTCTTCTGTGCTGTAGTTAAAGATGAGGATGTTTCTTCTTCTGGCTGGGGATTTCTTACTTAAACAATGCAATTACTATTTTTGAACTGAAAAATCACAGGGATATTAATTATTGTTTACACTTACGTATTGAATTGCCTAAACTTAAACCTTACATTAAAAAGGAAGTAAGAAGTTCATTGTGAGTGAATGACCATCTTGTCTTGAATGAGGTATTCAAACACTTGTATGGATTCTGTCTGTGTTTTTTTTCAGGGAAAGGTAAACTATACATGTTCGGCAGTAACGACTGGGGCCAGTTAGGACTAGGATCAAAGCACACTGTCAGCAAACCAACGTGTGTTAAAGGTTTGTGTGATTTTTCTTTTTATCTTCTTTTTTTTTTTTTTTTGTCTTTTTGAAAGTAGACCCTTACGAAAAGGTACTTCATGGGATGCAATTCCAAAATAACTGATTCTTTATTTATCACATATACACATTACTGCACAAGATCATGAAGGTAGCTCAAAAGGATCCCTTACTGATTTTCCATTACTTCAGATTCTGAGTCCTTTTGCATCTGAAGATTATTTCAGATACATAGAATCCTGTCATTTTTGAGGGCTTTGATTTTATATAGTATTTGCCTTTTGTGACAAACCACATCTTCATTTTTTACTGCAGACAATAATCAGATGCTTGGTCTCTGCATTGTCTATGTGTTAGAAACCACAGTTCCGACAGCATGGTGTAATCTCTGTGTCACTATTGTCTTAGCAACTTTGTAAATGAAAAAAAATCTATCAGAAACTTTTCACAAGTACTGCTACATTTTTAACAAGTGTAAGAAATGCCCAAGGGGGCATAAATGTTAATATGTTTTTATGAGACAGTAAAATAAATTCCTACGTGTTGGAAAATATGTTTTTATTGCACTGTGATCTTCGTGATCTTTCCTAGCTGTTTTTATCTTGTCAAACAAAGCTAAGTCAATACTTTTCCCTATCCCGCTACTTATGTCAACTCAGATCTATCCCATTAACACATTTCTTTTCACTATTAAATGTTTATCTTCACTCTTTCTGCCAGCAGATCGATCTGTTAGCTTATTGTTAAAAACAAATTATCCTGCTTGTTCAAACTCTGTTCTTCCTGATTTAGTTTATTCTACTGTCCTTTATTTGCTCCTGTCTCTATTTCACTTCAGAGGGAGAATGCAGCTACTCTCAGGTACACATCTTCTGTCAGCCATGTGAGAGATTGATTCTTACCTTGGCTTAAGTGGACTGGGTTTCAAGTTTTGGGTTTACTGTCAAATTGCAATGGAGAATAAAGACAAAGAGAAGATGACAGCAACTCAAACCAGACCTGGCATCTATTGGAAAAAGTCACAAGGGGGGTATCTTTTTCTCTCAGCAGGAGGAATCCCTGGAGCTTTTCTCACTAGCTTTTCATTTGGTCATCACTTGGCTTTGGGAATGGGGTTGCAAGGACACATTTCAGTTTCTGCTTGGAGCCAAATGGTTGTGTCTGCACATTTTCTGAGAAAATATTTTCTGGGACTTGATTAGAGACTAATGAAATTGGTTATGAAAAATCACCTGCAACACTGTAAATATAGCATGTCTCATAAAATACAGTTGATTAGCCTAAGTGGGAGGAAGGTAGGGAGCACAGGCTTCTGAAGACCTGATTAAAATCATTTCTGAAGTTGGAGACAGAGTTTTGGGATATGATGATTGTAGGAAGAAGCCACTGTTGGAACTGTTATGGTTCCAGCCTGATGGTAGTGGTAGGTGTTGGATAGGAGAGACAGAAACCTGAATTTGGACAATTTAAATTTGTGTCTGTGATAGACCAGAGGCAGTACATGCTTGAGTAGATAGATTTATTTGGTGACTTGGTAGAAGGGACTTCAATCTGAATGTTAAAGAGCCGATGAAAGTTGATCTGGAAGGACTGAAAAAGGGTTTGTGAAAGGGATGGTTGTTGTTGGCTTTGTTATGGAGTAGTGCAGTGGAAAAGCAATTAAAGATTTATTATGGAAAAATAATCCTGGTTTAGAGCATTTTACAGGGTACATGGACACAACTGAGAGAAGATAATTTGTTGACAATGAACAGTAACAGGAGCAAGGATGGAAAAGTCAGGGAGATATTTTTCCTCTCTTTTTCTGAAATGGAGTGCACTTGTCATAGGAGAACAGGAACCTCTGTATTCTCTCTTTCCCACCAAAATAAGTCCTGAGTCTTCTCACATGTATTCCCAGTCTTTTGAAGTGACCAGACTGCAGAGAAGTGCATGCAATGGCACTCTCATTGGTGGTAACTCAGCTGAAATTGAGACAAGATGATATTTGCAAAAAAGTGTGGGCACTAGTCCAGGTAGGGCTGCCCTTTGCAATTGAGTTCAGTGATCAGGAAGAGATCAGAACAGAGCAGAAAAGGGATATGAGCACAACGAAGGGAGGTAGGGATGGTAAGACAAAGGAACAGTATGGTTGCAGAGGTTTACAACAGTGGGAAAAGTCTAAGAGTGAAGTAACAATAGTAATGTTAATGAAAACTGAAGACATCTTAAATCATTAATTTTATCCTGCAACTTAATATATTCTTTGAGTCATATCCCATAAATGGTAAGTTCCAGGGACTGTGGCATTGGGATGAAGTAACCATCGTCAAGTTAACTTGAGTGTTTTAAGTTTTTAAGGTCTGACCTATTTTCTTATCTTGGGGGAATACTGATTTGGTAAGTCATATGCTAGATTCAAATTGGCAATGAATCTTGTAATAATTCTGTTGGTAAAAATGTGAAAAGAAGAAATCAGAGCTCCCTCTAGAGCATAGAGCATTTTGTTGTTGAACCAGCTATCAGCTTGTTTGTAACTTTCCCTCCTCTTCGGTTTTAATTCTTAGCTTTAAAACCAGAAAAACCAAAACTTGCTGTTTGTGGAAGAAACCACACTTTAGTTTACACAGGTATGTAAACTCTATTTCATACATATTCAAGATACATTTCTTCCTTTGCTTTCATGCAAAATTATATTAGAAACCCCAGAAATGTTGAGGAAGGAAAAGTAAATGAAAATGTGACTGCTAAAACTTAGGAGTTTGACATCCAGTTCTTAGAATTTGGAATTTTTTAGAATTGTTTGACTTACGCTGAGCCAATGCATTTATAAACTAATGTTAGATAGTAGTTTCCTACATATGGAAAAATTTCTTGCTGGCATTTGAGGTGTGGTTAACAAATATGAATATTTCCTTTAAGCCCTGTAAAGATATATTGTTATTTTTATAAGCATCTGTACTCAAATTTACCTTAGACAAATAATCGTTATTAGTGTGGAGTTACATATTTGAATAAATAGAGTAGAACTGAATGTTTTCAAGTCTTCAAATTTTGTTGCATTTTTGGTTATACAACATAGTCTGCTATTTCAATGACAAGATGCTTTATTAAGCTATAAATAAATAAGCTGTAAATTTAAAAATAAATTTGTGGAGACACAGTATACAGAGAATTTATGAAAGTTCTTGTCATGCTTCTATAATTTATGTAATGGAATAGCCATGTTTGTGGTTGCAATCCTTTAGCTTTCAGTAATGTTATAAAGAGGATTGTTTGATTATTAGGATGTTTATATATGTGGAGACCCTGAGCACTGTAAATAAGATTATTAGAATAAAACAGTACATTTTAATAACAATTGAGTATGCAAGACTGCACAGGGTAAATATTAGTCACCTTTGGTGTACACACTGGCTAGATAATTTCTGACCATTTATATAGCAAGGACCATTTATAAATTATATGCCAGTTTATTAACACATTTCTGTCTGGGTTTGTCATAAGAACAGGCCTTATCTGTTTCATCATAGATGAGCACTTTAGATGTGAAACATACTAAAATTAAAAATATAAATCTTAAAGTTCTCTGAAGTTGAAAATATCTGTCATCAGCGTTAACTTCAAGATTCTTTAAAAAAAAGCCTTTTTAATTAAATTGGAAGTTATTTAAATATTAAAATAAGTAAAATATTTCTAATAAAAACAAAGTAAAAATATATTTCATTCACAGTACTCAGAGCTACCAAGTTATTAATTTCTCTAATTTATGTACTAATACAGCTTCAGTTTTTCTTGTGTGTGACATCATTCACCCTTTTCCTCCCAGTTTATCTTGAAATGTACATTATTTGTGGAAGGAGCTGCTTCTCGCTGCCAGGGGCACTGGTAGTCACTTTCTCAGAGCTCTTGCAGAACTTCCAATCATATTTATTTTTTAGATCAGTCTCCAGAATAGTGGGGAATGCAGTCTAAATACATGAAAGGCATTTAGGAAGTTCTGATCCAACTGTGTGCAGGAAAACCTTGCTAGCTACAACAGAAACTGCTGCTTCCAGCTGGAGGGTATTTCAGGGCAATATACCCTAACGTTTCTGTGATGTTTTTTTCCATTGAAAATTAAATTACTCGCTCTGGTTTCTTCATTTTGTGTTTTGCCTGTGCTTTTCTGTATGCAGAAAAAGGAAATGTCTATGCTGCTGGAGGTAACAGTGAAGGACAGTTGGGATTAGGTGACACAGAGGAAAGGACCACGTTTCATTTAATTAGTTTTTTTACCAACCAGCACAAGATCAAGCAACTATCAGCTGGATCATACACCTCAGCAGCAGTAACTGGTATGAGCAACTGCAAATAAAATCTATTTATGTGTGTCCAGCCTGGTGTTCCAGAAAGACATTTATTCCAGCATCCTGTCTGCATATGTGGGTGCATTTTCTATCTTCACTGTCTTCTTTCCTTGGTAGCCACAGACATTTTCTGACAGCCAGTTGCCTATTTTAACACAGTCTGGTAAGGGGTGTGTGTCTCATTAACTTCTTAGAGTTTTTGTGAAAGTTTAGTAGAAATCTTTACAAAGGAGAAACAATATGAATACCCTCAAAAGGGAAAAAAAATATCTTCAGTTTATTTCCAGGGAAAGCAGCTACAAAACATGAATTCTATGAAAACTAAGCATCTCTAATTCCACTTCTTACTGCAACTATTGTGGTCCATAGGTACAGGCTGCACAGCTGTGTCATTCCTTACTAATTCTGGGAGAGGCTGACCCTCTCACTTATTTCTCAGGTGGCCAAATGATACCATCACAGCATGCTGAAATTCACAGTTACAATACTTCCAGTCACTGGATAGGTGGTTCTTTATTACCCTATAATGCAATTTCTCAAGTCTTGCTGTAAAGCAGTTTTTCTGTACATGCTTAGGGTAAGCTATTGAGGCTGTTAATTTCAGAACTTGAGAGAGATGCTGGCCTGCTTATTTGGTTTTGGGGGTTTTTTATGCCAATTGCTGACACTCTCCTAAGATTTTTAGGATGATTTTTAATTAACTCTTAACATCATCTCAGTAGCACTGTAGGTGGTACTTTTTTATTCACAACTTACTTCCCACCAATAAGAAATATGCATAGAGAAGACCTTATCTCTTCTAGAAGAATCTAGAGACTTTTCATGTTGTTCACTGGCTTTTTGTTTGTTTGTTTTGTTGGTTTTTTTTTTTACTGTTGCCATTGGTCTCTGTTTCAATAGAAGCTGGTCTTAATAGAGCTGGAACATCTACTGTTGTAGTTTAAGGAAAGCAAAATGAAGCTGGTCAGTATAACCACCTGTGAGGAGAACTGAAAGATAAGGCAGGAATAAGTAGGATGTCTGCCAAAGTAAGGATAGAAAATAAGTTGGGAAGAACAAGAAAGGGATGATTTGCACCTAGAAATGAGATGCCTTAAATTCACTGTAATATTTTCATACTGGCCTCTGGAAACTGAATTGTCTCACACACTCAGTTTTTCTCTTTCTGAAGGAATGTTTTTTACATAGTACTTTTTCTGTTGCGATTTATGGTCTAACATCAGTTGATGCATACGTGTTCTGTGTCATTTTGAAAAGCTTAAGGAATACCCTCTTACTTCTCAATCCTTTTTTGCATTGTGTTAAATTACCTTTTTATATCCCTGACCATTCAGTGGTATCATACACAGAGTTTCTGAAATACTCTTCAATAAATAGATTAACTTTTTATTAGTTTTTGTTTTAAATCTATTAACTATCTGTGTCTTCATTTTAGAGGATGGGCAGCTCTTTGTGTGGGGTGATAATTCAGAAGGTCAGATAGGCCTGGCCAATGAAGCCTTTGTCAGTGTCCCCTGTAAGGTGGATATTGGAAAACCTGTTTCCTCTGTATCCTGTGGATATTATCACTCTGCCTTGATAACAGGTAAGAGAATGGGAATAGAGGTTAGAGGCAAGACAGTGATTTTCAGGTAGCTGTTTGAAACTTGATACACCATAGTTGTTAAATCTGCCATGTGACAGAAAGCCTTCTGTGTAGTTTGGTATTACATCGGAAGAAGAAACCTACAGTTAATTGTCTGCATTTGCACATTGTTGTGCAAAAGTATATTAGAAATAATGAAATATCACATTTTGTTTTCATAAAGGTTATGATGTATATTGTGGATGAATATTATGGTTTCAAGAATCCACCTTTTCTTGAGATTATTCTTTTTTTTGTAATGATCAAATAATAATCTTCATCTTCTCTAGAAATACAAATATTAAATATTGCTATGTTATGAGGAAAAATTAATCTCATTTGCTAGAAGTGAAAGATTGCTGTCCAAGTTTGTTGTTCTATCTTAAATTTTAAGTTTTGAAGTCAGTTAAACAGGCAGTACGTGGTATGAGGAGAAGCAATGCTACAGTGAGCTGTTGTCTGATCTCCAAACCAAACCACCTTCCTATTGCTTTCCACCTCTCTCTTCCCCACTCTCCATTGATTTCCAAAGTGAAGATTCCACTCATTTTTTAATAATGCCAGTATGGATGAATTATCAGCCAGTACTGATGGCATTATGTATGAGCAGCTATGAATTCCTCTCAACCATATAGATTTACATTATTAAACTTCACCATTTGGTCCCCTCGGAGTAACTAAAGATTTCAAAGGATTGATAGTTTTTATTGTAAAGCTTTTAATGGGTACACAGGAGCTATTCTATCAGATACCTTTCCCAGATTACTTGATAAATGTTACTTTTCCACATACAATACCTATATTGCTCTCTGAGAACATGCTCTTTAAAGAATGAGAGCTTGCTATGGTGGAGAAATATTAATTAGGTGTTATGCTGGTAGTGGGCAACTTTTATTACAGATGCTTTATTACAGCAAGTGAATTAAGTGTCTGGGACTGATCAGGAGCTCAGCAACTGTTAGGAAAAATACAGCTTCCTTAACTCAGAATAAATGGGGGGAAAAAAAGATGCTTACTTCAAGGATGTAGTAGGAATGTGTGTATTTCTGCCTTAGAGCCAAGAGCTGAAGGTCCAGGACTGCAGCTGGATGCCACAAAAGCTCTCATTAATAGAAGGGTTGAGGAGAAGCATCTAAGAGAGAACAGTGTGTGCCAAGTGCCCTAAGGAAGTGGGAACTTTTAATGGAAGGGGATAAGAAAAAAAGGCTTAGGGTTGCACCTGGTTAAGAAAAATGGAGCTTCTCAAAATATTAATAGGAAGATATACTGGTTATCACATGTGAAAATGAGGAGCTGTTGAACCTGTTACTGCTTAAACAGGCCTGAGTATGGGATGGAAAATCTTAATTTTCAGCCTTAATATTTGCAAGTCCTGCACGTATTGGGTTCAGTCTATGTCACTGAAGCTACTAACACACATGGTCTTCTTTGTGATGAAAGCATAATTTTTTTTACTACTTTCATTTGGCCCCTTGCTGACATTTTGTTTGACTGATACTTCAGCTACCACAAAAATTTAGTATTGGACATACAAGTACTTTTGCAGATTTGATTTTCTGTTGCACTACTGTCAGTGTGTATCCACACAATGTTTAAAAATTAACTTTATGCATTTATTCTGAGTATACCATAGTCACAGGATGTGTTACTTATCAGTTATTAGAATACTATAGAATTACTACATTTTGTTGTTTAGACATCGAACAATACACTCTATTAATGTAACAGTTGCAGGATCAAAGACTTGGTAAATGCTGTCAGGCTGAACTGCTGAGCATGGCACCATATGGTTCCCTTTCTTAATATGTTTATATTTGACATAAGTTGTTCACTGGCTGAGAAACCTGTTGGGATCACAGGCATATCTGGGTTGAAACTAAATGGTGGCTCATGAGGACACTAGAAAACGTAGTGTGGACACAGAGTGCCCTCTCCAGGGCAGGATGTTCATTAATAAGGAATTGAATAAAAAAGTGGGGAAGCATGGATTCCAGCTTCTTTTTTCTTTTTTAACTGAAGTTCTTATTTCTTTGATATTGCTGGGTTTTAAAAGATTTTTTTTTAGTAGATTTTTATCTTTAAGGTGTTTAACGGCTATAAAGCCAAGAGCAATGCCTCTTACAGCTCAAAAAGATGATGTCACCATTCTTCTTTCTGCTTTCTAGAAGGCCTTCTTTGCAGACAGTAATTTAACTGCTGAACATGTCAGTCACCTGTATTCTACCATGTACATGTGGACCCCACTGATGCCAAAGTAGTTGTAGAACAGAAGAACAGAATAAATCCTGAATATTCTCAATTAAAAAAAAAAATCCACTTCTGAAATTTAGACTAGGCACAAGCACAGGCAATGGCTAACTCAATTCCATATGCAAATTAGGAACTAGTCTGATTACTCAGTTTGTATTTGAAAGATGATTGTTTGCTCCCTTTCTCCCTTCTTTGCATTCTTTAAAGAGTTCCACTGAAAACAAGTTTTTAGTCTGTAGCTTCCAACTCTCTTTAGGACTTTTTCAGTGTGTTTCCTTCCTTTTTGCAAGCTTGGGATGTTGGGTCCCAATATTAGGGCTATGTCTCAAGTAAAGCAACAGAGAAACAAACTGCTGGGAAAGTGTAGCAACAATTTTGAGCCCTTACACAGATCTTTACTTGACTTGCCTTTGACCACACACTCAGGAAGCATTGAGCTTGGCAAGTATGTACAGCTCATTTGTCCGCTGGAGGAGATGGAGAGCAGGAAAAGCTGATGTGTCTCACCACTGCTCTGGATTCTACAGGAGATTTAGATTCGTGGAGCCAGAAAAAAGAATTGAATATATTAGACCTCTTCTAGTGTTTCCCCTGCCTGAACTGTAACTGTAATCAAGGTCAAGATAGATTCTTATTGAGAAGATGTCTTTTCATAGAGAGCTTTTCAGGTTCTTTGAATTCCTTTTTTTAATGTATTTTGTCATTATTTTTAGGGACTGGTTTAAGAATCATTCATCCCACAAACACTTCCATGCTCTGAATTTCAGTGTTTGAGGCAGTTTTAACCAATTTGTTCTTGAATAAATATTTATTTTCTTTTTCTTTTTCATTTATTCAAGGAATCATAGAGTTATCCAGTTCTTTTGCTCACTCATTTTTGTCCCTCATTTGCCACCAGCCAGGTCTCTTATTTACTCTCAAAGGCACATTTTCCTTTGAGGGACATTTTCCATTTACTTATCCATTTCCTTTACATGCTCCTGTGATTTAAAGTTAAGTGATACAGAAAATGTGCCACATTAGGCAAAGTTCAACATGTGAGAGTGTGTCTCATGTGAGAGGAGAAAATGAAATAACCAGGTTCTGTTTTGAACAGAGTGTCCTTAAAATGCAGGTGTACTGCACACACATCCTGTCCTCAGCATGCAAATGTACTGCACACATACTGCACTCAAATTTTATCTGAGTTTGACTGGGTTCTTTTTATGCTTGACTGCTGTTTTTCATAGTTTTTAGACCACTATTTGCCTAAAAGGGATGTGTAATGTATTCAAAAATTGCTTTGGTAAATGGTTTTATCTTTGTTAGTTGGATTATTAAGTTGAAAAAATGTAATAAACTTGATTAGTTTGAGAGGCTTGGCCATTTGAATCTCTAATCCTCTTAATTAGATAGTGATTGGATTAATTTTTCAGTGCAATAGTGTTTAAAAAGAACTGCTGGTCTCTTCAAAGAGAACTGCATAAGTAGTTATCTCCCAAGTGCTTTTAGGGGTTTTTCAACTTGTTTCTAGAAATATATGGCTGATCTAAGAGTATTGAAAAAATACTTACCTTCCAAAATATACAGAGTTCTTTTTGTTGGGTTTTGTTGGTTGGTTGGTTGGGTTTTTTTCTGTCTTTTCACGTAGAATGCCTAATAAAATCTCTTTTTGTCAGCAGAATGTTTTGGTTACAGAAAACCTCACATTGCAGTTGATTTTTATCTTTTTAATTGGGCTACTGTTTTAGAACAGAAAATTGATGCTGATGCAAATAACAGCAAAGTATCAGCCTGTTCAGGGTATTTCTGCACATAGATATAAGAACAAAATCAGAATTAAAACAGGAAATCAAACTGAATAGAGAAGCCTAAACACGGTCCATAGGTTTGAAATTAAATGAAATACACTTTTTTGCAGCTGAGGTAATTTGCTGGTTCTTAAAAAGCGCAGACAGATTGAAATGACTGCAAAAAACTCTTAGAAAATAAGTGTAGAAGAATGTAAGAAAGCCTCGAGAAGAGGCAGCTGAGAGGGGACCTCATCCCTGTCTGTCCCTGTCTGCAGGGAGGGGGCAGAGCATGGACCAGGCTCTGCTCAGTGATGCCCAGCAATGGGACAGGAGGAACAGGCAGGAACTGATGGCCAGGAAGTTCCACCTGATCATGAGGAAGAGTTTCTTTCCTGTGCAGTGACCAAGCACTGAACAGATTGTCCAGAGAGGGTGTGGAGCCACCCTCACTGGAGATATTCCAGAACTGTCTGGACACAATCCTGTGCTATGTGCTCTGCGATGACACTGTTTGAGCAGGTTGATTTTCCATCAGAATTCCATGCAAAATTATTTTCTGTTTCAAGTCAGATCCTCACAAGCCACTTCAGTTGACTTAAATACTGATTACAGAGGAAATTACCACCTCTCAGAAGCAGAATGTACAAGGTTTTGTTTCCCTTGGCTACATTCCTTGCAGGATAAATATTGTGATTCTGAACTTGGAGGGGACTAAAATCTTGCATCTTTCTGTCCCATCAAAGCAGAGTGCTTTTCACAGCTCTTTGGGCACTATACAAATATGTTAAGCTATCCTGTAATGTTCATACACTTTTCTGTCTTTATAATTTGTGTCTGCAGCAGTCTTGACAACCCATCCTTGCTCCTGAGTCCATGCTGGAAACCATGTGCTGTTCTGTATTTTCACAGGAGATGGTGAGCTCTATACTTTTGGAGAACCTGCGAATGGGAAACTAGGATTATTGCCTGAACAGCTGAAGAACAATAGAATCCCACAGCCCGTACTGGGAATTATGGAAAAAGTTAATAAGGTTGCTTGTGGTGGAGAACACACAGTGGTGCTGACAGGTATGCAATTTAACCGGCTCTTCTTACAGCCCTATAACTGAGACTCAAGAATTGACATCCCACTGAAATGTTGGATGCTGTAGTGATCCTAACTGGAAGATCATGGTACATCAAGGAGGTAGAAATCCATGTACCACCCAGCTAAGGCAGGCCTGTGCTGCACTGCTCATGTCCCTTGGCTACAGGATGAACTTGGGCATGTGATTTTAACAGAGGGGCTTCTAAGCAGCTCCTGGTTGATACCACTGGTTACACCACTTGCTTGTCCTTGCCTTTATCTGAAACTTCAGCAGCAAGCTCCCATGTGAATGTTGTTTTTATTCAGTATACAATGCTGAATTTATCAGTATAAATTATGTATACAGTTGTTTTGGTTGTAAGAAAATCCTCTGAGAGCTCAAACTGGGGTAGCCTTTCATGGATGGGATCCACACAGCATGCTGGAGTCCTCTTCAATTCCACACAGCTCAGGATTCCCAGACTCTGAAGGGACAGAAAATTATTGATACCATCTTTTTCTTTATAGTCTTAGCTCAAATAAATAGCGTTTTAAGAGAACTTTACATAAGAAAGGCTGGGTGCCTTTCTTACTGGAATTGTAATAGGCCAGCACTGCCTGGTGCAACACAGATGATTGATGTTTCTTTCCTCTAAGGAGCTTGAAATTGTTATTGCAGTGAGAGGGAAAATTCTAGAGGAAAGCTTCCATTCTGTAGTAAATTTAAATGCTCTTGTATATTTAGGAAAGTATGTAGGAAGTCACTTTTCAAGTAGTTTCACTATCTACTGGCCCAAATGGATTAAATATCTCTTATTTCTTAATTAAATATCTCTTATTTTGATACAGAATTTTCTTGTGCCTGTGAGCAGAATCTTTAGCATAAATATGAAACTAGTACAGACATATACACTTGACATTGTACAGGTTGTGAAAATCACCAAATACAACTGTTACATACTAGTTCACAGGGCCAAATGTATAGTACTCGGAAAATGGTGTGTCTTACTGAACTCCTAAATAGTTGTCTGCCAGTGGTGACTTAGGTTTTCCAAGGCATACGTGCAAAGCACTGCCAGCCATTTCTTTCCACAAGAAATGTGGAAATTTCAGTTCTATCCTGACCTAGAGTGGTGTAGAAGCAGGAAAGGTAAGTTTGACTTTGCCTGAAGATAGTTAAAAAAATATCAACTTTAGCTTGTAATGAATATAATATGTGTAAAACTGTAGAGCCTGTAATTATTTTCCTGCCAAAATGCAAAAGCTATAAAACCAAGTTGGATGTATAGGTATCAGTCCTTAAATCTGTATTCTGAAGGTTCTCTATAGTTGTCAGTCTTGTGATTTGCCTTCAAGGTTATGTAACCAAACTTTCTAAAATATAAACTGGAAGTGTAGCTGAGGGGGATGGTGAATAATGGGATGTGGTGGTGTACCGCAAGCCATTGGAAAGAGCAAAGGTGGAAGTGAAATGCTGGGAGGGATTATGTGTAATGAGTCAAGCTGCAAGATTCTGGGTAGGTTAAAAGATTCTGGGTAGGTTAAAATTCCTTTCGGAAAACTATGAAGAGGAAATAGTAGTAGCCAATCCAGGAAATGCAAACATTTGTCTACGTTTCAATGCCTTTGTCTACCTTCTTTCACCAACATACAGTCTTACCCTGGCAGTATTCTATGTCACAAAATAAATTTCTGTATGCAAAATCAGATTATCATTATTAGTGAAAAAACTGTCATAAATTTGGGGCCAACAAATGTATAAATCATAGCATTATTTTATGAGTTATAAAGTGAAGTTTTGTGGAAAGAATTTGATTATCATTATTGATTATTTTTTTAACCATAAATCTGAATTCAAGCAATAGATATTTTGACTTAATGGCATTTCACATGATAAAAAATCATTATAACCAATGACTGTTATAGAGATTTAGAAGAAAGATACAGACCTGGATGCCATCGTCATTATAGTGAAATCTGTACAAGAGCTAGAACAAAGAGGGAAATATAAATACCGTAGAAAAAATGCAGTGAAGAAAATACCATAGTAAGTATGTATGTATGTAAGATTTACTTGCTTATGGAAATAAATTTTTTAGTAGAAGGTAAATAAGAAATTCAGTGCTGGCTGAGCTAGTAGTTGATGATCAAAGTGTTCAGTGCCAGATGATCTGGTTGAGTCACAAAAAGAGGAAAACTGTATCTTCCAAAAAACCACATTTCCTAAAGTTTAATAGTTGTGATAAGAGTGAAAAGTCAGATAGGTGGGTTTTTTAATGTGATTCAGCTGTTATTAAATAGGTTACATCTGTGGACTTCTGACTAAAACACTTTGAGTGAAAGAGTAGACAATAGTGGAAATACTGTCTCAAATGAAAGATACTTAGTTGAAAGTATTGACATAGAGAAATTTTTCTGACTCAAAAAAAATTTGTGAAAAAAATTGTGAAAAGAGATAGCTATGGATACTAATAATTCTAAGTGTGTGACATACATGCATTATTGCCTTTGCACCAGAAACTTTACTTGAAATCAGTCCTGACTTGCATCTTGAGGTCAAGTGGTATGACCAGAAATTAAGAATTCTGATGATATCTCTTTAAAGAGGAGCAGAAACATTTACACCTCTTTTAAGCTCATTTTCACAAATTAAGAAAGTAATACAATTCTGAAGAAATTCTGAATTTCATGTGTCATCCCCTGTGAAAATGAGTGCTGCTTGCCCTGAGTAACACAATATATACTGATGTGAGTTTCATCCTTTCAGGGTCTTTCCAGTTTTTAAGGATGTGACATTTCAGTCTCAGGAAACAAGAATTGAGTGTGTGACTATTGAACATTCGCCTGCTTCGTCTATCTCATTTAACATAGCAATAGCACAGCAGAAAATGTTCTATGGAAAAACTGTTGCACATCTTGGCTCATTTCTTGACATCACTGCTACTTAGGGTTTATCAAATTAGAAGAAAGCATAATTCAGTTATCTTCCAGAGTACAAGGCAAGTTTCTTCCTGACTCTCATGTGTAATTAGTCAATTCCAAAGCACTTCATTTGACTCCTTTTTTATGACTATTATCTAGTCTCTTGGCAATTTTGTATGGTAAGAACCACTGTAATCTGGGTTATTAAATCAAGGTACTGTTCGGAATCTCTACGACAAGTATCAGAGTAAAAGGTAGAAAGTATATATTAAAATAATTCTTTGGGGTGTTTTGCTCTGAAGTTCCAAAATGGGAAACTCAATTCTTTTTCCCAGAGAAAAATAATTAAACTGTTGAGAGTAGTGATTTAGAAAAAACCCAGTTTTTTAAACACTGGTTTTAGAAATGTTGAGTATGGTATTGGAAACCACCTTCTTTGCAAGCCTTACTGTTACTTCTGCCTTTAATACTTGCAATTGTTCTAGACAATAAACAGAATTGCATTAAAAAATTCTGTCATGCAAAATCTTGATAGCACAAAGCTATTCATTTCATTGCAGTCAGTCAGCCAGTCCAAGAAGATCCTATCCTCATCCCTGATTCGTTCTCTCAGAGACTGAAAAAAATGCACTGACTACCCCCAATGCTTGCAGATACTTCCTGCTGCAAATGAAAGCTGTTGTCATCACTTTCAAATGAAATATTGGAGAGCAGCAATCACAATTTGAGTGCTTTTTTCAATAAGGTGTTTTAAAAGGTAGAAGAACAATAAATGTGAATCTAGAAATTGGAGAAGAAGAAACAGATGATTTGGAGTGGCCTTAATATCTTGCAGTTTTTTTCAGATGATGGCAGATCCTCTGGGAATATATTTTTCTATAGAAGGATATATTACTTCCTTTCATTCTCTGAAAGGAAGGAAAGCAAAGATAACTCTTCAAAGGAAAAAGTGAAGCAGACCTTTGGGAATAGAACGTTTGACATAAGAACATTAGTGCATTAGTATGTAAAATGTTGGATTTTTCATCTTCTGTCTAAAGGTCTTTTAAAAAGAAAAGAAAGCCAAGGCACCCTTTTGAAAGAGGACAAAAAGGATGTCAAAGCTCTACCTTTTCCTGACAGAACTCACAATTCAGACCATATAGGATTATTAGACTTTTCAAACCATTCTTATGTCTGTATACTATTTATACTGAAATCCCCAAATCCAGTTACTAACTCTGGTAATACTGAACATTGTGTTGACAGCAGATTTTTTACGGTAATATTTTTCATCATAAGCTGTTTAAAAATAAAGCTATTGTGAGAGTGAATAGTTCATTGGCATAATAGTTATAGTAGTAGTAGTAATAATAATAGTAATAATAATGTTCAGGGTAAATGAATTTATGTGGACGGGCCACCAAGATGATCAGAGGGATGCAGCACCTCCCCTATAAGGAAAGGCTGAGAGAATTGGGGTTGTTCAGCCTGGAAAAGAGAAGGTTCTGAGTTGATTTAGTTGCAGTCTCCAGTACCTGAAGGGAGCCTACAAGAAAGATGGAGAGAGACCATTTACTAGGGCATGGTGTGACGGGACAACGGGGAATGCCTTCAAACTGACAGAGAGTAGGTTTAGATTGGATATTAGGAAAAAATTCTTTACTGGTAGGGTGGTGAGGCCTTGGCACAGATTGCCTGGAGAACTGGCTGCCCCATCCCTGGAAGTGTTCAAGGCCAGGCTGGATGGGGCTCTGAGCAACCCAGTCTAGTGAAAGGTGTCCCTGCCCAAAGCAAGGGGTTGGAACCAGATGATCTTTAAGGTCTCTTCCAACCCAAATCATTCTATGATTCTGTGTTTCTGTGATACAAGCATACCTGTCTGTTTCATTTTGAGGAAAATGGATTTTTTATCTTCACAGCAGGGAACACATGATTCTGAAAAACATTCTTTGAGCTCACACAGTTCTTTCAGCAAATGGCATGTCTTAAAAAAAAAAAAAGAAAGCTATTTTGAGAGTGATTTTTGCCTAGGATTTTGCCTACGTAGATTTTTGCCTAGGACTATTTTATTGATAGTGCAAATGGTCACAGAGATTACAAAAGATGCCTGCACAGGTGGAAGATAACACAGCTACAGGGAATTATCCATGTTCTTCCAAAAAGGGAAATGTAGGAAGTAAAGAAGCAGATCTTCCAGCACTCAGGTGTTGGAGGTCACTTGGAACAGCAGAGCCACTGTCTTCTGTGCAAGCTCTGAAACCATTTCTCCCCATCCTTCAAGGGTCCTCTCATGAGCTGCTGCTGTGTTCAGAATGATTGGCCTTTTTCCTCATTTTCAGTAGAAACAGAGGAAATAAATAAATTCTCTGCACTTTTAAAGTTAACGTTTTAGAACATCTCCCACTCAACACAAATGCAGAAGACATTGCACGTTTCATGCTAGCGTTAAAGAAAAAAACCTCAAAGTTCACTCAAAGTAATTATGTTAATCAGATAAAGCCATATAGTTGCAAGATCTGTCAGTTTCCAAAGAATTGTTAAAACAAATGCAGTACTTCTAAACAGAATTTATGGAATCAGCCATCCTGAGAAAGAAATTTGCTAAAAAAAAGATGATACCTTTGTTTGCTTAAAGCAAAATCCTGTCTTTCAGCTGTAGTTTCTTAATTCTTATGCAGGAAGTCTAAATATTACAGGAAAGTTTTTACTGCTTCTTTTACTTTATGAAGTTCCAGAGAAGGTGTTGCTTTCTTGCACTAAAATTTCCAGCAGAGGGAGCTTTACTATTATGTTTAATAAAAAAAAAAAACGGTTTACTCAATATTTTTCATCTACAATTTAAAAAAAATGTGAGACCATTGGGCTTTTTTTTTTTTTCTGCTGTGAATTCATGACATCTTAGTATGGAACAATTTAAAAGGAACAGAAAGGGCAAAGACTTTCCTAGAAAGAACATTTCCATATGTAGTGTTACTATTTCATCACACTTCCTTTGAAACTGTAAAGTTCTTTTTACTTAACATGGAATATTATTTTTTTTCACAATCTTTCCAATTTTTTCATAATAGTTTTTGAAGTACTTTAGGTAGAATTACTCTCACTCTTCCTTTGTTGCCCACATGCAAATGAAAAAGGAGCAGGAAGTGAAATTCCAGGAAAACTTTTTTCCCAAAAAACTTCTCTGTTCAAGCATGACCTCATCAAGATTTCCAAGCTTCACAATCTTCCCCTGCTGTGATGGAGTGCCAGGGATGGACACACCAAGAATCTTTATTGCTTTGGAGAAGCTCTTATTCTTTTTCCTGGCACAGACAGTCCATTAAACAGACAAAATATAAATGTGGAAAGATGATTATTCTGTCACAAGATAACACAATTATAGTGTTGTCTGTATCTATTGCAGGGCTGATTTGGTAGCTGAACAGAATACTGAAACCTATTCTGTTACTGTTCCAGTCTCTTCTCACATACAAGCTTGTAGTGGTTTAAAGAGGTCTTGTCTATTAACTTTAGGGTCATACAATGTACATAGAGGTAACGAGAAATTAACATGAGACTATTGTGAAAATGCATATATGTGTATAAACATTGTGGTCTTGAATTGATTGCAGTATGTAAATTCCCATAATTTTTTTTAACTTTGCTTATGATGTACATATGTACATATGATGTACACATGATGTACATATGATCAGTGGACTATTTTGCATTTAAGTTAAAAAATATGCGGCATGTTGAACCATTTAAAATTCTTTTCTGCATATACTTCAGTGCTTCAATTCCTGTTTTTTTTTTCTTTTGTTGTATGTTATTAATTGATAAATGTAATTGATTAGTTGGTACATTTTTTAATTGATTAAACATGTTTTTTTACGGTGTTTATGTCAGTGGTCTTCCATTTGGCTAATAGAACGTAGGTTATTATATAAATAAATAAATAAATAAACACATCAACATACTTGTTGTTAACTTTGCCTGTGTGATTTCAGAGACAGATGTCTATACTTTTGGACTTGGACAATATGGGCAGCTGGGACATGGAACTTTTGTGTTTGAAAGTTCGGTACCGAAGTCTGTGAAACACTTGAAGAGGCATAAAATATGTAACATTGCATGTGGGGAAAATCACACTGCTGTGATAGCAGGTATGGGAGTGCAAAATTCTGGTCTCTCTTATGCTGTAAAAGGTATCTTTGTACAATGAGCAGTAGCAGACATAGCCATTACTGGTTCTAAAGGTGAAATGAGCCAGTGAGAAAGCTGGATTCAATAGGAGTTTCTGATTCACAGCCATGCCATGCATAACTCTCTATCTCCTGGGGAATTATAATCTCATAATCATGCCTTGCTAACAAATATTCTTGTTTAGAAGCCTTTGTTTTTCTGTACAGTTTAAATATTATTCTTTTTTGGGGTGCTTTTTTTTACAAATTGTCTAGACCAACCTCTCAGACAGTACTTTGTCTGAAAACATGCATATATTTTAATCATCTGTTGAAGATCTAAAAATAATTGTTCAGGTTTTGCTTTTGGAAGGGAAATACTCGTTACTTTCATGGCCTGTTACTTTGTAATGGTTCTGTCCTGGTTTTGTATTGAATCTTTGTTTTAACATCCTTTTTATTCCCCCATGCAGAGAATGGCCTCATGTTTACTTTTGGAGATGGACGACATGGCAAGTTAGGCTTTGGAGAAGAGAGTTTTACGAATCTGTTTGATCCCACTCTGTGTTACAATTTCTTGAAGTTCACAGTCCTTTCGGTAAAACTTTTGTTCATTCTTCTCAGACACCAAGATATTTTATCTTTTAAGGAAATACATTTTTAATGACAGCTGAAATCTCATTGTAGAATTTTTTTCTTTCTATAACATTTAATTAGTGGACAACAGAAACTGAAGGAAAGAGGAAATTATATATGCTTAGCACACAGTGTTCATTTAGTTTAGAATGTCTTTGACTCTGGCTACACATATAGTTTGCTTTTTAGGGTTTTATTCAGTACTCTTGTGCTATGGTGTTTTGGTCTTTAGAGATGTGGTAGTTTATAAACTGACTTATTTACTGCTCTTAGATGGTTGGAAGGATGGGGAAATTTATATCTTTTCTGCAAACAACAGAGAGTCATCTTTTCAATTTTGACAATTTTTGTACTGTGGGATATTTCTAAACCTTAAGAAAATTTGGGGTGTTGGGCTTTTTAATCTAAACCCGACAAGAAAGCAGGAAAAGTCTTTCTTTTGAGAATTGTGTAGGGAAGTTTTTTCATCTGCTTCTTGAGGTGTAGAAGAAATAAATGTCACAGAACTGTCAGCATCAAAAATGCTAACGTGACTCAGGATTGAACAAAATTTGGGAAAAAAGTCTGTTGATCACTTCTGTTTGTTCACTGGAATTAGAAGTGAAGGAAGTTTTATTGGAAGCAGTGAGTGTTTTAAACCTTTTAAAACATGAAACCTCTGATCTTTATGTAATAATATTGTGTCTATTGGAGGGTGTAAGATTTGCTTTACATTTTGTGGATTTTGTGATAAAACATTTAGGTTTGAGTCCCTGAACCTATCAATATTGGTCTCATTTGACTTGTATCAAAATAATTAGCTAAAATCTCTTGAATGTCGCTGGAAATATCTTTGCTGTCTTCTGTATCAAAAATTTGATAGACCTGTCTTTTTGCTGTCTTCTGTATCAAAAATTTGATAGACCTGTCTTTTTTCTGTTCAATACAAATATATTGTATTTAACTAAGAAGAACATAGACCACTTGTCATTATTAAACATAATTAAGTACTTTTATCTTGCTGGTGTAATTAGGAACTAAATTTGAAGCCATTTGATATGTCTTACTTTAACTACATTTTTTCTTATAATCTAAGCCCATAGAGATGATTGTTAAAAAAGTGCATCCTTGATATTTGCAAATGAAGTAATCAGACCTCTTTTTGAGCTGTAGGTTGCTTGTGGTGGTTGTCACATGCTGGTTTTTGCTGCTCCGAGACCTAAAGGATCTGAAGTAATCTTGGAAGATTTATATGAGCCTCGTTTGACTGCTACTATCCCTAAAATAAGCGGGGACTTTGTACTAGCAAACACTTTGCAATTATCAGCAGCACGAATACGACGTCGAGAGAGGGTGAGTTCAGAGCTGGGTACGGTTGCCATGCTTCTTTCAGGAAGCAAAATCACTTTTAAAGTGAAAATCACAGCATGTACCAAGCAAATATATCTTCTTAAACTAAATATTTAATTTTAATGTATAATATGAAAAATATGTATTTACCCTGGTCCCAGAAATTGACTCAGGAGAAAAACAATAGCTATTGGTCAGATTTTGTTTATTTATTTCTGTGAAAGAGATCCAAATTGAGTTTGTAAATTTTTTTGTTCTAAAATGTAGAACTTGTTCCTTTGCATTTTGTAAACTATCTTAGAAACACTTTTAAAAAAATATTAAGAATCTGACTCTTTTGCTGTTCCCTCTGAGTCCTTGAATATATTAAACAATTTAATAGTTTATAAAATACCAAAGGAGACTATTAGATGTAGTTACTTAAAATATTACTTTTTGCTCTTTTATTTCCACTACACATTCCATGTGATTTCCTTAAAAAGCACAATAAGTTGGATCATTTCACTTACCTGTCTGAGAACTAACTCTACCAAAAAGTGAATTTATTCTGTAAAAATGTATTGGTGTTATGGATTAAATACGTTGATGTTATTTGAGAGACAAGCTTTTCATTTTAAATAAATTTTTTTAAAAAGTTCTTTTTCTCCTTTGTTTATATTTTAGACTTTCTTGAAATCATTGGATAGAAATGATCTAAAAAAAATCCCACTATGTACCTGTCCACTTTTTAGGACTATAAATAATTAAATAAATTTAAAATATTAGAGACATTTGTTTCTGCATATGAAGTTGCAACAGTGTATCGTCAGCTAAAAGCAAATGCCACTGCTAAGTATGAGAGATTGCTTATGTTCTGTTCTTCTACCCTTTTTCTCAATCTATTGTTTTTTAATCTTCTAAAGGAAAGGTCACCAGAGCAGTTTGTTCGAATGGCACAAACTCTGCCTCCAATGGGGGAAAGCTTCTTAAAATCATCATTGCCTGTGACAAGCAACACCAGCCCATTCTGGCTTTTTGCAACAAGTCATCGTAAATCTGAATCTCTGAGGGATGGAGACCATGAAAAAGGTGAAGTGTCCCCACATATTGCTGCTGTTTTCTGATAAGAATGGTTTGACTCTCATCATTCATAAACAAATGTTCGGTTTGAACATGAAAGAAGGTTCAGGCTCAGTCTCACCTCAGGAGGGTCTGGCAGCAAACAGACATGAAAGCTGAGAAATGCAGACGAAAATTGCCTCACACTGTTCATGTTTGCAAAACAAGTTTAAAGATTTAAAGGATGCTTGAGTGAAAGAAAAACAACTTATAAAGTGTACCAGTGATTCCTTAAGCCTTTAGAAATAAGATTCACAAAAATACTGTAAGAACATTAACTGCTTACTTCATTTTCACAGCAAGAAAAAGGAATTACAGGAAAAAAAAAGTTAGGAACAGTCTTAAAGACATAGGTAGGCCTACAAGGAACTTGGATAAGAAAAGATACAAAAAGAGGTCTACTAATTCTTAGAGGACCTTTCTTCTTCACTTGGAAATGCAAAAGTGCTCTTCACTCTTTGTTTTCTAAGATGATAAGTATTTATAGTATTCTAGCTAATGGAGAAGTCTGGATAACTGTAACACAGCACTGGACCTTTGCACAGATTCTCTAGAGCAGTTCTGGACTTATCTGGGTTCCTGGGCATGTGTGATTTCCTGGGAAGAGTGCAGAATGCAGTGCTTCAGTGTAAGAGTTAGCTCAGATTTACCAGACAGACAAATCTAATTTGAAAATAATTAATTCGTAGAAGGAAGATGGTTATTCTTAGATCTGCCAGCAGGTCCATTAGCATTTCTGCTTCCAGGAAAGCAATGCAGTGAAATTTGAATTTCCTTTGGAGTCTTCTTAGGCCTAAAACCTCAGGTTTTGTGCTGTGTGAAATGGTCACAGACCTGATGAGCTTAATGATGTAGGGACATTTTTACGATGCCGCATTAAACTCACTGTCTCTCCGTCCATTACATAGACGATGTGCAATGGAGATAACATGACTGCAGCTAATTTGGTCTAATTGCTGCACTATTATTAAAGAGATTATCCAAAAGAATCTTTGTCCCATGTAATATTTAGGCTGTGAAAGCCTGCAGAAATGGTCAGAGATCTACAGTGCACTGAGACCAGATTGCTGAGCTACCTCTGTTGTTAATACTGATGAAAGGAGATGGAAGCGTTTCTGCTGTGTTTTAGGCTGAGGGGATGAAGAATCTGAGGACTTCATCTCCATGTCAGTAAAATAGAAATAATCTCTGTTTTATAAGACGGGAGTGTTGTGTTTGCTATACACTGCTTGTTCCTATGACATTTGTTTATTTCTCCCTATTTTACCGTGTACAAAATAATCATCAAAAAGATAAACCTGGTGAAGTCTCTGCAGAACAAGATTCAGATATTGAAAATATTGACAGAAACCTTGGAGATACAACTGACATCCTAAACATGGTAATATATTCCAATAATGAATCTGTAATTCAGTAATTTTTGTGTAGGGGGAGACAAAGAAACTAAACTGTGTTTCAGGTTCTAATACAGAATTTCTGACTTGCCCAGAACATAACATGTGACACGAAGTACTGACACACTGTTAAATGAGCATGCATTTTATATCATCATTATCCAATGCTAAAATATGTTTTAATTTTACAAGTAATATTGTGGTATGAGATTGAAGCAGTCCAAGTAGTGCAGTGCCTCCCCACGCTTTAGGTCTAGAAATCAGAAAGAAAAGGAAAAGGGTGCTGGAGGCCAAATGAGGATCTCTATCTCTGACCTTGCTTTTCTTGATGATTTCCAACAGACAATTGCAGGAAATTAAGCAGAAGAGGATCTTTTCCTGTTTTGAGAAGACATTTTTTAGTACAGGTGGACCATATCAAAGGGAAAGCCAAAATCCATACAATTCAATTATTTGGTCATCCCCCAGCTTGTTCCTACATATTTCTTTTATTTAAAAAACATGTTCACCTTATCACTTGTACAACTTTCCAAAACATTTTGTTTTCTCGGCAGAAAGGACATGTTCTGGCCTTAATGCAGCCACAGTTATCCTGGAGGAATTGCATTTTTTACAGGAATTATTATTTGTTTGCATTTAAAAGTATTTAGTATTTGAACAGTCTGTTTCTGCATGCCATTTATTTAACATTATAAAACTTTATTTTGATTTACAAGAAGAAAATGTCATCAGATCCAATGCACATCATGGCCTTCATTAATTTACTGAAGCATTATTTACATATTGCACACTTTATGTGCTAGACTTCCTTGTCCTTTTTGGTTTTATACCTATTGTGAATCAACTTTAAAACATTTAAAAAAATTTTAAACATAAATTTGAAAAAAAGCCCATCAGGCAAACTTGTCAAAATACAAAATAAATGATTGCTCTTCTTGGATCTGAATGAAAACAATCTGTTACAGCATAGTTTTTTCAATTTTTCTAGACTGTGGCAACATACATCTTCTTGACACATGTGACAAGAGGAGGAAAAACCTTTAATGTCATGTTGATGATACAAATTATTGGGAGTCTGAAACCAGAGCTGTCCATGCTCACCGTGTTGAAAAAGAATATGAGGGTTGAACCATGAGCAGTTAGAGAATATTATCTTGTCATTTGGAATATATGGGAAGGGATGAGCAAAATTTCATTGTATGTTCCCACCTAGTAGTATTCTATGTTGCCTTTTGGTTTTTGCTTTATGTGGAAGACATAAAGGCATTAGATTCCAAGGGAAATGTCTGCTGTGTAACGTTTCTTTGAAGTCGTTCTTTCAAGGCTGTGGTACCAAACTGGATGTTGAGTTGAAGGCTTTGATGATAAGGGAATAAGGTTGTATTTGTAACTTCACAGTGAGTGGAACATGGATCTCAAAAGTGCCCGTGGGCTCTAAGAAAGTGCAAATGTAGCATTCAGTCTCTACAGACAGTTTAGGTGTTGACATCTGTTCACCACTCTCTTTATAAGCAGTAAATGAAGGAGTGGAAGTGAAGTAGGTGAGCTGAAGGATCACACAGGTTTGTCTCAACCTGAGGGTGCAGTAATATTAAAATGTTCATAAAATAGCTCTGTTTAGTAGAACTGGGCTTTGATGCTGCTTTCCGTAGTAAATATATTTATTTTTTTAAGAGAGATCTTATTTTTTGCAGACACATGCAATGAAGTTGAATCCTGGTGACCGGTCTTTAAAATTATCCCCACTCCAAAAACAGAAGGTACTGTACCTAAATACATATTTGTATATTTATACTGACGTTTAAAGAATCTGCAATTCTTGTGTTGTCCTAGTACTTCCTTATTTTGCTTTGAGGTTTTAAAAAGCCAGGCAAATTTTATAGACCTCCTCTTGCTAATTTTCTGAATATCCATGATCTAAAATTCTAAGAAGCTGCATGAAGGCAGAGAGGATTTGGGCAGGTACCTAGAACTCCACATATCCAGTGCAGCTTCAGATGAGTGCATAATATTTCACCAGTTTACGGAGCAAGAGACTATCATATACACGTTGTTGCTTCAGGTGATAGCATACATTTCTACTGGTTTGTTGATAGGAAAATATTTTGGGACACAGTGTAAATAAAGATTTTATTTACAGATATTCACCACGAAGTATATTTAAAGGAGGAATAATAGTGGTCTTAATTATGAAATTAAAGTACTTTGTAATACTTTCCTATTTCACTCCTAAAGTGATCCCAGCTTTTCAGCATTTTGCTATATTTCTTTATAATTTTATTTTAGATTTTTTAAATTATTCTGCAGAATTTGTTATATAAGTGTAAAATTTAAAGCAGAAAGACAATAGATTTTGAAACTTCTTAGAAAGGGCATAACAGTGAGTGCATCAGAAGATTTCCAAAGGAGGAAGGTGTAAGAGAACTGCACTAATTTCCTTCTGCTTGCACAGCCTTGTGCATTGCCCCTGCTCTGTTTTATGGGATGTGGTACTGGCTGCACGATTCTTACTGCATTTCCTTGATGTGCTTGGATAGTAAGAAAGGTGTAGCACTGCACTGATCATTAACAGGATGTTACATTCTTCTAATATGTGCACTTGTAAATTCATTTCATGTGAAATATTCTACCTTTGATGCTGTCTTTTAATCCCCTCTCACAAATTGCTTCCTTTCCTGTTCAAATGCTTTTGTAACCTTTTTCTTTCGCTGCCATTTGTCTTTAATGCTTTTTTTCTTTCTTTTTAATTTTCTGCTTCTCATGTGGAATAGAAGAACAATAAAAATGTGAAACTGAAAAGAGATGGTAAGGGTGGGCTGAAAAAAAAGGATTCTGATTTCACAAAGGAGGGCTCAAAATTGGAGTCTGGCTCTTTACAAAAGCAGTCCTCACTTTCAGAGTCACCTGGACAAGATTTAGAAAAGAGTAGTGCCTTTGTAGGCAAGTCTGTGGCCAAAAAGAGTATAAAGAAAGGTAAATCTGAGCATGCACAAAGTGATAGTACTTTGAAAAGTGGTGCTCAAGAAATCACTGGTGACAAAAGCATATTACTGAAAAGGGAAAAAGAATATGTGGAAAATCCTGTATTTTTCAGAGAGGATGCAACTTATAATCTTCCCACTGAAAATCAAATTCTGACTGAAAAAATAAATTCTTCCAATAGAAAGCCAAAAGCTGTTAAATCTAAGCAATCCCTTAAAATAGAGGTACTTCCTTCTGCTCGCAGGGATACACCCCAGACTGATTCATTAATTGTACAAGAGTACAGTGCTGCTAAAAAACAAGGGAGTCAAGAAACAACAGAAAGTCAAAACAAAATAAAGGATGGTGTTGAAAAATCTGACAAGCGTGAAAGAATATACGTCAGAGGAGAAGAAAGTAGTGCAGAACAGAGGGAACTTAAAAAAAAGCATCAGTTTTTGAAACAAGTATCTGTAACTTCATCATCATCTTCAACTGAGGAAAGTACTAATCACCTCCAGAAATATATACTTAAGGAAGAGGTCTACTATGAACACAGAGTTGTCCAGAGAACAGTGGAAAAAGTGAAACATTTGGACTTAGAAAAAGAAGACAGTGAGATTGAGGAGATGCAAGCTACAAACAATGAGAAAGAATGTGTAGAACAGACTGATTTAAAAAGCCTGAATGAGGAAGAAACAAGCTCTAATAGTAAATCTGATGAAGACAGGCCATTAGAAATTAAGAACGAGGAGGAATCTGATCAGGAGGAGGAGAGTGAAGGCAGTGGAAAAGGTGAAGACAGGGTGTTGGAAATTAAGAATGAGGAGGAATCTGATCAGGAGCAGGAGAGTGAAGGCAGTGAAAAGGGTGAAAGTGAAAAAGAAAAACTAGATGAAACAAGTGATAGTGAGGGTAAACTAGGGGAGGAAGAAGAGAGTGAGGTTAAAAAAGATAGAGATGAAGTTTCAGTAGAAAAAGATGAAGAGGAAAAAGATAATGAGGAAGAAAATGAAGGAGAGGAATCACAGGCTGAAAGAGACAGTGGGAATGAGGGTGCAGAGGAGATTGAGGAGGTCAATCAGCAAGATGGCAAAGATCAAGGAGATGAGCAAGGCAGGTTGATGGAGGAAGAAGAAATGGTGAGTGAGGGAGAAAAGGAGGATATGGAGGAGAAGTATGAGAAAGAGGAAGGCACTGAAAAAGAAAAGGAGGAACAGGTTAAAAGTGAGGGAAGAGATGAGAGTGAGGAAGGAGGGGAAGATAGAGAGGGAGAGGAAGAAAAAGAGGTAGAGGCAGAAGAGGAAGGAGAAGATGAAAAGGAAGGNAGGGAGTGGAAGAAGAAGAGGAAGATGAAGAAGAAGGAGAGGAAGCAGAGGGAATGGAAGAAGAGGGAGATGAGGAAGCAGGAGAGGAAGAAGAGGTAGAGGAGGGAGAAGAGGGAGGGCAGGAAGAAGGAGAAGAAGGAGAAGAAGGAGAAGGGGAAGAGGGGGAAGAAGAAAAAGGGGAAGAGAGTGAGGAGGAAGAAGAAGAGGAAGAGAGAGAAGAGGAAAAAGGGGAAGAGGGTGACGAGGAAGAAGAGGGAGAGGGGGAAGAAGAGGAAGAGGGGGGAGAAGAAGAAGGGGAAGGGGGTGAGGAAGAAGAAGAAGNAAGAGGTAGAGGCAGAAGAGGAAGGAGAAGATGAAAAGGAAGGTGAAGAAGAAAACAAAGAAAGGGAGAATGAAAAAGACAAAGAGGATGAAGAGGAGGAGCTGGGAGAATCATTGACAGGGAGGGAAGAAGAGGTAGAGGCAGAAGAGGAAGGAGAAGATGAAAAGGAAGGTGAAGAAGAAAACAAAGAAAGGGAGAATGAAAAAGACAAAGAGGATGAAGAGGAGGAGCTGGGAGAATCACTGGCAGGGAGGGAAGAAGAGGTATCTGAAGAAGAACAGGATGAGGAAGATGCAAATACGAAAACTAAGGAAATGGGTGAGGATGGAGCAGAAGAGGAAATAGATGAGAAAGAGGAAGGAACAGAGGCAGAAGCAGAAGGGCAGGAGGGGGAAGAAGAAGAAGAAGGGGAAGAGGAAGAGGGCAGAGAAGGTGAAGAGGGAGAGGGGGAAGAAGGAGAAGAGGAGGAAGGGGATGTAGGAGAGGAGGAAGAAGAGGATGAGGGAGAAGAAGATGAGGATGAGGAGGAAGGAGAGGAAGAGGAAAAACCAAAAAATAAAAGAAAAAATTATAGTAGTAAACTTCCAGAAAAGAAAAGCCAACCCAGGAAGCCAGAAAAGACAGAAAGTACTGCTTTACCAAACAGCTCTAAACAAAACATGAAGTCCAAACGCCATGTAGCAAATGGTTTACATAATTCAGAACAATTTTGGAACAATGTGCTACCTCATTATTTAACACTAAAGTAGCATAGACTACTGGAGATGCATTTTAAGCCTATTCAGGAAACTTTGGAACTATGGCAGACTGATTTTTATTACTTAAAAGAAACTTTTCATGGAATCAAAGCATATTATTATGCATAAGTGCCAATTTCTTAAAAAAGACTGAAGAAAATGTTTAGAGTTAGGAAACTTTTATGAGAGAAATCATACTTTGTTGATACAATCATTTTCACAATCGTGTTTATCACATATGATATATAAAAACTTTAACTGCTGAGGAGGTAAACTGTGTTTGCCTCTTAATTAAAGTGCAATGTCATGCTGACAAATGAGTTATACATTGTAACAGTGTAATCTTTGCCATTGAATCAGCAATACACCAATTTTAGTTACAGGACAGTTTACTTGATCAGGTGCCTTACATAAAAGGAGTTTCTGTAAATTAGCAGATGTACCTATTTTTAAATTTTGGTATCACTCCAGAATTTATTCCCCCTACTTTTATTCTGTTCATACATTGGTGAAATGTTCAAGTACTTAAATTAAAGAAAGAACAAGTTGCCAAATCAGTGGATGGAAGGTAAATGAAAATGCAGGCCTGGGTAAGTGAGGGCCTGGGATTTTTCAAGGGCCTTACAGCTGACTTCTAATTTTGGTGTTAGCACACAATTCTGTTCAAAAAGACACACACAAATCTCAGAATCTGGCCTAGATTACATTAGAGTTCAGGGATAATTTTTGAATATCACACTTGGTGATTAGATAGAATTAAGAATTTGAAATATACACCTGTATACACTTTTTATTTGTTTATACTGTGCAACGCACAAAAGATTCTATATCTTCCTACAAAAGACTACATCACATTAATCCTCTAACTCTGAGGAACTCAAGGAGGGGTATATATGTTGTTGCTGTGTGAAACACATGTATGTTTTCAGGATCAGATCTAAAGCTTCTCCTCATTGGAGGAGGTTTAAGGTTTTCCCCTCTGAAAAATCTTATCTGTATTCTCCAAAAGGAGGTAAACCAACAAGCCAGATGGAATAGTAAAGAAAGTGGCAAGAAACTTAAGAAACTGGATTTCTTAATTTTTTTTTTGAAAATACAAAGTTAATACTTTTGAAGTTTCCTTAAAATACACAAAAATCTTGCAAATTATTTTTGTAAGATAATGCATCACTCTTTCAGCCATTAGGGACTGAACTGGCAAATGAAGAGATAGGGGCTCATCATGCAGCATTGTTACTTGAATATTATGCCAATGGGTGGTCTGAGAAATTTTTGTAAACAGATCTCAGCATTGTCATTCTGTAAAAAAATAATTACTTAAACCCTACTTGAAAATGAGGACAAAAGAAGAAAGGAATCAAAATGAGTAAATGTCATTCAATTAAAATGTGTATGGAATCAATACTTACGTTGAGATTATGAAACATTTTAATACTGTTTTGTAAGATACTGGCATTAAACGATCTTTGACACGATGGCTCCAGAATTTATTTTCTAAAAAGCCTGTAGTAGATCAGTAGTTTGCCAGTAAATTCTAGTCCAGGTCCATCACCCCTTCCATATACTGCATTTGAAGGTAAGATCACTTCAGTCACGTGCCATGACCAACTACAGCACAAAGTTAGCCCAGTGACTGTATTTTGTCCCTGTGAAATTTGTTTCAAACTTTGGAATTCTCTGGAACACTTTGTCTTGACATCAGCATGTGTCTCTGGAACAGGGTAAGTATCCTCATACTCTGCTAGAGAATATTTTATCAGTTAAATGCCCTTCCCAAAAAGTCAGCTCGCTCTAACAACAGCGTCATCGGTTTGTTTTGCCAGTGTGCTGGATCATCACTGACCTCCTCTGAAAACACTTCCTTCTGAAATTAAGTGCAGCTATGATGTTTTACTTTATCTTTCTTGGGAAAGATTAGGACATTACTGTGATTAAACTTAGAGTAATATTGAAAACTATTTTTATAGGCCTAAAACTGGATTTCTTGGATATGACACCTACTTCTTTGTGGTTCTAGAACTCGTCGTTGGAAGAAAACTGTGCTAATTTTCACTGTTATTTCTAGTGAAAAATACTTCCTAGAGAGAGAGAGAAAAAAGGGAGAGCATTTTAAAGCAAGTGATTTCCAATGCCACGTAGGAATGGCCCTTCATTTACTGTTCAGTTGCAGCATTTAATGTAAATTCTTAGGCAAATGGGGACCATTTGTTGTTTCTCTCTTAACATATGCTGATAGCATAAAGCTTTCCAAGAGAGTGAAGACAGCCAATTTATGGGTATCTCCTCTTCTTTGTTTTGTCTGGATGAAAATTCATTGATTTTAGAACTGAGTTTATGTAGTTTTGTGGATCATTCCTGTGGCAGGGGAAAAGCAGAGCTTTACTCCAGCACTTCTAAGGGTTTTCCACAGACTCGTTACATAAATTGTGCTCTGTGCCAACGTTTCTGGGCTTTGAGGGGACTTTGGAACTCCATTAGTGTAACGAGTGGAATTTTATTTAGTTTGACTCATTCTGGTTTATAAAGTTTGCTACTTGTGGTTTTGTGGAAATTCAGTGTGTCCTTGGTATTTATTATGGCATACAAAAAGATTTATATGCAGCACTGAAGCAACATGGCAGAAATACTCCTGAACTAGTTTTTAATAGAGAAAAAAAATCCTGCAATAGAGAGAGAAAACAACAGACAATAGCCCAGACCAAAGATCTATCCATCTTTTTTCCTGCCAATGGCTGCTGGTGCGTGCCTTGGAAAAAAATATTAGACTATTAGAGTAGCACAAACATGTAGTGCTACTTCTCCCCTGTAATCATTCAGTATAATGAATATATTCAGCATATTCAATAATTTGTGGTTCAGTAGATGTATGTATTACATTTAACATCCATTTTCTTCATATGAATTTCTTTCAATCAATTTTTAACATGTTTAGTATGCTTTGGGAAATAATTCTTAGATTTCTTTACACATTGTTTGGAGAAGTAACTCCTCTTTTTATTTGCATCTGTCTTTCAGTACCATCATTTGATATCTTTGTATTCTTATACTAGAAAAAAGATCATTTATTCCCTCTTCATTATTTATTCCCTAATGATTGTCACATGGAAAAAACTGTACAGTTCTGTGGTTTAAGTCAAGAATAATTGGTTTATTGATTTATTAATTACGGTTAACCAGCAATCATGTTTACATGTTTACAGTTAACCACCTACATGTTTATTTCAAGAGCAGCAGTAAAGCGGATGACAGCAACACTGGGCATCCATAAAGTGTTAAATAAGCACCTGTGAATTTCTAGGCAACCCCTGCAATTCATGTCAGAAGTTTTAATCGCCCTTCCCAGTCTCACAGACACGTTCACAGAATTACAGATGCACCTGCTGCCTTTTACAGCAGGCATCCAATACAAGAAGCTCTGGCACTTTCAGGGGGTCGGGGTGTAGGTCTGTTGCTGCCTCACAGCTCTGGTTAGAGGTGAGGGTGTTCTGGATGACTTTGGAATATTCTGTAGCACAGCTCTTCTCTTATGCCTGCAAAATTCCAGCAGGTAAGTTTTTCCATTATAGCTGAACATATCAAACCATTTGTTCAGATAGTAGATCTCTTTGCATAATTGATGCTAAATAGCAAAAATGTCCTTCTCTGAACTACATAAAATTTCACTCATTATTTTTGTTCCAGTTTCTTATCTGGATAAGTACATGGATATACTTTAGAACAGGGCCTTTCAGAATCATGCAGAAAAGGACATCTAGTTTTTGTTTTCATTGCTCTTAGGGTTTTTTCCTTCCTAGTTTTTCTTACCTTTAGGCATCTTTTATCATAAATTTTAGCTTACTTTCTCCCAAGGTGACGCTACCTTCTAGATCTTATCTCTCATAGAACATTAAGGATCTGTAAAAAGGTCAAAAAGGGCAAAGTAAACTTGAAAGGGCAATTTTTCAACTAATTTCTAATTGTGGAAGTCTATGAACAACTGAGTAAATTCTTTGCTTGCACAAATGGCAAACCCATAGCATTGTGCTCAGTAAAGTTCTGAGCACGTTTGGGATCTGAAGTCACTCACTGAGCTGTAACATTCTTATACACTCATTTATGTTTTAATGGAGACAGGAGAGGTTAAATTTTTGCATATTGAAAGGATTTTGGAGAGACAGCTTTGGCATCAGAAAATTACATTGCAGAGAGCAACAGAGGTTTTATTTTTCTACTGCCAGAAGAAGAAGCAAGTACACTTAATCACTCTCGTTTTTTAAGGATTTATGATAGTGCCCAATGCTTTTTTGCTTGGCAACCTCATGCTATAATAATTTAAACAAATATTAATGCTGTTATCTCAAAACCCCATGCTTATTTATGAAAATAATTCTTATCAGAGCCCTGAAATGTCTAGTGTAAAGATATTTACCATTCTGGTTTTCTTACTTTTCCAGCATTAAAAAAGCAGAAATGACTCTTTGTGGTGGGTTGCAGGGCAGTTTGCTGGTGTGTCCCGGGTTCAATGGTATGGATCTAGAGCCTTATAATTTGCCATGACTGCCACACCTTTCACACAGAGTCTCATTTGTAGTTTGTGTGAAATGTAAAGTATTCGTGCTGTCATATGGAGAGTGTGAGAAACAAAGGTAGCTCTAAAAAGAATTTTATATTAAACAAAGTCTTTATCTGCACCTTTTCTGTAAGGATATAGATCACAATATTATTGAAGGGTCATATTTCAAATTCCCTGTGTACCAGTGTTAGTGCAAGAGCTGTGCTGTTTGACTGGAAAGTGAACAATAAATACCAACCTAAAGGGAGCTCGGGATTGTGAGCCACCCTGGCACAGCCTGGATTTCTTACAGGAAGTATAAAATACTTCACTTTCATTCTATCCAGCGTCTATCCAAGGCACAAAACTACTTTCATAATTAGAAACACAGCAGCAGAACTGCTGCAAATTTTAACCTCTTTTAGTAGGCACTTCATTACTATCCGTGAGGAGAAAAAGAGCAAAGCAAACCTGAATGTGTCCTGTATCAAGGGTGCAGAAAGAAGTCAAGCTGTGCTTTAAAGCCAGCCTTGCAGTGGCTGAGGAAGAACTTCCACAGGTGCTGGCATGACATGGAGAACAATTCCATGGGGAAGCTGGTGGCATTTGCATTACTAAGTTGGGTGTGCCTTGAAAAATCTATGAAATGAGAATGGGCTTAAAGATTAGTGATGGTTCTGTAAAAATTACCACTTTTACATCAGAGTATTTTGAAATGGGATCTCTCTCCTGAGACCCAGTTTTGCAGGCTCTGGAGGTTTTAGCAGTGACTCGTGGAGCATCCCTTTGAGGAATGTACAGAGTCAGAAATCTTAAAGAACGTTCCTGCCTGCTTTGGTGAAATTTTGCCTTTACCAGTATTTTTATCAAAACACTGAATAAAAACTAGCATGATTAAAGCAGGATTTTAATGAATAGTACAGGGTTTGGGAGAGACATGCAGTACTCTAGGATATGTGCAAAATAAAAGCAGAAACTGGTGACTGTCCTCATTCACTTGTAAATATATGGGAGCTGCATGACAAACTCCAGATACTAAATTTTTGTCTATAAGGATTTGGAAAATATGCACAATCTGCATCCAAGTGTGGGCTAACATTCCCAAGTAATTTTTTTTCTCTGTGTCTGTTAGCATTAAGAATTCATTTTATGCAGCATAGTATCTTCCAGAGACACAGTAATTTTTTCAGATAACACCAACATATTCTGATCTGGAGTTGCTCATTATATTTCTCCTGTTTTGCTTAAGTACCCAGGAGTTATTTTGGTATGCTATTTCTGAGTGACTGAATACTAGAGGGTATTTATATTACTGTGTAAAATACTTCATAAGAGATTACACTTGATGTAAACAGTCTCTACTTGTTTTATGGTTTTCACAAAACACCTTAAAAATTCTTTCTAGTTCTATAGATTTTTTTTCCTTTTTGCTTGGAAATTTTATATTTTCTATTTGTTCCCCAAAGAAAGAAAACTTCTGTAAGAAGGTAACAGTTTTGTATATGACAGGTGTAGTTCATCTGAGCTATTTCAGATGTTGATTTATCTTGGGTACCTCTTTGTGAAGATACCTCTTCACAATGTAGTTTTACATTAGAATTTTATACATTGATAAGAAGTTATTTTTATTCAAAGAAGAATGCAGAGATATATCTTTCTCCAGGTACACCTACAGCAGCAAGCTGGCAAACCACAGAATAATTACACCAAAGCCAGCTGAAATAATCTTTAAGAGAGCGCTGTCAAAAATTACTGGCTGCTCTGTGTAATACATGTCAGTGTGCAGTCTCAGGATGACACCTAAAGCCTTGGTTAATAAATGTAATCCGATTAATCCTCTTAATGCAAAGTATGTGCACTGCAGGCCTGTGACAAAAGTGCACGCGTCTGTGGAGACTTGTAGGTCGTTGTGTTCGGCTTTTAGTAAATAAAATACATTGCATGGCAAAGTATGGGCAGAAAAAACACTTAATAAAACAACAGTGGAACATGACTCTGTTCAGTCAGTCTCTACCAATGTCGTTTTTGGCTGTGTATTCACTACTTTATCCATCCTGTTGGAGGGCACTGTTGTGGTATTTAGTCATCACACGTCCAGGGTAATCAGTGTATCACTACGTGGCAACTGCTAGTTAGGTAAGTTTTCTTCCATTATATTTACAAGAAGGTATAACTATCTTTAAAGTTCAGTTTTTGACGTTTAGCAATGGAAACTGCTGTCTGACATAAAACTGGTCTCCAGTGGTTTCACAGTGTGCACAGTGTACCTGAAATTACAAGTGCAGCATTGCCTTAATTTTCCAGGATGCTCACACAACAGCAGCATTAAGGGAGTGTAATAAGTATCAGGTAATCCATGTTAAGTGCCCTTAACATAACAATGTGAAATTAGGAAACCAATATAACGTAATAGAAGCCTAGATGTCACCTTTTAGACAAGTTATGGTGGCAGGCTCAGCTTTTTACTGGAAATTCTTTTAAGTGTATTTAGCTGAGCTTTTCTGTTTGTCTCCATGACAATAAATAAGGAAAGCCTAGTTTGGCTGCCTTATTGCTTGTAAGTGGAAGGATAAGCTGCTAAATCTCTCATTTGAGTACGCATGTCTTTGAATTTTGTCAGTCTTTAAACTGGACAGCTTTCTTTAATAATTGTTAAAGTGAAGGCTGTTTCTCTAAGGCTTAGAGTAGCTGAGCTAATAACTTCTCTATATTAATAGCTACAAAATGAAAACCAGTTCAAATACCCGATGACAAGTGGCTAACACTGGATTTTAAGGTGTTAAGCTGTCTCTGTAACTGCTTGGTAAGAAACTACAAGGTATGAATCTTAGCTTTGCTAAGAGTTTTGTCAGGCAGTATTTCCAGTCACTTCACATCAGATACCTTGACATTATGATCAGTACCAACAAAATGTTACATGCTTACCCATCCATGTACCTCCAACCCACAAAGAGTAAACTGAGTTGTTTGTTTTTGCTTTTTTTTCCTCTCATCTTTATGCAAGATCATGGTTGGTATTGTTACTTTCACTGCTGTTTTAGTAAAACGTTAACCCAGTGCATTTTCCCAGCATGGACAGTTCAGGAGTGGCGTTGATGTGCACTAGGTCTCAGGAGAGTAGAATGACAGCTAGCATAAGATATGATTCCTCTACCTATTCCTCTTCAGTCCTGTATCAAAGCAGGAAGATAGTGTGTAGAATGTGGTTTTTATTTGTCTTCACTAATAGTCTGTAGAATGTGTTTTTTATTTGCCTTTACTAGTGCTCTACAAAGGGAGCACTCTTCAGTCCCATATAAAGCATAATGCCCATTGCCCAACCTCCTTAAACCTAATACCCTTCCACTTCATAGGGAAACTCCTGCTTGGTATTTATACCATTCGTTTGTCCTGTAGACATGTAAGAGGGCCATGGAAATGCCTTTGGGCATGTCAAGCTAGTGAGCTGGGCAAGTAATGGGAGAAATCTGTTCCTTAAATGATTAAAAACTCTGCCATGCAATTGCTGGTTTATGGCTACTTGGCAGAACACCACCCAGGAACAGACACGTAGATACCTACCTCATTCTCAACTCTCTTTAATAACCTCTGTGGATTTTTAACAGTTTCCAAGGCAACTGGAAACAGAAACATCCCTGTAAACCAGAGCTTCCCAGAACTCCCCACTGCGAGTACACATAGTAATTACAGCTTTCTCTTCATCATGGAGTTTTCACCAGATTTTTAAAAGATCTGCAACTGAATTTGTCTCATCAGTGGCTTTGAGATTTTGTTCCCTAGAAATGTAAAATGGTGGTGGCAAACATTATTTTGACTTCTTGAGGAGATGTGGAAAGATACCATAAGCCTTACCTTCTGAAATGCTAATTATGAGCAGCCCATCTGCCAGAGCTGTTTCCATAAACTAAGCAGGAGGGGTCCACAATGAAACACATACAGAAATATAGAGAAACCTAGTTTGCAGCTGTCCTTTGAGCAAGGTCTACCATGAGATATGTCTCAGTCTTCAGTGAGACTTTTAGCCAGAGCATGACACCAGGTGAGACAATACAGAACAGAGTGAAATTTTTCCCCTCTCTCCAGTAGACATATGAACGCATTTTTATAGAGCGTTCTAAAAGAAATATCTTTATTCTGTATTAATCTGCCCAAAGAAAAGTCAGTTGCAGCCATTTTAGCAAAAGACAGTTATACCCACTGAGTTATACCCACCAAGGAAATACTTTTTTCAAAACCAGTGCAAGTAAGGTCATTTGTCCCCTAAAGCTTGGAAACATCAAATTTATCCTTAAGAATGTCTAGTTATGAAGACCTGGATTTACAGGAAAACCAGAATAAATGCATGAAAAAAAATTAGGCAAAGAAGACAGCTCTACAGAAATCTTTAATGCTGTGTTACATCTAGAAGGTCATATTTTCTAGACTGCTGTTCTGCTGTACTGATTTATTACACTAGAGGTACAAAATTTTTAAGGCTTTTTCATAGTGACAACCACTTTTTTGTCCTTGAAGAACCTGGAACCTCAAGCCTAAATGAAACCAGTTTGAAATATTTCACTTGTATGCGTCCTACTACTTTTGACTTTCTGTGTGTGACCTTGGCCAGCTTGTGACCAGTCAGCTTCTCTGTGCCTCAACTTTAGAGGTATTGAAGGTATTCTTTCAGCATTATCTTTCTATGAAAAAGGAATTTAGAGTGAAATAAGAAAATAAACCCCCTAAAGCATGATGAAAGTGAATAATGAAGAGATTGTATGTATATATATATAAAAAATATATATACCCATATATCTGCTTTAATTAGTAGCTTAGATTCTTAGATTGTTAAATTCTTCAGGCATAATTTTTAAGAGTCAGATGAGTCATCTTTTAAAGCAAAAACATATCTGTTGTATGACATTCTCAGATCATTCCCGACCATTGGTAAAATCTCCAAAACATGCCTATAAATGGGCAAGCAGAAGTAACAGTAATAGAACTGTGCTATCAGAGTTATGATGCAAAATGTGCTATTTTAGGAGTTGAACAGATGAGGTGACAGCCAGAGACACCTGTGAAAAGCTGCAAATACAGTAAATGGAAATGGGGTCAGTCTGGGAAGCTGTTCAGTTAAACAACAGTTGGTGTCTTCCTTGGAGTAAAAGGAGTGTCTCTCTCCTCCTGCTTTTTTATTTTGGATGAAGAGCATGGCTCAGTTGCTGAAATAAATTCATCTAGTGTGATTTTAGGTGCTGTAGGCTGTGAGCTGGGGTCCAGAATGATGCAGGTCTCCATAAGTCCCCTGTAAGGATGTCCCAGGATGTTCCTGGGATATGTGAGTCATGCTTAGCAAAGGAGTTCCACCAAAGATCCCTCTGTTCCAAACTCTAGAAACATTCACTGGCGGTCTCCTTCTGACCAGCAAGCTACCTTCTAATGACCATCAGCACAGTTGTGGAGACAACAGGCAAAAATCCAAAGAAGTAAGAGGGAGTAAGGAAAACATTAACAAAAGACAGGAGACAACATTTGGACCCAGGTGCAGGAAGGAGCTCAGTGTAAGACTCATTCCTCTCCCACACTTCCAAAAGAGTGAGCAGATACTTCCCACCAGTTACCATCGTGACATTGGCTGCAGTGGAACAGAAACGTTCTCCCTCTGGGCAGTGATGAGGCTTCACTTGATTTGACCTTGGAAGTCCTTGGTTTAGGCCCTTATATTTCTGCAATGGGAAGGAGACTATTTCTTATTTAACTATTGTATTTTATGCTGTCATAAGTACATAATGGCATAATAATGACAGTCTGATTGAAGGGAGTAAGAAGGATATAATTGGTTCATTTTTCTACACATTTTACGAAAATAACATTTGTGCCTTTAAATATTTATTTTATAATGCTCTTGGCCATTTTATTTTACTATATTGAAGTTTTATCTTAGGCTGAAAGTAACTTAAATTCAAATTATAATGTCTGTATTGAATCACGTGAATCAAAATGTATCTGGCATTTCTTCATTAATTTTCTTGGGAAATAGATTTGAATTATTTCTTTTAGTGTTGGAATTACTACTGCTTGTGTCAATTATGCTCATTTCAAACATGTAAAAGAAATATTTTATTTCAAAAAAAAAGTTTGTTTTCATTGTTTTTCCTTTAAGGAGTCACATGTTGGCAAAACGTAAGTCAGCTGCACTCCTAATGTTCCCTGGAGGTCAGTTTTTTTAAAATATATTAAAATTAGCAAACCTTATTCTATCTACTCCTTAGAACTTTTCCTTTTGAGTTTTCTTGTTCTTAGTCAAATTCTGATGTGTGATGAACTGGTGTAGGATGAGGATCATGATCATTGTACAGCTTGAGTTTCAAAATTATGTTTTGGCAATTTTGTCCAAGGAACAAAACTTGTCTGGAGATGAAGAAATAGATGATGATGAGGAAGAAGAAGAAACAGAAGAAGAAGAAGAAGAAGAAGAAGAAGAAATAGAAGAAGTAGAAGGAAAAGAAGAAACAGAAGGAGATGAAGCAGGAAAAGGAGCAGAGAAAGAAGAGGAAAAAGAAGAAAAAAATGAAAAAGAAAAGCATAGTAAAACACCTGAGGGAGAGAAAAGCAGTAGTAGTACTGTGGAAACTGGAGAGGTAAAAGCATTTACTTCTGTTAAGTCTCTGAAAGGATTTGGTTCTGTAACTAACTTGAGTTTGATACATGTGTAGCTATCCTGTAAATGCAAAGTTTTTGTTTGGGGTGGTTTTGTTAGAGGGAGACACACATGTAGGTGTTAATAGTGAAACATCTTTTTTTTTGAACAATTTTGAAAGAGGATTGGTTTTGGTTTTTTTGGTCTATAGACAGAGGAGACTACTCAGAAAGAGACCATCGTTCAGCAAGGTAAGAATACAGTTCCTAAAAACTGGACATTCAAAAGACAGATAAAACTTTTCTAAACAATATTATAACAATACTGGACACCACAGTTCTTGTTGGTAGCTGGCAAAGCAGTTCTTGAGAGGTGATGAAATATGAGAGGTAAATCCCCATTATTAATTGTTAATGATTTGAAAGAAATAAATACTTTTGCCAGCCATGTATTGGAGGAAGTCCACGAGAAGGACTTTCTCTTAGCAGGACTGTATCTTACTAAGAGCAGTTCTGGTTGTGCAGTGCCAAAGTCATGGTAATTTTATTATCTCTCAGGCAACTTCTTTAGGTACCCTCACTTCAATCAAGAAGCTTCTCAGAATTCTTCCTCATTTTTCTCAGCTGATATTTCCTCATTCCATTCACAAAGAGATTATTTTAGGTGAAATGTGATAATGTGAATGCTGTTCAGGATGCTGAAGATGTAAACCTAGAAGCTCCTTGTAGTTTTGATGGCAGTTTATGAGAACTGTATATTCCTTTAGAAAAGCTGGGGAACATGAAATGGGGTGCCCTATGCGTGTAGGACCTCTTTTATTTTAGAAATTTTGGAATAATCTAGAATTGTTCTCTTGATAGAAAATAACAAGTGTGGTATAAAACAGACCACTACCTTTATAATGAAGAAGCTATGCCATTTATTTTCAATATTATAATGGAAAGAGCTTGTACAGAAGGGATGCTTAAATATTTTTCCATTATCCAGTGATCTGGAAGTTTTGATATTAAGTTCTAAATTTATATGATTCATACAGGGAGTATAGGAAAATTTAAACACAGGAACATCAACTGAGGTGGAAAGTTTTTCCTTTCCCAGAATTGTTTCTATGGAATAAAGTTCATGCTGAACCGTAAAAGTCAGCTTTCCCAAAGAGAATATACTTTCAAGTAAGTGTGCAAGACATTGTCTTCTGTCATCAAGAAGAAACTGCGAGTGTCAAGTAAAAATATTTTATATATTGTCACTGCCATAAGCATTCTGTTCTTAAAAATTGAGCATCTGGAGAGTAATATCAGGACATTATATGGAGAAATTAAAAAATAAAAAGTCTTGTCAAGCTGGGTATCAAGTTACACTGAATATTCTGATTGCTTTTTCAGTTTTATTTGGTGACTTCTACTTCAAAAATAATTTGAAGAACAATTGTTTTCTGTTTTTCTGTGATACTTTTCTGATTTGCACAAATCAGAAGAAAGTTAATATAAACTTTTATATTATTATAGAGAAGGAAAACACTGACAATCACACTGTGAGCAATTCTTCAGAGAACACTGATGACCAAAAAACTGGAGGAATTGTGGGGAAAAAAAAGGTTTGTGGCCTGGTTTCTTTCTAGCTTTTCCAGTGACCGAGAAGGCAGTGGGCAGTTACCAAAGCAAATACCTCAACTTACACGATCTGTATAGATAATTAAACTGCTGAGAAACCTGTTCCTTCTGTTTAAGACTTGATTTTATTTTTTGATAAAATAACTTAAAATTGTCCAAATAATAGAAATGAGATAATGCCCATGAAAGAGAGATTGTTTATCACCTCACATACTGGTGATGTGAAAACATAGGACTTGATTCCTACGGGACACTATCTAAAAATATTTCCCCGCCCCATTTGTCTCTGAAAGCAGCAGCTGAGCTGGTTGATGTTGCATCTCTTTCCAACATGCACTGATTTTGTGATCATATATATCTCTCTGTATAGGTGTATGAGCATGTTGAGGAGTACCTGATACGGAATTTCTTACAGGTTTAGGATCCAGAGGCTCCTGCCGAGGCTGCTGAGTTTCCTGTTGAACAATGACCCTAAGCTCCAGTTAACTTTGAGCACGTGTGTAGTCTCACTGAGCACAAGCACTGTCATTAATGGCAGTACACACGTTTATCAGTAAGCACTTACTGCTCTGGGGCTTTATTTTTGGACCTTGCCTCAGGCTCTTATTTGAAAGAAACCCAAATTAAATGCACCACTTCTAGTATTTTGCACAAACCTTACAGTGTCTAATTTGACAAAATGCAGTCACTTTAACTTTTCTGATTCCCATGTGCTGTTTTGCCACATTTCAAATATTGGAAATGTTTCTTGTTAATATTTTTTAGTCATTTTGTTTAGAAAAAAATATTTATTTTACCAAGGGGAAATTTGCCAACCTCATTTGACCTTGGTACATACAAAGGGGTTTGTGGTTTTTTATCTTGAATTTCACTGCTAACTGTTTCAGTCATATCATTTACCTGTTTTTTTTCACTTCAGTTTTCCCTGTTTAAGCGAAAGCCACTGACAGGCCAGAAGAATGTATGTAGCAGAAAGGAAGACAGCTCTGAAAAGCCATTGCAGAGTGAAGAAAAAGAAAAGGAAGATTTATGTGCTGAAGACAGTAAGGATGAAAATCAGAATCATACACTGGAGAATTCCAGTGAAACTGTGACTAACCAGGACAGAAGGATGAAAGTTAATACATGTATATTGCTCTAACACTGTTATAATATGTAAGAATGTGACAGTCTTAAAGCACATAGTGCAATTTTTACTTGAAAACAGTTACGACTCAAGATGTTGATGGCTGCTTTTTTTGATTGATTGGATTGCTGTAATTTTAAATAGGCGGATGATTTTCTTGGTATTTATTGGTAATTTTAATAGTTCAAAATGATATGCTTATCAGCACCTTTTTGGAGTTCTGTGGCCTTACCTGTTGGTGTTCTAAAGCAAAATATGGGGGTTTTTTATGTGAAAAGTTGAATACCGGCATTTAATGGCTTTTTGCTAAATAATTTTATTCTGTTTCAGTCTACAGAGTACCACTTGCAGCATGATACTCTTGCAAAATTATAATATTTGATGTAATTTGGTTTAACAACCTAGTCAAGAATATTGAGGGTACTCAGTTACTTAAAAATATATATGTTTCTTTCTGTTTTGACATAGGAAAAATAGCAGTAAAATTTTCAATTTAACATGTGGGCTATTATGGAAGAAGTTACTTGAGTATGTGCCTAATTCCATGTATGGCAGCAGTCCCAGTGGAAACAGTGCCTAAGAGCAGTGTGAGTATAGAAGTATCCTCCCAGGCTGGGACAGGGAGAAAGCTTTTACTTCTGAGAGGTGCTGAAAACCTTTGCTCCTGCTGAAATTGGCATAAGCTGATGGGCCTCTCTCCTCACTGAATCAGGCCCAGTGAAAACTGGACACCCTCGCTCTTATTTCACTTAGATCCTAATCCTGTGTTCTCTGAACATCCACGCCTTGATGAGTCTCCAGTGAAGCTTTTCTTACAGGAAAATAATGCTGTGGCACATGTTGGTATGACAAACTGATCATTATGGGGTAAATATTCATGTTTCTCTCAGGCAGACTGGCTTTTCTTCAGATGGAGACTTAGCAGGAGGACCCAAAAATTGGTACAAATAAAAACTGCTTAACACCACTGTAGCATTGAGAAGCCGGAATTCTTTATTCAGCCAGATGCACAAGGGGATATCTCCTCCAAAATACCATGCAGGCTGAGTGCAGAAAAACCTCATGTTTTTATAGTGTATTTTACATACAGAGTCATTGATTTTCCCAGAATAAACATACCCATGATAAATAATTTCCCTGAAATCATTAATATATTTTCCCTCCCCTTTGCATGCATTCTTCTGTCCTGGAGGTCTCCTTGCTGTTCCCTGGTGGTTGATGACCCCACAGTGATTCCTGACCACCCGGTGACCTGGTAAAAGTTGCACAACTGGGCTGGTTACTTTCCAGTTCTTCCTTCATTTTTTCCTAATTTCAGAGTTGCTTAAATTTTATATAATTGGTCAGAAGTGTCCAGAGTTGAGTTTGTCCTAGGAGTTGGTTCACCTGAATGCATTGTCCTTGTAAGTCTGGCAAGTGCCCAGATTCTTTCACAGGGCCTCCTCTGTGCTACCATAATCATCACTAAAAACCTGGGTGCTTGGGTCATCCTTTGCCAGAGTAAATTAGGATCCTTTCATTTCTTTTATTTTTCTTTGGGCTACTCCTGAGTTCTGCAGTGAACCTTACATGAGGGGTTTTTTTTCTCCATTATATTTATAGATTTTCTTATTTTTCTGAATGCTCATGTGGTTTTTGTTCTACTTGGATACTGTTGAGAAGAGTAAAGTGGAAAAGGAGAGATAACGTAAATGGTGCCCTCATTAATTTAAATAAGCTTTAATTATTTTTAAGGGGATATCAGTCACAGAAATTGTTCCTGTAATTTCTTTTTTTTTTAAGGTGAACTAATTTCGTGAGAAATATTCCTTTAAAATGGGAATTACCCTCCAATCTAATGTTATAGAAGTTTATGCAATGGACTGTAAACTGCTGTATGTCTGAGCAGTTTCAGGGACTGGTACATTTATCTTGTCCACACACTTTGCTCAACAAGAAGCAGAAACATATTAATCCATTCCAATGTCTTTTTTACATGTCTTCATTTTTAATAAAAAAGATTAAACAAATAAAACAATTTACATGTGCATGTGTATTAATTTATAAGGTTTTTTAACAAGTTCATAATTCTTATGATAAAAATGTGAAGATGTTTTATTACTGAAATGTTTTCATTAACAGATGAGTAGCAAAAAATTATAGAAACGTTTATAGTACATCTTTCTCTGGTTTTTTTCTTACTTTCCCAAAGATTAAGTGTATCAACTTAACTCTTTATTTCTCATTTTTATAGTCCTGCCATGGAACTGAGACTGTGCTTTAGAATTGTTGGTTTTCTAAAATTTCACCACTGAACCTATCACTAGGTGGAGTTTGTGCTCTTCGAAGGTGTGACCAGCCCCTGGAGCCAGAAATTCTCCTTCTCGTGGCCCCTGAAAGAAGTTAAAGATACTCATTCTGTATCAAATTTTGTGTTTCAAAATTCTCAGAAAACATTATGTTTTCTGGCATATTGCTTTTGGCATTAAAGTGCTCTGATACCTCAGCGTATTTATATAGTGTATTTTGAAAGTTTTAGACTATGTGCATTTCTAAAAACATAAAGATAAAAAAATACAATTACTCATTTATTTCTCAGTGTCTACATAGATGGACAGTGGTCAAATTCTGATACATAAGTGCAAGTCTAGATACACATATTCCACCTAAATTGAAGTGCTATTAGTGCATACACAGATACACATGCATGTACACTGATACACACGTGTGTATTTATACACAAAGATACATACTTATATATAGATATATGTGTGTATGTGTGTATGCCTATGGATGATCAAACGTGTGCCTGACCTCCTGAAATTTCCATTTAATCCATACATTTACTTATGCAAGTTTCCTGGTTTCCAGAAGTACAGGATTCATTTATGCAGCTGCTGGTCCTATGCAAGTTTGTGATGATTGAAATAGAAAAGAACACGCTGTTTAGACACTATTTTATATGCCCAAAGTTAATAATCGTAATCATAATTATAATTAACTTTGTGCAACCTTTTCCTTTTTCTTCCAGGAAGTATTTGTCCAATACGCAAAATACATCCAGTCTTTGTCCCTGAGGAATACTTTAAGTCATGCTGTTGAAGTTAGGATAGTTTAAGTAAACTGAATTCATATCATGATGGTAAAACACTGTAAGTCCTGATAATCAAGGATACAGAAGCTAATCTTGCATGACTATTGACAGACTAAGTACAGGTTTATTTAAAACATACTCATGTACTCCAGCTACTTTATCTCCTTAAAATATAAGTGTGAATATAAATATAAATATAAATATAAATATAAATATATTATCTCTAAATTCCCTCACAGCGCTTTTAGGAGCTATATTATTTATACTACTCATTAATTAGAGGAGTTTACAACATTTTCACACCCCATGATGTCTAAATTCCTTTAAAGATCCAAATAGTGTTTTGATTAAGTGTAATGAGACCACCATCAGTGGTGAGAATTGGAGATATTAATGCTTTGGTAGTAAGTCTGCTTTGCTCAGTATCTTATACTGATGAGCTCTCAAAGTTCACACCTATTTGCCTTTCAAGACTGTTTTAGAACTACAGTTTATTCATGCTATGTAATTACCACTTTCTTTTTCAGGACCAGATTGTAATGCCTCAGCAAAAGCCTTGCAAAATCTAAATCTGGCTAAACTGTAGTTCTTTTATTTGTACACAAAGAAGTCTTTTATTTTTGAGACCATTCTCATTTAATGTCAAAACAGTTTAGACATAGCTGTTTCCAATCACCGTCATCAAAAACTGAAGAGATTTTAACAGTAAGAATTTTAAGGGATGTTAACAGCATAAAAAACCCCCCAGATAAAGGAGATTTTGGTCTTCAGTAGATCTATTAAACATGAAACCATGTATCTGCTGTTTTACCACATACTGATGCATCAGTCAGTGTCTAACCGGGAATGCAATATTGTTTTCCCCCCAGAATTCTGTTTTGCTGGCTGCCTAAGACACACAGCCCCTGCCAGATGGAATGGAAAAAGGCAACTGGCGTTCTCCAAGACTTGCTGCATGTGTACACCATGTATGTGCTTTCTGTGTGCCTGACCCAGACTTTAACGTTGAAATTTTCCATAGCAAGGGTTTTGGTAGTGGAGAAATTGAGGGAAAGTTACTCTCACTTGTGCCCTTGCTGGCAGAAACAGCATAAGGCCACCTTTAACTGGGAAGAGCCAAGATTTCTTCAGATCCCTGGCGTAGGGAGCAGGTAAGTGCTCACAGGTGGGACACTCAGCCAGACAGTGCTGCCCCGAAGAACATTTCATTTCCCCAAAATACACTATTTTTACAGTCAGGGCAGTATCTTCTTTTATATTTTTGACAAGGAGTGTGCCATTGAGGTTTAGGTGTGACCTAGGAAAGAAAGTTATTAGAATAAAACCTCAATTTATTGTTTCACGCAAAAACTACGTGATCATCATCTCTGTTACTTAAGCTTCCAGAACTAGAATTTCCATTGGTGTACATCTTCCTGACATTTTTAGCCAATGCTGTCCTCTTGTAGGCTGGCCTCTAGTGTTTCTTTCCTGTCTGTCATTTTAAGAAAAGCAGCTTTCTATTAACAAATATGAATATATCACTTAAAAATGCAAAATGAGCCAAATGCTTTTAACAGGCATGCCATGTGCAGGGGAGATGCCTTTTGAAAACTGCTCGGAGTGAAGTAGCCACTCTGCGTGAAGAGATGGTCTTGGGCTAGCACTGGGGTTTCTGGCGAGCAGTGGTGTTTCTTGGCTAGTGCTGGGGTTTCCTGGGCTAGCACTGGGGTTCCAGAGTCATGTGCTGACAGCAGCAGCATGGTGTGTGAGGAATTTTATCCATCATTCCCCAGAGAGCACCCGACGTGACACTCACCCACCTGCCTCTTTCTGCCCATGTCTTCCTCTGAATATTTTTGCCTTTTTTCCTCTTGATGCCTTCACCACAGCAGCACCTATGGAAGCTCTGTTCTTCCTGCCTGTTATCTCCACACGTCAACCCCAATGTCTGCTTCCATTTCAGCCTCCCTCTCCCAGACTCTGTCAGAGCTTCTGAAATGTCCCAGCACCGGAGCGCGGCCCACAGCAAGCACCCAGAATGGCCCTGAGTGGGATCCTAAAGGGACCAGTGTCCGAGCATGGATCATGTGCAACTGGCTGACATCCAGAGGGAAAAATCTGGCCACAGGAGCTGGCAGTGCTGAGCAGCTGGAAGGAGGGTCTAATAACAGAAAATGTTGAGTTACAAATGAATATTTCTAAGTGTTGCTGCCACTAAACACCATGAAAAAGTAATAATAGGCTCCAAGAATTCTAGGAATTCTACAGAACAAATGCACTATTATGATTATTATTTTATTTTAAGACTGTCTGTAGTTCCATATATATTTACAAGAGTAATTCTAAGCATCAGAACATTTGCATTCAGTCAGTCAATTCACTGGGCTAAAACTGTATGGTTTGGATTTGGGCCCTATTTGTCATCCTCTTATGACTAATCAAACCTTAGTTGGGGATTCCAAAACTTCATTACACACAGCTGGGTTGTCTGGGTAGTGTTTTTATTTCCTTATCATTCTTTTGCTATTTGGAGAAAAGTTATTAGATTGCTAAACATTATTAAAATTTGATTTTAAATAATTTCTCCTCTCCATCAAAAGCTGTATTTTTATTATCACTGTAACTGCAGTTGTTACAGCTATTCTGGTACAGAGTAATAAAATTACACTTCTGAACTGCTATTGAAAAAAGCAGGAAATAAAAATTATGTCCTTATATTAACTCTTTGACATAACAAGAATTTTTTTTAAGTCTCCAAGAGCTCTTAACTTTGCTTTGGGTCTTATTTTTTTATTCCACCAAGACATTTCCACACTTTTCAGTCCTCTACTGTTGCTTGATTTCAGTCTTGAAAATTTTCCTTTACCTCTGAACAGTCAAAACCTGAATTTCCCATGAAAAGCAGACTGCTTAATTCTTGTGTCATGCCAGGAGTGCCAGAAACTCCAAATAACCACAAGCTTAAATAGTTGGAATTTTTTCTATGAAAATTGAAAGCAGAACTGGGAGAAAAAAAAGGACTGTGCCTTCAAATTCAATATATGTGACATTTGTTTAATTCATTCATAGCTCCACATGCTTCTTCTTATTAAAAGGTCCCTCAAGAAAACTACAAAAATCTAATTTGTATTCAGAATTCAATTTTTTTTAAGGTTGCCTTGAATTTGCCTTTCAAGCCCCAGTCTTTTGGGTGATTTCACATTGCTGTCACTCTATCAAACACGAAGAATGAGCGTTACATTGCATAGAGAAACTCCAGAGCAAACTGGAGTCCGGATGAATGCACACCTCGGCTCTGCGTTTTTCCAAAGCTCATTTCAAACAGTCCACGAAGGATGCATTCCCACTGCTACTTAAGCCTGCACTTGTGTCTAAATTTGAGCTGTAAGTTGCAGACTGTGTTAGCTCTTAAATCTCTTGCCTTTCTCAGGGCAGTTAGGACAGTCCAGGAGTTGGATGTCGGATGAAAAGCAGCATCGCAGGCACGCTCGCTCACAGTGCCCACAGCAAGAACCCCACGCAGTGGACAGCCAAGACAAAGTAAAAGTTCTGCAAACACCAGTGGTTACGTTGTTTGAACAGAGGGAATTGCACATGCACAAACAGGAGCAACAGGAAAGCAGTTTGAGGTCTCACTGATTCCAGGGAATCAAACAGGATTCTTGCCTGTACTAACTGGAACACCACAGCTGCAGTCACTGAAGGCACCTATTACTGACACCTTCACCTCACGCTGAGGAGACAACCCGGCAAGGAGGATTTGTCACCGCAGTCACCAAATTTCTGCACTGTGGCCATGAAGGTTGAAACGGCTCAAAAAGGCTGCCCAGGAGAGAGTCTGTTACCTATGGGCAGGGTGGTGTTGGGACAGCTGATGGAGAAGCTGCAGCTGCATTCACACTTCTGCTGGCAGTGGCTTCTTGAACAATGCTCTCATAGTAGTACAGACCTCACACTCACAGAAATACCTAAATGAAGGCCAGTGTTTTGGAAATGGGCGGCCACAAGGATAATACACAAAGGGGAAGCAAGAGATACCTGACCCATTAAGATCTGCTTCAGGTACCTTTATTGTTCCAGTACATTGGAATGCTGAACTCTTAACAAAGCCTTGCAGCACAATTAAATTACAGAGATCATCACAATTCATTACGGATTTCTAACATTTTACTTTACCTTTTCTATGCCAATAATATCAGATTAAGGCACTCCTTTTCCTGATGTTCTACTTTAAACAGAGTAATGTCAGTATTTTAATCTCTTCATGTGTGGAAATCTAAGAATTCCTTAGGCTGTTAAACTGCAGTTGCTCTGATGAAACGGACATTATTTTTGTTATTATCTTTTTTTTTCATTTTTTGGCAAACAAGGTGGTCAAAACAGATTATTGAACCCAAGCATACTCAGACTGCACCTGCACTGGGCAGAGTATCTTGGAGAACAGTTTGTGCTGAGGTTCCAGTGCCCACCCAAACCCACCTGGGATTTTACTCAGAAGGCGCTCTAGCCTGGCCCTGGGATGCAGGAGGTGCACTCACTCCTGTGTGCATTTCAGTCTCAGACACAAAATTAGTGAATCTGAGTGGGGAGGTATCTGAGGGTACTCCTGTTTCAAAGGAAAATTCAGATGAGAAAAGAATGCTTTGGAGAAAGTTCCCAACACAGCACCCACACAGATTTTTATTCTAGTTGCCAGCAAGATCACACTTTTCTTAGGCCACTTTGGTATAGCCAGCCTCAAAATGTGGCAGAATTGGCACCTTCTTCTGTTTCCAGACTAACATTTCCCCTTGAGATGACTCTCTCCCCTCTCCAATTCCATGTCCCTTATTTTTAAAGAAGTATTCCTTTCCTGACTAGATGGTATTTCCCTTTTTGTCCAGGAAACAGTGCAGAATGTGGGAGGGACCCTCAGAACTCACTGGGCTCGCTCCCCTGTGCTACCCCAGCACACAAACTCTGGCTGGGGCCAGGGCTTTTCTCACACCTTCACCAGTTTAGATTGCACATTAAATGCTCATGGTAGGAAGCGCAAAAAGAAATAAACCCCAAATCTACCTGTAGTCAAGCTGCAGGGTTGACATATATCAAACTTTAAAGTTGGAACATCTGATGCTCTGCCTGAAGCCTCCACTCTTGTAGGCTTGGAGTGACTGGGGAATTTGCATTTCATTTTTCAGGAAAAAAAGCCTCTAATCTTTGTGGTTATGGAACAAAGCCTGAAAATGTAATTCCACAATACTCTGGCAGCTCAAAAAGTTAATGAGAAATGTGATGACTTCAACCTTTTTTTTCTTACTCTCATGACTTAGGGATTCTTTTTTTAACATTTAAAGCTGGCCATCTGGAAGCTGCTGAGCAACAGGAGCAGTTCATCTTGGAGAAGTGCAGTCTGCTTCCTTGCACCGCCGCCTGCAAAACCCCAGGCTTGTGTGGCAGGCGCAGCCACTGGGATGGGATGGGATGGGATGGGGGCTGTCAGCAGAAGGTGTCCCCACAGAGGTCCCACCGTGCCAGAAAAGTTACCGGAAGGAGCACGAAGGGCTCATCCTCCCCATCCTGCCCTTGTTCACTGGGAGCCTCCCTGCCTCCCTCCCTGCCTTGGAGGGACAGACGGGAGGACATCGGTGACAGACACACTGTCCCAGCCAACTCGGTGCCCTGGTTGAGGTCGGGCCTCATAGCACCGAGCAGAGACCCCACACCTGGGCTGCATCAGCAGCAGCGCGGGCAGCAGGCCCAGGGAGGGGATTCTGCCCCTGTGCTCTGCCCTGGTTCTCACCACCTTGAACAGTGCGTGCAGCTCTGGGGACCCCAGCACAGGAAAGACACGGAGCTGCTGGAGCGAGTCCAGAGGAGGCAGGGGGTGTGGAACTAGGTGATCTTTATGGTCCCTTCCAGCCCAAACCATTCCGATTCCATGACCTCTCTCCGGGCCAGGGCACCACCGGGCGATGCCCGGAGGCCACGTCGGAGGGCAGCGGGCGGCAGGAGCCCCTCGGGGGACAACGCGTGGCACAGGCGACACCGCAACCCCGGCGGACCCCGAACGCCCGAGCGCCTTCCCGGGAGGCGAGGCGGGGCCGGGCAGCGGGAGGAGGAGACTCCGGCGGCGCCCGGGAGCCGCTCGGAGAATGTCCCCGTCCCACTCCTCCTCCTCCTGCTGCTTCTCCCGCTCCTGCCCCTTGGCCGCGCAGAGCCGCCGTGTGGAGCATGGGGAGCTGCTGGCTGCGCCTCGCCGCGCTGCTCGCCCTGGGCGCCCGGGCCAGCCTGGAGTACGAGGGTAGGGCAGGGCAGGGCAGGGGAGGAAGGGGCGGCGGGGCCGGGGCCGGGCCGGGCCGGGGAGCGGGGCCGGGCCGGGGGTGGCGGGAGCGCCGCGGTGGCCGCGGCAGCCCGAGGGGCCGGGGGCCCGTCCTGCTCGCTCGCTCCCCACCCGCAGCGCTTTGTGTCTCGCTCTGTGTCTGGTCCAGCCCGCGGCTCGTCCCGGGGCGACCATCAGCGCGGATGAAGCCGCATCCTGGGTGGGGAGTGCTGGGTTATAATTGGAGTGGGTTCGAGTAAAGCTTCCACCCGTGCCGGCTTTAAGCACTGCCGAGTGCGGGCTGGTGGCGCGTTCCCACACCGGGTGTCACATCTGCACCTCCGTGCCGCCACCTCGGCACTCGGAAAGGGGAGGTGACACCCGCTGAAAGCTGCTGAAGGAGAAGAGAGGATCTGTGCTGTCCTTAATTGTAAAGGAGCGGTAAGTCCATGGGCCAGCCCTGCCCCTTGGACCGTGGCACTTCGGAGCCTTTCACCAGTTTTTGGTGCCCGGGTGAGACTGTGCATGCAGCAAGCTAATCTCAGTTTTCAGTGTGAAAAATGAATGGGTGAATCTGGCTGGGTTCTTAGGCGTCTAGTAAATAAAAAAAAGTATGCTGATGCTATTTCACTTCTAATTGTTTGCATTTCCTGTAGCAAAATTGAAATGAGCTCAAATTTATGTTCCATTTCCATGCAAAAGGAAAGGGGTATGGGGGTCTGCCTGTTCTAAAGCAGCTGCATCTTGTCCAATTAAACACTTCTGATTTGGCAGACGTTGCAAGCAAAGCCAGAGTAAACTGTCATGCCCTGGTGGTGGTTTAACAGGTGTAGTCTGTGAGAATCTGTGGTCAGAACAGAGCCTTCCAAGTAAGTGGGTATGGCTTCAAACTGAGGTGTGTTACTGTGGGTTGAAAGGGAAGAGCGTCAGTGAACAGGAGAGAAAGGTGTCTAATACAACTCAGCTGTGTGTTGATGATACCCATTTTTTGTTTCCTGGAGCTGTCCCTACTTAAAACTTAGTTCTGTCCATGGAGGGGTGTAAAATGGCATAATGGTGGTATTTGTGAGTTGAGGTTTAGCTTTCCTTATTTTTGTTGGCAGGCTCCAAGTGGCTGTGTTCCAACACGAAAAATGTTGGAACACATGTTTATGCTCTTTCTTTACCGAACACTAAGGTATTGGACACATAAGTTGCTAAATCAACAAAGAAAACAGAAGTTTCTGTCCTGGCATTTCTCTGAGGATTATTGTACTGCCAGATTCTCTTTATTTTCTTAGGAAGATGAGTGAATGCTTTAGTTTGCGGTTCATGTGAATGTTAGTGTTCAAGTAGTTTGCAGAGGATGCTAATATCCTATCCTCTGTTTTCCTAAAAGGCCAAATGTAACCTCTCTAATCTCAAAAGTCTAATTTTTGCATGTAATCTTCAAGTGGGCTGCACAAAAGCCTGTTTGTTACATCTTTCACTCATTTGAAAGTCCAATTTCCCCCTTATGCTTAGTGTCAAAGGCTCCAAAGAGCTTAAATCATCAGCAGCTGTAATTGTAAACCCTAATATAAAGTTAATGTTTCCAGTTACTTTTCTTCTGTTTGTTTTTAGTAGAGAAATGTGATACTCTTTCAGATCTTTATTCCCAGTATGAAATCTAGTGAAACTGTAAATAGATATTTTCTCTAATGGTACTGTGTTGGTATGTAACTGTGCACATTAGGTACAGAATGCCATTAAGTAAACTAAAATAGACTTAAAAAATTCTCTACAGCACGTGTGTTTGGGGCCCTATTGATTATACAGGCACAAGCTTATTTAACCCTTACCAAGAGGTTGACACTGGACTACTTTGTAGACAACGCCAAGCAGGCTGTTTTGTATTGATGCAAAATGCTTGTATTCAATAGTAGATTGTTCTTTAAATATCAGAAGTAATCTAATCTGCTCTTGAATTCATAATTTGGTAACACTGGAATTTTTGGTGTAGGACATTTGTGCTCCACAATCCAAAGACTATGTTAAACACCACACCAAGTAGGTGTAATTTCCATGCCCTAAGTGTTCTGCTAGCAATTTTTTGATGGCAGGCAAGTAGGAATCAAGCCAGTATTCCACCTGTGAAAATGTAATTGAACTAATTATCTGCTTGGCATAAGGAGAAAAAGTGAAAAATATCCAAGTAATTAAAATTCTTAAAATACTTAAAAGCCTTTGAAGCAGCAGCTGTTTTAACTGTAACTGTATTTTCAAATTTATAAAGGATGCCGTGGTATTCTCACGTTGGTACGTTCAAAGCAAATGAGGTACTGACAAAATCTCTCTGGTGGCACTACTCAGAGGAAAGTCTGTTTTCTCTTCAAGAGCAGTTTAGAGATGCACCTTTTGGAAGTTAAAACAAGCATGAAATCCTTTTCCTAAGGACTGAAGTGGGAGATGTGATCTTGGAGCTCTTCAGTGACTTTCTGTGGTGTTGAGGAGGGTACAGCTGTCCACATGTACATATGGAGATCACTTGTTCAGTACTTTGGATATGTGAAGGTGAAATCAAGTGGCACTGTATGATGTAAGGCTGTGGTACTTGTCTTACACTTCTGGTAGATGAAAAGGAAAGCTTATCCATGATAAAATGAATGGGAACTGTGCATTGGAACAGCGTATTGGTGTGAAGGGGCCATGAACCTTGAGAGAGATGCCATTAAAATCACTTGAAGACCATGTAATATCATGGAACTGTTTTCAAAAGCTGTACGAGATTTAATTCAAAGAAAACAATATATTTATGTGTGTAGTATGCTTATAACCTGTGTATATCATGGATTAAATATGAGTAGATGGAAGCTAGATTGTGAAAAGGGTAGCTCTTCTCAAAGCTGTGTTCTCGATCAAGGGGTGCAGCTGTGGGTGAGACTTCTGAGTGCTTCAGCTGTTCAGAGAGAGGCAGTCCTTGCCCAACAGTTTATACTATAAATAGACAAAGGATAGGAAGACAAAACTGAAGGAAGAAAGTATTTCAGATTGCTTAAAGTCAAATGGCAGGCTTTAAAAATATCACAATAATTTGATTCCTACTCGTAGCTCCTCTCCATCGGATCAAGCTGCAGAATGGTCAAGAAGCAATCTGCAGGGCCCTGAGCAGCTGGTGCTCTGCAGTGCCAAGGGTGGGGCCTGTTGTGTCAGATGAGAGTTCTTTTGTTGTGTTTTTCTTTCAAATGCAGCTTGCTGGCTGCCTGTCAGTCCTGGGTGACAATTTGTATGTACAGGATCCACGTGTGCAGCTGCAGGCGCCGCTCATGACCCCTGGTGGGCACAGACCTGGGCGTGTTGTGTGCTGGCCAAATAAAGCACAAAACCCAGCATGTGAATACTCTAAGGAAAGGTGTCCCTGTCCACAGCAGGGGGGTTGGAACTAGATAAGCTTTAAGGTCCCTTCCAATCCAAGGCATTCCGTGATTCTGTGATGTTGTGAATACAAGCAGGTAAGTGTGTTCTAAGGCACAGCTTTACCCACAGTTGTGCTTTGGACATGCTGGCTCTGTCTAAACAAGCTCCAGTTATCTGGATAGTTGCATATGAAAAAGACTTCCAGCAGCAGAGAAGCCTAATAGAAATTACATTCTCAGGTGACCTCAGGCATAAGAGATATGTCATGTTTATATCAATCAATAATGTTAACTCATCTCCTGACACTGCTTTCATATATTCCTGTGTGAAGTGGACCGTTTTCATGAGCTGTAGTAATTCCCTACTGAAAACTCCTTGCGGCTTTTAAAGCATTATCAAAGCACTACATTTCTGTCTGAGTGGTCTTTAAATAATCAGGTCATTGCACCCTCTGTGCTCAGCCTGCTCACTCTTCAGCAGCATCTGGGGGCTTCGGTGCAAGTGAAATCTCCATGGTGAGATCACATAAAGAGAGAGTGAAATAAGGGATATTTTGATGAGTTGTTGAACTGCCCTTTTTCACACAGTGGAATACACCTTGCCAGAAAGCACCAACTAAGTGCATTTAAGGGCTTGGGTAGCTAAGTCTGGGCAAGTATTGGAGGTGGTACAGGAGGTGCAACAGAACCATCAGTGACAGGTTTTTTTCATGCCTGTGAGCTGCTGTACCCCTTATCTTCTTGGTCTGCTGCAGTAGTAAGTGCTGGCAGATGTGACATGGGCTTCCCAAACATCTACAGTGTGAAAACACAGTGTTTATAAAAGCTTACACTTGTGATAGCCATCAGTATGTGTGAGGTTCTTTCTGTGAAAAATATGAATGTGCTTATAATTTGGATTATCAAAAACTATTCTAAAAGTAATTTGGAAATGTTGATGTTGGATTGTGTTTTACTTTTGTCTCCTTGTCTCTCTGACAGTTGAAATGAGTAGTTAGAAATGAACATTAGTGAAATATAGTTTTATTCTCTCACTCTAGAGCTATGATTGGTCAAATTTGTGGCTGATGAAGGTGCAGGGAACAAGATTTGGCAAGTTCTTGTGTTGGCATTCAGCTGAATAAGCCACTGATTTGAAAATTCACACTCCCTGCACATTTTATGTATAGCCTGAGGCAAGCTGCTTTGACTTACTTTGCAGAGTTTGGAGATGGGCATGGACTTAAAGCCCACACTGAGATGTTTTGAGAGTATCTTTGTTGGGAGAGACGGATCCCCAGTCCAGTACTGTGATTGTTTGGAGTGGAAAGCAGTGAAGAGGCAACCAAAACCCATCCCTCCCTCCCTGCACCTCCATCACACTACTAATTTTTTGTCCAAAAAGCATATCAGTAATCTAATACTTCATAAAATTCTAATATACAGTGCACTGTAATACGGACTGCAATTTAGTATTGCCAATCTTTGTGTCTTTCTTGGTACTTCCATAAAACTTCTCAAAGTACAAATGTTTTTCCCTAACTGGGATAACAAGTTACATGTTTCTCTAAATACTTGACTAATTTTTCTGCTTCCAAAATGGCAGTGGTTTGATTGGTTTGGGTTTTTTTCTTTGAATTTGCTGTTTCAAGTTATGTTGTATGTTAAAAATTACAGTGTGTGTGTGTATCACCCATTTCAGGAGGCATTCACTTAAATTTTTTTAACACAGTAAATGAACATCTCAGCAGACAGGACATGGCTGGCACTTCTCTGCCACTGTTTCTAACTATTGATTGTATTTAAAGGGCACTGTTAAGTTTGTTCAAACTGAAAATTTGTGCTGCAGTACCTTGAAAATGACTCCAAATTATAGGTTTTAAATTTAACTATTTTGATCTTTCCTGTAAATTGAAATAGTCACTTAAGATCTCTGCCTGAGTTTGAAACCACTTTGACTTGTCATTTGGTATATCCTCACATGAAAAGAGAAAAGATTTTTGTATATGAGAGACCCAAGGAAAAAAATTACATTTTTCCAAGTTAATACATATTGCAAGCACAGCTTTGCCAATATTTTCCTTTGAATTGCCTGAACAATCTTGACGAGATTTTGTTGTGCCTGAGGAAATAAATGGTATCTTTGGCATGTACATAACACACAGAAATGTGGAAGGAGTAGTTACACAGAGAGTAAAGCTCTGTCAAATGCAGCATCAGGATGATAAGAAATCCTTCCCCAGCCCACCATTACCTCTAAATGGTATTTCTTGGCAGCTGCAGGGATTTTCCCTGAGAGAAATGTCTAAAATTACACTCCTCCTTCATTTCCCTGAAGATGGAGGGAGAATGCATTTAGCATGGGAGCACGTGAAGAGCCTGCTACCAGCCTGCAAAAGTGAGTCTGTCCAAATACCCTGGTGCTGGACTACTGTTAAATGAAACTCTTCTGCTGAAAGGCTTATTTGGGGAGAAACTGTTGCTCGTGAGTTTTTGCTTGTTTCCTAAACAGAAGTTACTGGACTGGCTGTCTGGCCCTTATCATCAATGTTCCTGATTTTATTTTTATTGCTGTTATTGTGCTTTTCCTCTAGCACTTAGCAGATGCTACTTGAAAAAGCAGCTACTTTGCCTTCCTTCATCCTGTCATTCTTCTCAACAGTATCTCTTAATTTGATTGCTTTTGGAGTTGTGCATTCCCTCCAGGAAACACCAGGCAGCTGTGGCCTGTTGCTGATCCTGGTGGACTCCATTTTCTCCCCACGGCTGTCCTGGGCCTCCTCCTACCCATCCCTCCTCCCTCATTCCTGGCATACAAGGCCCTGGGCAGGATCCTTTGCCTCAGTCTCTGTTCAGGTGCTGAGACTACACGGCCCAGGTCTGGACCCTGACCAGGGCTCCCGGCCATGTCTGCAGTGTGGGGGAGATTTCCAAAATAGCTTTCTCCCAAAACTGTTTTGCATTGCTGGAAACATCCCCTCTTCTCTCACCTGGGCAGCAGTTTTCAGCTCTTTGCTATTCCATGCTTGTGTATTTTAACTCAACCCCTGGACTCTGAGGCGGGCTGCCCAGCTGTCCTGCCTTCCCCTGGGTGAGCATGCCTGTCTCCCTGGGTGTGTGACATGGTGGTTTCTATGGGATCACAAGCCTCCGGGGAGAGGGAGGCCTGCTAGTGAGGTCAAATTCAGGACGTGATGCACATAAATTTTTCTAGGGTGTTCTCCTGTGCCCTCTTGGACTATTCAATGTGAAATAAGCACTGAGAGTGGAATCCATCTTGCTGCTCTGGATGGGGCTCTCTCTTCCAGCTGGCCTTCTGCACATATTCACTGCCCTGGTTTTGGCTGTCGAACATTGGCTCAGTATTTGGGAAGAGCTGCTGTCCCCCTCTGGCAGCTTGCAGGGCAAATTACAGGCTGGGAGAGGGAAACACCTCCAGCTGTGTCAGGGTGCTGAGCTTCTGCCAGCCTGTGCAGCTCAAGCTGGGGGTGGCCGGACATTTTTGGCAAAGGTTTTTGCCATTTGGGCAGATAGAGTTTGTATAACTTCATGGTTTTTGCTTGCTCAGTGAAAATGCATTTTCAGCTGAGGACAGATGACATCTGTGGGGCTCCGGTAGGCTGCTCTAAAAGACCAAGTTTTGCCTCCTGATGCATAGACCCAAAAAAGGAAGGAGAATGCTTGAAATTATTATATTTTGGGTTGTTTTTGTGAGACACTAGCAGGTCATTATGAGCTGTTTTCGAGGAGAGAAAAGAAGACCCACAACTGAAACATGCAGAATGTGTATCAAAGATTCTTGATTGCATTCATTTGTTTGAAACTGTTGAGTAAATCTCTCCATATGGGTGTATACATCTTTGATTTGCATGGTCTTTGATTTGTGATGTGCAGCTGTGTCCTTCAGGGAGACACAGAAAAACTTCTGCAGCTTTGCAGTAAGATGTATAACATTAAATTTTATGTTAGTGCTATCACTTGCTTCCGATCTTGGAGTGAATAAAAATATGCATGTGTGAGAGTACTGCACATGTGCAGTTTGGATGATTCAGAAGTTTTTTAAGTTAATCTTGTTTTGAACATTCTGAAATTACTGTGGTGTTGCTATAGAAGGAAACCCTTTCTTTCCTGTTGTGTAAAATTTAAAATTCATCAAAACTCTAAATAGACACATTTTTTATAATTTGAGCAGTGTGACTGAAGATATCTGATTTTTTCCTTCCCTACTTCTCGCCCTCTTCTCATTCTTTTGAGCAAATGCCATTGTTATTTAGGGTACTGGATTTAGATGTGTTGAGCATACATTCACTAAGAATAGCGTTGCAGTTTGAAAGTAGTCCTGTATTCAGGCTTCTGCAGCCATGCCTTGTCGTGCTGCATGGTTTACCCAAAGCCTACACTTAACTAGTGTGGGCTGGCAACGTGAGTCACTCAGCAAAGCCTGTCTCCTTTTAGGCTGTATCATGAGAGTTTTAACCTGCCAGGGTCTGTGGTGCATCCTGGTGTCCCTCAGAGGTCTTTTGTCAGGCTTCCTGATGCGGACTGGCCAGACTGGGCAAGAAGCTGCTTCCAACTCCTGCCTCAGTTAAATTATGAGCCTGTGCCTGTTAGTTTTCTTTGGAGTTGTCAACTTTAGGGCAATGCACTCAAATATAATTACTCAATTTGAGTCTGCCTGTCTTGAGTCCATCCATTGTGGCTTTCTAGTTATACTGTGTGACTTGTAAGTAAAAGAGCCCAAAATTAACATGCCACTGTACAGCTATTCCTGGAGATTAAAATAATGTTGGCTTGCAGACATTCCCTGTTCTAAACTGCCCAGGGACAGATACCAGAAACAGTACACCTGGCACTAAGTTACAGTCAGTGAAATGTGTAAATAAGAAAACCAACTCAACAAATAATATAAAGGTCTTTCCCATACTTTTCTGGGAAAGAAGTGGATGTGAGTGCCCTGTGCTGAAAGCAGGTACCTTTCCTATTACTGTAGTAAGAAAACAAAGGGATGACTTGTTCAAGGTATTTCTTGTGAAGGCATCTGACTGGTAGTTTGCTTCAGCTTTGTACCACTGATTTATTTTTTGTCACATTAAGGCAGCTGGTTGGCCTGTGTCCATCCCCTTTGTAACATGGTTTGTGCAGAGAGCTTTGACTGAAAACATTCATTTATGCATCAGCTGCAGTTACTGCCATTGCACTTGCACTGCACCATATCGAGTAACGCCGTGTGTATTTTGTTATGGAAATGCTACAGGTGGCTTTTGTGTCTCTTTGGAGCTCAAAAGGGGTGACCTGGACGTGGCTGTGGCTCTGGGCATTCCTGTGTGCTCTTCTGGCTTATCTTTCCATTGCTCTCCTTACTGCTTCAGCTAAAGCTTCTGCATGTGCATCTGTTTCAGTGGGTGTTGAGAACCATAGTTTGAGTTTCTTGCTGATACTTGACATTTATTATAATGAGATAGGAAATACATGTCTGGGAGAAATGGGAGATAACCGTAACTGGAAACTTGCTTTGACTTAGAGTTTAAGGAAATTTCCAGTCAAATGCATCAAATCCTGAGTGGTTCTGTAATAAGGGAAGGCAGCTTTTATAGGAATGCCAGCAGTACTGTTGGTGTATCACTGATACCTCTTTGTTTCACCAGCACTCTGGAAGCTTGCAGTGTTTGACTGTCTGACAGCTTGTCAAATTTTTGGAAATTGGAACACCTGAATTGCGTTTTGGCTCTGTTTTTAGGAGAAGTGTTTCTGATTGGGGATTCTGTACCTCTCTCCAACTGCATGTCAAAACCAAAAATATTAAACTGTACCTTTAGATGTCTCCAAGGCATTTCAGACCTCTTGGATACCAGTAACAGCACGAGACATGCACTGCAGCCCTTTAAGTTCTTTTGTTTTATTCTTATCCAAAACCATTCTTCTGCAATATTTTTGTCTGCCATATTGTAGGCAAATCGTTAATATGTGTCATACTTACAAAATCACTCAGACATTTTAGCAGTAATATGCATTAAAAGCCATAAATATTTTGTGTGTAATAAAAGGCAACTTTTAACTCATCAGAAAGATAATATTGATTCATAGCTCACTGCCGTATTGGAAGGGTGAACCGGTTTGCCAAAACAGATCAGTCCAAAGGAATTGAAAGTAAATGCTCCATCTGAGTTAGAAAATATTTCCCTATTTGTAAGCCCATCACAAGGAGAACGGGGTTAGATTTATTTGTAGGGGGTGAATGTCATTTCTAAAGCACAGTCTTGGTCTCTCTTTACTCTTCTGCCATTGACAAAGCTTCTCTTACTGCACAAAGACCATGACAAGGCAGGGCAGGGAACAGAAAAAAATCAAGCTTGTAGTATGTGACACATGAGAATAAACTAAAATATTAATCATGGATTTTGTGGTGTAGAGCCTCAGGGTTCCAGTTCACAGGAAGCCACACTCTCCAAAATGTTGTTGACCTTTCTTGTATGAAGGCACCATGGTAAGTGGGACTGACAAAGGGCAACAGAAATGCCCAAAGGGTAAACATAAGTAAGACCTCATGGCTGCAAAGATGAGTAATTTAAATAAAGTTCAACTGGCAAGCCCTGTGCACCAGTTCCAAACAAACTCCTTGCCCTCCTCCCAAGGCCTTCTCAGAGATGATGCAGCAACTCGTATTTTGTATTATAAATAGTTATTTTTAAAACCATGCTATTCAATTCCAGGTCACCTCTAGTTTCCACTGTGGAAAGTGCTGTGAGGAATCCCTGCCATCGCAGTGATGTACTTTCTGTGTGTGTGTTTGAGCAGGGGAAGGGGAAAGTTTGGCAGGCACCACAGTGCACAGCAGCTCACAAGTTCAGACAGGATTGCAGCTCTTTTGGGCTTTAACTTGTCAGCCACCTGCAATGAGAGCACTCCAGCCCTGTAAGAGGCTCCTGAAAAATTCTGACAGCTGGAGCAAGCTCACATCAGGCAGCTGGCTGATGGACTGCTCCTGCTGACAGCTCCTTGCCAAGGCAGCGGGTTGTCGAGGGATGGTTGAAACAAGCCATCTACTACATCTGCTTTTTCCCAGAAAATGTTTCCTGTTCCCAGAGTCAGCTGGGTTACTGTCAGGTGTTGCTGGAGGTTGCCCTTGGCCTGTTTTCTTACTGGCAGATGTTGATTTTGTCTCACGTTGCTGTTGAATCCTTACAAATAAGAGCCTGTGAGTGCAGAGGGGCAGAGTGGCGAGAGGCAAGTGACTGAGGAGCTGCCATGTACAGCTTGTGTGACCCTTTGCCTTCTGTGAGGACTTCCTGCTAAACAGAACATCCTATTTTCCTCGAGGCCAGTACAGGTCTGTGATAATAACAGCAGGGGAACGATGCCAATTGTCCTTTGCACACAAGCCACACCACACTGTGGAACTGACTGTACCGTATGTTTCTATTTTTTTATGTGTTAAAGTTTCATAAGAAGGGAAACTTCAAATCATGGAAAGGAATCAACTCAGAAGTGCACTTTTAGGTAGGCAATCGTGTGTATCCTTTGGTTATTATTTGGTCTGTCTGCAGTGGAAATCCATGTCAAATCTTTGAGAATTTTTAATGACATGGGATCAGATTTGCAAAGGGAAGGTTAAGAGCATTATATCCAGGAAGCGAGCACTTGATTTTATGTTTGCGTGCTCCAAATCATTATGGGTTTTTGCAAAACCTACATAGGTTCCTCAGCTGAAGAGGTTATTTTTCTATGAAATGTGGCACCTGGTTGAGATATGTAGGAAACTGCATAATTTATATTTTTCAGTTATTAAAAAAAAAAGCAGGGTCAGGGGGGGTGGAATTCAAATTTCTCATTTCTGCACAGAAGACTTCGGGGCTAGGTGTGTCCTGGTTCTGTGAGCGCTGGTAGTGGGACATGGATCTCTCCCAGTAACCCAGAGGAGGGCAGGGATCAGCTCCAGCTGCAGGGACAGGGGCACCTCGAGGCCAAGTCCCTGTCAGGGCTGGAGCTGGTGGGAGCATTACGGGTAGTGATACGTCTCACATGTTTGGGTAAAATTCCACATTATTTACAGTGTATTAACTCTCAGTAACAATTTAGGCCGTGGTTTCATTTTTCTGTGAGAACTATTGCTAGCTTTGTACCTTTTCGGTGGATTTTTTTTCCCCCAGCGTGTTTGACATGCTCCCTTTTTACATCCGTATCTCTGGTCCACATGGCAGATTTGCAGGCTGCCAGTCTGCCTTAAATGGCAAGCCCTGAAACCTCACAAGTCAGTTTCTCAGACTTTGATGCTTCTGTGAGGAGGAAACAGTGAGAAATACAATGGCATCCCAATCCTGCCATTATGAGACAAACAACTGATCTTTGATGTTTGTCTTCAGTGTCTTTGACTAGTGTAATATTTTGACACTCAGAACAAACTGGTGTAACAAGAATACCAACAAGTCTATACATCTGTTATTTAAAAATATCTGTTCTGCTACAAGTTTCTCTTGTTTTGTTTTGTTTTTTTCTGATAGCCTTTAGTTACCATCTTCAGGATGTTTATGAAACGTGAGCATTTTTTCAGTACTAAACTGATTCTATGGACAACTAAAATTCATAGAACTGCGTATTAAAGGATAATATCCTAAATACATTAAGTGAACCCTGACCTGGATAATTTGAAGCTGTCTGCCAGCTTTGCTTGCTGCAGCTGGTTGTTCCTGCCAGATGTTGTTCATCAGTCCGTACATACCAGCCTGCCCTTAACAAAAGGGACCCAGACTGTGGCCATCCTTAGGTCATTAAGTTTAAGTTGTTATATTGGTATTGCCAAGTCTCCTTTTGCCTTCAACCAGCAGTTAGGGTTCCAAAGGCAGAGGAAATTGACTATTATTTTGATTTCTTTTTATTTACTTAACTTTCTAGTTTGGGGCATCTGAAGTTTCTGAGCATTGTCTTTGGCACTATGGCTATGTGTGTGTGTGTTTGTGTATATATATATATATAAAGAATCATAGAATACCCTGAATTGGAAAGGACCCAGTAAGATCATCGAAGTTCAGCTTCTGGCTCTGCACAGGACAGCCTAAAGAATCACACCTGAGAGCATGGACCAAACACTTCTTGAGCTCCATCAGGCTGGTGCTGTGACCACTGCCCTGGGGAGCCTGTTCCAGTGCCCAGCCACCCTCTGGGGGAAGAACCTTTTCCTAACATCCAACCTAAACTTCCCCTGACACAACCTCAGGCTGTTTCTTTGGGTCCTGTCACTGTCAGCACAGAGCAGAGATCAGTGCCTGCCCCTCCTCTGCCCCTCACCAGGAAATTGTACCTGCAGTGAGGTCTCCCCTCAGTCTCCTTCAGGCTGAACAGACCAAGTGCCCTCAGCCTCTCCTCATACAGCTTCCCCTCAAGGCCTTTCTCCATTTTTGTAGCCTCCTTTGGACACTCTGTAATAGCTTTATATCTTTTTTATATTGTGGTGCCCCAAATAGTGTGTATCATTAGTGAAACTGGATCTTCTAAGGCAATATCTTCTTAAATGACCTTGGTAACCGCTCTTTCAGAAGGAAATTTGTTTACCGAATTGATTTTGATGGAAGTGAGAACATTGTCCTGATGGGGATTTGCCACTGACATGAATATTAATGAAAAAGGAGCAAGGGTTTGGAGGGACTGTCTCAAATGTTCCTTTAAAATCTAATCATCATTATTTTATGCTGCCTCTGTGAAAAGAACTTTTGACTCTACCTTAGGATATGATTAACATTGATTATTTTGAACAAAACAAGCAAGCCACTTCTCATAAATTGGTTTATACAACTTCTCTGCTTTTGGCTATATTAAATATTGTTTGTCATGAGGCTGTTTTTAATGCTATTCTTTGTAAATAAATTAAATTCCTATCTCCTGAGTCTTGACAGCAGTTGCTTACTTTTTCCTTCAATTATTAGTTTGCTATTAAATTTGAAGTTCCTTTACATCTTATTTTGGATTTTGGCTTCCACCTATTTTTCTGTTGTCTTTGCTCAGCTTTTGACCTGTTGACTGCCCTGCATGCCCCAGAGTTGTTCCTTCAGCTGTTCCTCACTGGTGTAAGGCCTGCTTTTTCTCCCTTATGCTACCCTTGCAAAGCAGTAGTAAAGCATGTGTAGTCCGGGTATCCTTAAAATCCCTATTTTCTTTCAAAGAAGGGTGCTCGCTGCCAGCTTAGGGTTTGTAGTATTTCAGTGTTGCTTCTGACACTCTGACTCCACTTACTAAAGAGCAGGAGGAAATCACAGTCAGTAACATCACATTTCCCCACTCCCCTTCTGTTTTCTAGGAACTTGTTGGAGAGTTTCCTATGCATTACAGGCAGCTCCTCATGCTAGTTTTCAAGTGTTGGTGTAGTGTCTGACACTCGAAGCTGAGATTTTTTTCTTAGGGAGCCTTTCTTTTAGTCTCCTCATAAAATCTGAAAAACCTTTTTAAAATGGCAGAGCTTCAGAAATAACATGTGTCTCAGGCATAAAAAAACCCCAGTGTATCTGGTACTGTAGTATTAAAAGTTAGAAACTGAGATGTGCCAATTTCCAGTGTCAGCATTAAAAAAACAAAAAGAAAAAAATTTCTTCCATCTGCCACCAATTCAGAATAGATCAGGATTAGTTTTCAATCTCCTCCTTTGGAAAGGTATCCCAAAGTCCACTGGTACTTGTCAGGGAGACTTTCAGCTTAAATGGTCTTTACTTAATTAAACAGTTACTAGTAGTTCTACCTCTTTTCTGTCCCATATTGGTCTTCTATAGGTGACTTTCTGTTTTTCTGTCTTTTCAATGTGCTCCTAAAATGTAGGCCTACGTTAAAGACTCTATCTTAATATAAGGGAAAAAAACCCATATTGATGTATGTTCACAGGAATTATTTCTCTTTTTTCCAGCCAAAGTCACTCCCTTCTTCCCAGAAGTGAGAGTCCCTTACTCCTGATCCCAGTGATGACATGTGTGGTATGGAATAACAACTGAGACATGCCCACACTACTCCAGGCTCTGTCCCCTCAAGGCCACTATGGAAAACAGGCTTTGCAGCACCTCTTGTAGTTTGTCACACACAGAGTGCAAAGTCTTCTATATAAGACATTCTTCTATATCCATGGACAGCCCCATAGTTGCTGTACCTGTTGAAGGCTTAGCCAGAGTTTAAGCAGAGCAGGAAGCACAGACACATCTGTGTTCAGGATAACAAATACATTTTGCAGTATGCAGCAATGTAGCTGTGTTTTGTGTAGATGTAATACAGTGCTTACCTTCCTTAAACCTATCGATTAAAGGATGTACATTTTGTTCAGCTGAATTGATTTGCATTTTAGTGTTCATGACACTTTTTGTCCTTTCTCTAGTAACAGCCTGTGACAGTTTCTGATCATAAAGAGAGATGCTGCCACTATTTTTTTTAGCATTATTTATTGAGGAGTGCCTTAAGCAAAAATCAAACTTAGAATTCCTCATGGCCTGAACAAAGGAAACATTTTTCTCCAGCTTCCTACTGTTAGTCTCCTGCTGGCATAAGTAGGTGCCTTTCCAAATGGTCAGTGAGATCTTTTGTTTGCCTGTCTTTTCGGAGTTTTTGTTTTGCTGTATTTCACTTTATTGAAAGATCCTTATTCAGGTGGAGTCCTTTAAAAGGGAGGAAAGAGGCTTTTGGGGCTTCTCCTGACAGCTTAAAAAAATCATGGAAGCTAATCTCTTCCTTTTTCTTTGCACTTCATTATTTAGAACTTTGATTGGGCAATGAGCCAAAACAAACAAAAACCAAATCAGTGGTCAGGCTGAAAATCAGTATCACTTGAGGGCACTATTCATGTATGTAATGTTCAGATTTTTCCCTTTGAGCCAAGCTTCCAGCTTGAGCCCATCTTCTTGAGGAATCATTGTGGCACCTTGTGGCTTACACTGTTCAACAACCAAGGGAACATGGCTTATGTGGGAATCATGGAACAACACAGCAGGGGATTGATACTTCTCTTGAAGTTGTACCGATGTCAGCTCCCGAGTGTATCTTTATTGGCCTGTTGAGCTTCTTTTCTTTTCCCCCACAGTAATCAACACTTCATTTCAATAGCAGAGGCCTTTCATCCATATATTTCACTTTTTTTTTGGTCTAGATTTTCTTTAATTTTCTGTTGAAAACCCAATATGTAGATGCATGTACATTTGATAACTTGCAATTAAATTAAATCCTCCATTGAATCACCCAAAATGTCACATCACAAGAGCAATTCAGGGCAAACCAGAATTTCCAGAATTAGGATTCTGGAATGTTTCTTTAGAATTTCTGGAATTAGTATTCTGGAAATGCCTCATTTGTTTTTTGTTGAATATAAGGACACCATTTTCATTTTCTTTTTTTTTTTTTTACAGCTTCAGGTGAATAGTATTTAAAAAACACGTGCCGAAGGCCTTTGGTCATTTCAGTGTGTAAACTGCAAGCAGCATTTGAACATACTGCTCATTCTATCACTAAACACATGATTATAGTAAAAGTAAATGGATTTGCAGTGGAGCAAGGTATCCAGGAGCAGCCTGGGACTGCATTAAGGTTCCTGGATCATTTGGATGTGTTGGCAAAGGGGTTTCTAGTTTCTTGTTATTCTGCCAACTTTTCCCTTGACTGCAGCTGTGTTACAGGACTTCTGCCTGCATTGAGTCAGAGCCACTTGAGCCACTTCCACTTTTTATTGCCAGTCTGGAGTGGGAAAAATAAACCCAAATCTGTGGTGGAAAGTGTTCTGCTTTGGTTTTGCTGTATCTAAGATAGCTATGTGTGTCCATAAAAGGAAGAAGAGTTCAGTTGTATTTTACAGAGCTTTTCTGGACTGGCACTAACTTGTGTACCCATGCAGTTTCCATCCCACTGCTGATTTTTCTGAGAGTGAACTGCATGGGCAAGGTTACCTGCTTCTGGACATGGGACTTCATTGAAGGGAAGGAAACTTCTTGAGCCAGGAGTAGTGCTTTTTTTGTTGCACAATATTTGCCAACACGCAAAACGAGTTTTACTTTGTTAGCTGCCTTCTATGCAAAGCAATAGTTTTCTCAACATGTAATGGATCTGTTTGGAAACACCTTCGCTACTTGGTGTCAGCTGCAGTGTTTCTTCATAGTCACATTGGGTCACAGATGGCAAGGGAGGAGGAAAGAGATTATCTTTTGGGAAAAGAACCCTTGCCTGCATTTTCCTAATCAGATTCATAATTTCTGTGTAATTGGGTGGTTTTATTTCACAAAGCATAAGCTACTGCTTGCATGCAAACTTCAGGCATCTCTGACCTCTTTTGAGCTTGATAATTCTGAAGTTTTCTGTTCTGCATTTCAGTTGTGCTTTGATTGTGACTTTGAAAGAACTGTTCTTTGATGGGATCTTGTATGAGGCATCTCTCTTGAAGCAAGTTAAAACCTGTGTGTTAAAACACAGTGTTTGCATCCTAATCAATAGTGAGACAAAGAGAATTAATCTGTGTACAGCCCTGAGGGGATCTTCTTGGTATAGGATTACTTTCTGCGCCTGAAAGACCGTACACCTGCAAGGAGTAGAAGCACAACAGTGGACTGGAGCTTGTGCCTGTGCGTGGAAACTCAAATCTGTGCTATGCACCTGTGTATTTCCATAAATATGAGCAGGGAAATTCCTAAGCATCTCCAGAAGTTAATCATTTGGGCTACTAAACTGCACATAGGATTATTAACTTGGTTGGCATTCAGGAACCACGATTGTCTTGATATCCTCTGCTTCTCAGTTGAGCACAACTCTTGCTGAATGGTTGTGTTTCAGTGCTTAAGGTCCATTCCAACCCAAACCATTGTAGGATTTCTATAACAAAACAAAATTTATATATATATACTTTTTTTTTTAAGCTTCACAGACCAGATGCAACAAAACACCTAACTATGCAGGCAGTTTTTAAACAAATACTGAGATTGCACCAAAGCAAATGGTTTTTAAACATGATCTTTGCAGACCTCTGGGCTGTAATGTTCAGCCAGTAAAGGATAAGATGAAAAACCCAGCTTTCCATTTTTAATACCATCATAAAATGAGTGCAAGTATTTTTATGCACAAAATGTGAACATCATGACCACTTCGTGCTTCTTCTGCCCCCTCATGTGCTTCTTCCAGACTTCTGCGGTCTTAGTGACCTTAGCCCTGCCATACTCCAAGAAGCTCTTCAGTTTGCTGCAGTAGAGCTAAAGTTTTAAATTCACATATTTGATATGGCTTCAGGTACTACGGAATGTAAAACTTGGAGGCAAAACATTGGAGGAACTAAATCCAGATGTTGCAGACTTATTGGTGGAAACTGGTTATTCTCTTCTTGCACGTGCTTAAACTTTTGAATATGAACTTTTTGAATATGAGAGGAATTCCCAAGCACTTTTAGCACTTTTTCTCTGTTTTCAAGGATAGGTTAAATGTGAAAGGAGCTTTCTCTTTCCTCCCAGTATCAAGAGTAGACAGTGCCTGCAGGCTACAGAAGATGCCGCCTAGGTTCATTTAGTTTGTGTTGTTTCTGTGTGCACAAGACACAGTGTCATTATAGTTTTGAGGTGGGTTTTATTTTTTTGTTTTTAATTTTGTTCTTTTTGTTATTCTGTGAAATCTGCCATGCAGCTGAAATTCTCTATTACTGCTGTATTATTAGGGTTTTTCTGTTCTCCATTTCCCAGCAGTGTTCAAAAAGTTGGAAATGTGGTGATCTTTGCACTACAGGCTAGTCGCAGAGTAGCTGGAAAGGTGCCCGGAGGAAAAGCACCTGGAGGTGCTGGTCAGCAGTGGCTGAACATGAGCTCAGGTGTGCCCAGGGGGCCAAGGAGGCCAATGGCACCTGGCCTGTACCAGCAGTAGTGTGGCCAGCAGGACCAGGGCAGTGACTGTCCCCCTGTACTGGGCACTGGTGAGGCCACACCTCCAGTGCTGTGTCCAGCTCTGGGCCCCTCAGCTCAGGAAGGACATTGAGGGACTGGAGCGAGTCCAGAGAAGAGGGACTGAGCTGGGAAGGCTCTGGAGCACAAGTGCTGTGAGGAGTGCCTGAGGGAGCTGGGGTTAGCCTGGAATAAAGGAGGCTCAGTGGGGACCTTACTGCTCTCTACAGCTTCCTGAAAGGAGGGTGTAGCAAAGTGAGCATTGGTCTCTTCCACCAGGCAACAAGCAATAGGATGAGAGGACCTGGTCTTAAGCTGCACCAGGGCAGGGACAGTAGGAAGAATTTTTTTTCACAGAAAGGGTGATTAGATGTTGGAATGGCCTGCCCAGTGAGGTAGTAGAGTTGCTATCCCTGAAGATGTTTAAGGAAAGACTGGACGTGGCACTCAGTGCCATGGTATAAGTTGACATGGTGGCCATAGGTTGGACTCGATGACCTCAGGGGTCTTTTCCAATCTAGTGTGATCCTATGAGCAGACACCAGGACAGACACGCTGACCTGGCCTGCTCGGTGCCCTGGCTGAGCACGGGCCGGCGCAGCAAATCCGGGGACCCCACACATCTCTCCGGGCCAGGGCACCACCGGGCGATGCCCGGAGGCCACGTCGGAGGGCAGCGGGCGGCAGGAGCCCCTCGGGGGACAACGCGTGGCACAGGCGACACCGCAACCCCGGCGGACCCCGAACGCCCGAGCGCCTTCCCGGGAGGCGAGGCGGGGCCGGGCAGCGGGAGGAGGAGACTCCGGCGGCGCCCGGGAGCCGCTCGGAGAATGTCCCCGTCCCACTCCTCCTCCTCCTGCTGCTTCTCCCGCTCCTGCCCCTTGGCCGCGCAGAGCCGCCGTGTGGAGCATGGGGAGCTGCTGGCTGCGCCTCGCCGCGCTGCTCGCCCTGGGCGCCCGGGCCAGCCTGGAGAACGAGGGTAGGGCAGGGCAGGAGAGGAAGGGGCGGCGGGGCCGGGGCCGGGCCGGGCCGGGGAGCGGGGCCGGGCCGGGGGCGCTGCACTGATTTGTGGTATAGAAATGACAGCACTGAGCTCTGCTTTCCCCGCGAGTCGTGTTCACCGCCGTTTTCTCTGCCAGAACTTTGAGGTGGCACGAGGTCATGCTTTCTCTGAATCTCCCTTCAAGGTTCTTATCAGGAATATTAGAAGGCAAATTATCCATTAGTTTAGCAGCATAAAAAAGTACACTAAGGTGGACGAAGCGATGAGTTACCAGTCCTGTGTCCTGACACACATTCTTTCACATTCTCAAGTGCTCTTTGGGGTAAGGTCAGTTTACAGAAACTGAAGATATGGGATTATACCCCAAAAAATTTTTGTTGTTAAATGATTTTCCAAAATGTCTCTTTTTAATACTCCACTAAATCATGTCTGTAAGTGCCACATCTTGGTATCTTCTAAGTACCTACAGGGATACTGACTCAACCAATTCTCTGGGCAGACTGTTCCAATGCTTTTGACAGCCCTTTCAGTGAAGAAATATTTCCTAATAGCTATTTTAAACCTCCCCTGGCCCAGCCTGGTGCTGTTTCCTCTGTCTCATCCTGTTGGTTATTACCTGGGAGAAGAGAACAACCCCACCTGGCTACAGCATCCTGCCAGGGGCATAGAGTGATGAGCTTCCTTTTCTCCAGGCTTAACAACCCCAGCTCCCTCTGCAGCTCCTTATAGGACTTGTGTTCCAGAACTTGTCCTGTTTCAGGGTAGTAAACTGAAAAGTTTTGGGTTGGTTTAATTAACTATACTGTTGTTGTCTATAGCTTACTTTAAATTGATCAAACTCAAAGAGTTAAATAATTCTTATGTCAGTCCTGGAAAAGTGAGTGTGCATAGCTGTTCTGCCTCTTATGAGTCACATTCCTTCTTTTTCTCAATTATAAAGGATTTATAGCACAATAGCACATGAAGTGTTGTTTGTGTACACACCCGTGTATGCAGTGCCTGGCTTGGCACTATGTTCTTGTGCCCTGATCTTGCCATCAGACCTGCACAAGCAAACCTGTGCAGTGGGGACAGAATTCTATTTTGTGAATGGAGAAGTCTTATTTTCCTGACATAAACAGAATCATGTAAGTCCAGAGGTTAATCTTAAAATGAAAGTGTTATTTCGTGCATTTTGCTTGATATCTGCCAGAACAAAGTCCACAGCTGTTTTTTGCAGGAATGTGCTATACTCTGATAATTTTAACACTTCCAACACAGAACAATGCTTTGTCCTTACGTGGCTTGGTAGCCAATTTTGAATGCATGTGAAGCAGAAACAGTTTGATTTGTGGCTGAGAAAATGGAGATGAAATGGCGACACCTCTCCCGTGGCTCCCCAAGCCAAGCCTGTTGTGGTTATTAATAAAACATTGCTTGTTGGGAAAGAGCCCTGACTCGCTTCTCATTTTGAGCTAGAAAATGAGCTGGAAATGGGAGATGTCGAGCTCCATCAAGAGAGGCTTGTTTCAGGGCAAAAGTAGGGAATAACTATTTAAGGCCAGTTTTTCTTAGAAAACTTTCAAAAGCACTTAATTGTTTTTTGTCTAAGGAAAGGCAAATACATAAGAGCTCACATAGTTCTAAGATTAAGTAATTTTAGATGCTAAAGTCACTGCACACTAAAATTTGGACAATTAGTAGTGATAACACTGAGGTAACAGTTTTATAACTCAAAGTGAGTAATTAGCTAAGAGTATCCCAATTTCTGGCAGAAAAATGGATGCTTAGAGAGGTATTCATTTACATATCAAGGTCTTCCTGAAGCCCTTGGGGATCACAGCTTGCTCTTTTTGCTACGCAGTCAGACTTCAAGTGCAAGAAAGTTTGGTTTTATGTTCAGAAGTCTCTCAGATGTCAGTGTTTAGGCATCAAAATTGAACCTCACAATAAATATAAAAAGTCCAGAGAAATTATTCTAAGTGATAAAAAGACTTTGTTGTATATAAATCCCTTAATTTCAGAGGAGAAGTTGTTTGGAAATTCACTTCTTCAGGTCCCAGCTCAAACTGGTGGAGGGATTCCCAGTGATCCAGTGCTGGGGCTGGTGCTGTCGAAGGTACTGTGGAACAGCTGCAGATACATGGGTTGGGTTTTCTTGAGTCTGGTAGCGTAAGAAATCAAGTTTCACCGATTTCTGGGCAGTTTATTTCAGGGTTTTTTTTAATAAGAAATGGAGTCTGTTGACAGATGTTGACAGAAATGAAACCCTTGGGTTTGATTTCTGCTAAACAGTTGTATGCTTTGCACATGGAATCAGTAGCTTATTGAGGTGCTGAATTACATAATTTTGCCTAACTTTAAGCAGCAGCTTGTACATACCATAGTCTCAGATGTCAACAAGTGACAATGAAATAACCCCAAATGCTGCAACTTTAGATCCCATGTGAGAAGCTCCTGTGGCCCCTGAGTATCTGCCTATTACATATAAGGTTTTTAAAAGGATGTTTCAAAGGGGGAATTTGTATGAGCCCTTCTTTGTAGAAAAGATTCATCTAGAATTTAGACTAGACTTCATGCTCTGAAGTTGCTAATTTTAAATAAATGTTGTTTAGGGATATTTCGAAGGTTTTCTTGCCAACTGCTCTGTTTTATGGATGGATTATATGAGTAGCAGCGCTCCAAATGGTTTCTGGTTTTTAGAAAGCAAGTTTTACCTTTATTTTAAGTTTTTGGCCATTTCTCAGGGGTTTAAAAGTATAGAGCTGTACTGTCTCTTTATTTGAACAATGCCAGAAGAATGCTTGAAACCAAACTGTGTTTTTAATTTGAACTTGTATTTGCAGGTGAGGTACCTTGATGTCTTGTTCTTGGTGTGAGGATGTTACAGGTCATTAAGGAGGGTTGTACTTGAGTCATTTACATTTTACTTTTGCTACTTGGCCTGATGGCTGTTAACAGCCACTGACTCTATGGAACCACTTTATAGTGAAACCTATGATGTGCCCCTTCACCTGTACCTGCTCTGCTCTCTCTGCTCAGTAGATCAACTACACCGTAGGTGGGCTCTCCATAACAGAGGAGCTGTGACTTGGCATGTGCAACTTTGCTCAACACACATTGCTCTAGGAGCACTGAGAGAAATTTACTATTTCACTTGATTGTCAAATCAATTTGCCCCTTCCAAATTCACTATAAAGTGGGTCTGCTATGACTTTGAGCTTCAGAGAAGCCCATGCTGATGACATTGCATAGATTATTGCATCCTAATCTTGCATGTCTTTTCTCAAAGCTTTCTTTTATTTTTAATTTATATTTCCTTTCTTGCTGCAGTGTTTTTTCTCTTATTTTGTATTGTAGGATCGGGATATTCACCCCTTGAAGATGATGAGGATGTTTATGCACGCAGTAGATACAGAGGTGAATGCTTTGCTTATGTGCTAAAGAGGATCAACTGCTTGCTGACAGAAAGCTTCATTCTTTTTTCTTTTCATGGATTATAAAATCTTGGTGATCCAGCTCCATGGTTTTTCTCATGGATATTTAGATCAAGATTTAATTTCTGCTGGTTTTAACAATGGAAATTAGACCAAGTGCTGATCACAACTCTTTCATGCACCTGAGTAAGTAACTTTTGCACTGCCTTTGCTCCTGGGAGATCAGGTTGTTGAATTGTGAAAATCAGGAAGAGCTTCTCTTTCCTCTCCATACATGCTAACAAAACCATCAATGATAAGCTGACTTACTGATGGTAATGTATAGAAGGACATGGAAGAGAACTTGATTTTCATCACTTTTTTCTTTCCATAAAATTGATTGCTTTTCAGGTTAACCTGCTACCTGAAGTGCCAAGTGAAGTGTGTTTAATGATTGAATGTGTACATTTCAAAACCAAATTACATAGCTGGATGAGTGAATGGACTGGCATGTCTATAAAGTAAATTCAGGTTTTCTTCCCTATTCTGGAAGACTTCGCTATTCAGCAACAGTAAGAAATTTTTTGCCACTACCAGTAAATCTTCCATTTGCTATATCCATTTTCTAAAAAGTCTGCTTCTGTCTCAATATCGTTCTCCTCTGCCACAAATCCTGAGAAACCTGGACATTAAAGAAACCTGGCATTTCATTTGTCATTTCCTTAAATGGTAACTGTGTTTCTTTTTAGTAAATTAATCTATGGACATGCTAGAGTTGTCTTCATTTTGATTACTTGAAAATACTGGCCATTGGTGTCTTGTTGTACATTATTGATTCTCTGCAAAGAATCAATGGGCCACATGAGAGGTAAGTCATAAAATAATTCAGACATTTATGAAAAGCCAAAGGGAAGGCACAGCTTTTATGGCTATGTTGCTGTTTTCATAAATGTCTCATCTTCCTCCCAGTAAAATACTCCAGTATAAAATTTTGCTTTCAAACACATGCACGAATAGTTCTCTAAAGCTTTATTTAGGTTAACTCATTTTTCTTTGCCTTTTAACATGTGATCCTCTGCAGACACATAGAAAAAGAATTCAGAGATCATGAAGATAAATCAATGCCAATTCATGCCAGGGCAGGCAAGTAGTTAAAATGTGGGTTCTGTATAAATTCCTTTTGTATGGTGATCCAAAATGGATTATACTCATGTCAGCCAAAATGTCACCAGGGTAAGTGAAACATAATGACTTGCTCACACAGATATTAAAAACTGCCCCAGCTTTGGAAGCACTACTGCCAAATGCTGAGGAGCAGACAATGCGAATCTAAGAGTATAAAGCACTGGAACAGAAAAGGCTGACTCTTCATTAGCATACTTCTTTGTGTTGGTTTTGGGGGGAAGGGGATGGAAAAAGACAAAGCAAGGAAAAATGGGCTGTGTAGCAATCTTCAGAGCTTCTCCTCGGATGTGCAGTCCAGCATTTTGGGTGTGGCCCATTGCTTAGCAAATAAAACTTAGCAGTAACAGGAATTAAATGGATTTTTGTAATTGATGTTCACATATGTAAGCAGCGTTGGTGTTTTTCTTTGCACACATGTGCAAGCGAGGACACAGATTCATCCTCTATGACATCTGCAAACAAAGCATTGCAGTTTACTGGGGGGGGTGAAAATCGGACCCCCTACTAAACCCTTTTGTCTTCATCTGGATGTTTTCCCACTTGCTTAGCTTTCCAGAGAAGCATCGCCAAGATTTTCTGTGCCTACAGCATTTTTAAGGAGTTTCTCCCTTCCTCCCTGGTGAACCATCAGCTCTGTTGGCTGGTGTAGCAGCAAGCAGCAGTACAGCTGGTCACTTTACATGCTGCTTGTGAAGGAAGGGCTCAGCTGAGGCTGGTGTTTAAACAGGACCTAGGGGCTGGGGGAGATGATGCTCTAGAAAGTGCTTTCCTTCCTGCCACTTGGCATCTCTGATCATATTTCATGAGGGAGGGTTTCCTGAATACAGCAGTTCCTGTGTTCATCACAGCTCCAGTGCCACTGCTCTGGTGATCCTCATTCCTAATATGTTTTCTCAGATACTGTAATGACCAAGCAGGAGCCTCAGCTTTAAAGGCAACTTTGGGGCTTCAGCCATTTCTGTTTTCTGCCTGTTTTCCCGTGGTTTCAAACACAGGATTGAGTCTCTCGAATGTTTTACTCACAAGTGGTAATTCAGGCTGTTATATCGCTGAGGGACTTTCTAGTTCTTTTGAGTTTGTGCTGAGGTGCAAACTTTCTATTAAACAAAAAACCAGTATATAGGTCCTGGTACCTAAAACTCAAATTTCATTTGGGTGAATAGAGCCTGGCATAGGTGGTGAAGTTCCAGAAGAGGTATCTGGGAAACCTCTAGGTTTTATAATCCCCAAAGCCTTCAGGAACATGGCTGATCTTGCCTTGAGGCAGGGAACAGCTTGTGTAACCCCTTGGGGCCTCACACAAACCTAATATTCCACAAGTGCTCCATGTAGCTGCTTCACCTTTGAAAACCAGTGTGTGCCTTCACTTAAAAATAAACAAACTTTGATCTAAAACTTTTTTGTATCGTTTGATGTGCTTTTCAAGTTAGCTGGGTTTTTTTCCAGCAGTATCAGTTGGTTTAAACCCTGATATTTGTAAATAGCTTGTAAACCCTGCCTCACCCATTTTCTTCTAATCACGATCAGTTCTAGAGTAAGCATTATAATGTTTTAAATCAAACAGATGTTCTTCCTAAGCTCTTCAAGTTATCTGCATCCAAAAGCATGTTTGCTTTTGTTTTTCTTTCTGGCAGAATCATTTGGTCCAGTATAAGATGCATTTTTCCCCTGTCTAGGAGCTTGCTTTGTTTCTCTCTGTAAACCACTGTAGCTGCATCGGCACTACAGGGAAGGCTTTTTCTTTTTCAGTATTGTGTTTGTGCATTAATCTGCATTTCTTTTTTTTTTTTTCTTAATATATGGGCAGCTCCTAAGTGTGTTTGTAAAACCACAAAAATTTGCACAAAAGCTCAGGCAATTTGCAATACCTGAAACAGCTTCTTTGCCCTCTATTTTCTTATTATTAGCCTCTTGATCATGTTGCAAAGCATGTTCGTCTTAACACCCTTTACAAAGGAAGTCAGCGATGTGCATTTGGAGTTTATACATGTGGAAACCCCGAGGCATAAATATCTTGAACTGATTTGCTGAAGGATTATGTAACTGGCTGGGGTGAAAGTTCAGCCCAAATGAGTTTTCAACCCCCAGTCCTGCCCTTTCAGTCAGTGTTGTCTTAGTAACTTCAGGTTTAAGCCCTTCTGCAGAAAAACCGAGGCTTCATTCTTAGTCAAGGAGATCCTATAAGCTTGGGCATGTAAATATATTGAAGTTTAAGATCTCAGGGCATGGGAAGAGAAAGTGGGACAGAAAAGCTGGAAAGTTTGGGCATGAGACCACTGAAGAGGAGATTATGGGAAAGCTCAAGAGTAGGAGGATTTCTCCAGGAGGTGAATGAGACAGAGGCTGGGAATCCAAGATGTGTGGTCGGAGGTGGTGCCTGAGACTGCACCAGCAGCCCTGGGGTAGCAGTTAAGGAGGCAGAGCTGGCTGCTGGTGTCATTCATTAATTCAGCAGTAGCTGGTTGACTTCTATTCCCATTAACCAACACTCCTCATCTGTTGTCTCAGTTTTAATCTGGTGCACAGCAAGCGTGAAAAATGGGAGCCACTGTGATACAGCCCCTCAACAAAATGGCCCAAGTTGGTGGATGTGGGGATTTTTTAAATGTCTTTTGGGAACTGTGGGATAGAGGTTAGGGTGAAGGACAGGAAATAGTTCTAAAAAAATCAAACCCCAAACCAAAACCCACTCTCCACTAAAACACTTTGCATGATTGTGAGGTAGATAGCAGAGGATGTATTTGACATTCAGAAAACAGGCTTTTAGGTGGGAATAAACAGAGCTGGGATGATTGTGTGGCTGAGCCAAAAAGCTGAACTGTACTCTACCCTTAACTTGAAGGGTGCTGTTAGACTGGCCTGCTTGTGTCCTGTGCCTCAGTTACTGTGTATTTGCTGACACTGGGGATAGTGTCACTTACACATCTTTGTAAAGGGTTTTCACTTGTAGTGGTGAAAGACAAAAATAAGCATATCATAGTACAACTGCTTCAGAAATGGACTAGTCTAGAGGAAATGCGCCCTTGGTCTAGGCAAAAGATTGATAATTAGTCTCTGATTTTAGTTTGCAGATGCTATTGTGTTGACTCAGGACGAGCACTGCAAAATACAGATGTAAAGTGTAATTTCCATTGGGAAAGTGTAAATATGTCCTAGAGACATAGTACACTGAATATAAATATCCCATGTATGAGAAATGCTGTATCGATTTTTGCTTATTTATGTGTGGAGCTGTTCCAGCTAGTATAGGAAAATGTACTTAATAACTGTGGGCATTAAGAGCCAGAAGTGAACATCTGCCAAAGATGATCAAGAAATTTTTTTTTATTGTTGTTTGTGAATTTGTGAGTATGAAGGCTAAAACTCGTGTTTTGTTTGTTTAGGGGTTTTTTTCCATCTTTCTTGCAAAATTCAAGTTTTTTCATGCCCCTCCGTTAGGTAACACACTGTCACACAGGACTTGTCATCTTTCTCTTTTTGCTTTGCAGTCCCTCCCTTTTTACCTGTCTCCTCTCCCAGTATGTCCTTTTCAAATCTTGGAGCTGAGAAAGGGGAAGACTTAGTCACTCCCTGTGTAGTAGGAAACTCCTACTGAGAAGCTGCCCGTTTTCTTGGTGCACCCTGTTGTCAAAGCTGAGCAAAGGATGTGAAACTTTGGCTGGGAGGGGAACTCTCTACTTGATACTGTGCCCATCAGCACCACAGTGTGGTGGTAAATCCTCACAAGGTGGGGGTACCCGTATCCTGAATATTTTACAGTGTAGCCCTGGCCAGTTAATAAAGGTCCAGTTTGAGCAGGTTCAACTTGACTCATTGGCAATATGATTTATGTAAGTGATATCTTCTAACTGTGGGAGAGTTTGAACCATCACTGAGTTTTGCAAGGCACAGATTATTATGGAAGGAGAACTTAATTTTTTTTTAATGAGCACTAAGAGAGCTGCATGTGGAAAGCTGACAACTGCAGCTAGACCAAGGTGTTCCTAACGCACACTTCTCTTATCAAAGAGCAGTTTGATGGATCTGCTTAAAAACATGAGGGAAAAACGGCCCAGTTGTCATCAAACTGCCCACATGGTGGCACACTTATTCCGTGGACAAAAAGCATGGTAAAAACCCCACCTGTCCTCCCAACCCCTCCAATCTAATGGCTACAATCTTTGATGCTTGTCATAAAAAAAAGAGCTGCCAGTCTTTTAAGGGCTGACCTCCTCATGTGTAAGTGCACCTCTGCAGTGTTCCCCACTTTGAGGATTGGTGACTTTTTAAATATGAGGTTTTTTCCTTTTCTTCTCTGTGACCTTGATTAAGCAAAGTGATTTTTTATTTGTGTATGAACTTTAACATTTTTCTAATTGCTCTGTGTGTGATTTTTTTTCTTCTCTGTGCCAGAAACACCGTGGTGCTCCCCCATAAAAGTGAAACATGGTTATGCAGACTGCAGGACACCTCAAGGGGAATATTACAAGAATGTATTGGGCACAAGATGTGATATTCGCTGTCAAAAAGGCTATGAGCTGCATGGCCCTCACCAGCTAATTTGTCAGTCAAGCAAACGCTGGTCTGGGAAGGTGCTGTGCAAACGTAAGTGGCTACAAAATCTCTGTGTGTGTGACTTGTGCTCCAGGTTCAGCAGACAGTAAATTCCTATTTGCCTTTGAAACTGATCTTTGGATTGTTATTGTTGTTTTAGAGGTTGGCAGTATGCTTGGATATGTAGATTAGTTTGTTGGGGATCTCACAGGGGTACATGACATGATATGTATCAGTGGTACAAACACTCTTGGCAGATAGGGAATATTCTATGAATGTGGGATTTTAATTTGTGGGTATAGTTTCACGACAGAGCCGTAAAGCTGTTTTAAAATATCGCCCATCTTAGACTTTCTAAGTTGACACAATATGTATCAGGTCTCTTAAGTGGGCTCTTGCAGTAAAACATTTTCTGAGAAGAGAGGAATAGGTACTTGTCATCCCTTTTCTCATATAAATATTGTATCAGGCCACTAATGCTTATGTAGAGTTAAATTTGAAATGCACCTAATAAGAACAGTGTGGAAAAACCTCACATGGAACAAGACTTTCTCCCACTTGTTTGCCAGTTGTGTCTTTATTTCTGTGTAATACCCCCCATTTACATTACTGTAAAGGGAGGTTAACAGGTTTCTGGAAGTCTTTGTTTGCTTTTCCAGAAAAGCGCTGCCCTACCCTGTCCATGCCGACCAACGGTGGCTTCAAGTGTTTGGATGGTGCCTACTTTGGCTCGAGGTGTGAGTACTACTGCTCCCCAGGCTACCAGCTCAAGGGGGACCGCATCGTCACCTGCATGGACAACAAAGTCTGGAGTGGCCGGCCAGCGGCCTGTGTTGGTAAGTGGGGTGTTGGGTCTGCATCCCGGGAAGTCTACATCTGGAGGTACCTGCCACTGCCCAAGTCCTGCACACATAAATTCCAAAAGGCCCTTTTTATCCAGTTCATAAGGTGGAAAAGCAACTGTCCCTCTTAAGGAAGCAGAGAACAGTTTTCCAAGGGTGCAAGGTTCTGCCACTCGGTACTTTCAGTCCAGAGGGAGTATCTTTCTTACACAGGAGCTCCAAGCATTGCCACTGTAATAACAATGAGTCTGGTGTAAATGGCCAGCACTTTACAAGGCTTGTAACAGCCTTTGCTGATTCCTGAGTGACTCCTTGGCAGCCTGTCATTACTGTGCTGCTCTTTCAGCGCGTTCTGTGTGCTGGATTCTGTCACGCTCTCTTCTGCTTAGTGATTAAAAACGGGTTTGAAAGTAAACCTGTTGTCTGAACTGTTTTTCTTCCTTGGGATCATGGACTTCAAATATATCCAGAGAATGCGAATGGATTGTAGTTACCAGCATGGTTGCAGTGAGCTAATTTAAATTTCAGCCTAGTTCACTCCAGTTACTGAGTTATGCCAGCAATTTTCATTTCATAGTCAGTGGTCTCCTGGGAACCTCAGATGGAAGAAGTGTTTCTATATACATAAAATCAAAAGAGAGATAAACAAATATTGAGATTTAACTTTCCTGACTACTAATGGAATTTCAGCACATAGTGAAGTCTCAGCCTGCTGCCCTTGCTTCTGGGAAGCCTCTGATTAAAAGCTTCAGCAGCCACCCACAAAGGAAAGTATTTTTTGGCCATCTGAAATGGCTACCAGTAATTCAAAGCATGTGGGTGGTAGAATGTTTGTGCTTAGTGTTTTGTGTGTATGATAACTTGGTTTTCCTCAGAATGCCTGTGGCTCAGTCTAGGTTGGCAAATGGCTTTGGAGCCTCTCCACTGTGGCCTGATGTTCATAAAATGTTTTTCAGGTTTCCTGTTATTTGGTGTTGTACAAATGTAGAAATTAGCTGCTTAGGTCTAGACTGTTGTGGTGTCTCTTGTTTTTATATGCAAAAACAAGCTTTGTCCTTCTCAGTGGTGTGGGCAGAGGAAGAAAAACAAACCTTTTAAGTTTGGAAATGATAAAATATTGTCCTCTGTATTTCCTGGCACTTTCAGAAGCTCATCTGTTTGCAGAGATGGTGTGCTTATTACAAAGGATGCTGTCTTGCAGAGTAAAGTAAGCTAGTACCTTAAGCTGCAAAGAAAAGAGGCTAAGTTAGCACTAACACTTCTTTTTTATTCCAAAAATGCAGGGTAATTGTTGCATAGGGTATCAAGTCCCAATTGTTGCCTACGATTACAAGTCCCAAGTAACCCAGTAAAAGTATTACTAAGATTTAAGTTGTGGTAATACCACATAGTTCAGAGAAGGCCCCTTCAAATGTTGTGTGCACACAGTTCCTATATGCACGTAGTGAGATCTGCTGTTACAGACTGTTTAATAAGGTTTTATTTTGACCTCTTGATAGGTAGGATAGAGAGTTTTTTGTGACCAGACATAATTCTAACGGTATAATGAAGTTTGCAATTGAACACTTGTTCCTTAGTGTAATTCAGAAGTTACAGAGGTGCAGCCTACACAGTGGCCAGGAGAGGACTGGCTGAACAGCTCACTTTCAGCTGAGGAGGGAAATTAAGGTGAAGGGAGCAATGAAATATAAAAGGAAAAAGGCTGCTTAACTTCTTTAATACACAAACAATTAGTTGCACTGTGCACAGTAGGGATGTTACTTGTGATCAGAGGCATGGGCTGGTAAACTTCATGTCGTGGAAGTCGCCTGGTTATTCCGCAGATTTTGGCATCAAGTATGGTTAAAATTACTTCAGACCTGAACTTAAAGTGCTCTTAAAAACAAGGGGCTTCCCTCTACCCCTTTACACTGCAGTTGTGCTGCTTAGCATTTTTGCACTAAATTATATGGGCTTCACAGTGCAGCAGTGAAGGTCCATGTAGGAAAGGCATAAGGCCTTTCAGTAGTGAAGCAGGTAGGCATTAAAAGGGGTAAAAAAGACACATTTTTTAAATTAGGTATGTTCTAGCAGTCACTTACAGAAATCTTTATAGTTAGTGAGTATTTTGTCCTAACAAAGCAGACTGTCTCCTGTCCCCACCCTAGAAGAGGAAGGATATTCCTTATGTTGCTGAAATAGTTTTGATTGAAAGAAAATCAATGTACAGCTGATTTTGGTTATCAATTAGCTAAAGTTGCCAATATTCATTTGAATAATATTTCCGTTATATCTGTAATGCACTGTAACATATCTTGAAATAGATACTTTCCTTTAGAAGGTTGAAAAATGTCACTGTTTTTTCTTCTGGAAAGATTGCCTTTTCCTGCTGATTGTATAACAGAGGTTGTGGTAAATGGCTGTCACCAAGCTAAGTCATCCTTTTGTCACATCCTGAGGCTGTATTGATAGGATGCTTGTCCTAGTAGTGCTAACTACTGATGTAAGATGTTGTTATAAGAGTTACTAGGAAAAAATCAAATGCAGCATTGATTCTTCATGAAATGGTAATTGTGCCAGTATTCTGTTTTTCTCATTTTGCCATTATTGCAGGAAAAATAACAAGCATGTTAAAAGTAACATGCGAAGTTACCATGCAGAGAGAGACTGATTTTCAGTGTGCTTAAAAAATGCTCTTAGTCACATTATCTACGGCACAAATGGACGAAGAAAAGAATGCAGAGAAACAGAACATCCAGGCTCCTTGGGTAGGATCTTGGACATCCCTCCTTGGAGTTCAAAGCCATCCATTTGTCAACATTACTTTTTAGCTGAACTGTGTAAAGAAATTTACAGTAACCACTTTTAGTTGGGTTTTTTGCAATGCAAAGGGCTGATCATTGTCAGCTCTCCTTACAAAAAGCTGAGAAGTGGAGGCTCCATGTGCCTTCACTGGGATGGATCCAGTGCTGAGGAGGCCAGCTGGGGGTGGTCCTGGGTTACCCTGACAGCAGGCAAGGAGTTGTGAAGAAAATGCACAGCTCTAGCAGATGCTCCAGTGCCCTTTTCTGTGACATTTATTTCAACAGATACTGAACCTCCAAGGATCCAGTGCCCGAGCGTGAAGGAGAAAACCGCGGAGCCCAACAAATTGACAGCCAGAGTGTTCTGGGACACCCCGGAGGGACGGGACACTGCGGACGGGATTCTGACGGAGTAGGTGAAAACCTCTACGTGGTTGCATTTTGTCCTCCTTACTCTTTTGTTAGCAATTTGACAGGCCAGGTACCTTTTTACCTTAATTCATCCAAGGTGCTTTCTTATAGCTGCCACATGTCGCTGGCCTGTAAAGAATTGCGTGTTTAACTGGAAAAGCTGGCAATTTGGAGGTGAATCGTTCAGGAACTGGTCAGCCACTTGTGGTTATTTGGAGCTGGTAGAATAAACAGCAGCATTTTGACTGCACCTGTGAAGTTTTCCAGAGCTTCTTTACAGCTCTCACAGTCAACAAGTTTTCTTACAGCAAGTTACCTTTTTTTCGTAACAATGAAAACAGAGTAGTGCATTGGAGGTAACAGAAGAGGTAAGTGTGACTGTCTTAAAAAAACCAAGGTGTGTCACAAAATCATCTGCTGTCATCTTTAGGCTTCTTCCTGAAGTAGTGCTGGCTACTGATGTCCCAGGATTTTGCAGTTACCTTTAAAGTAACATTTCTTGTTTGTAACCATGTTGGATTTAAACATTGGATTTAGACATTACATTTCAAAATTTCTTTGTCAGTTTCTTTGGTTTCACAGACACATTTTCCAGAAGAACAAGGTGTACTTGTGTACTGTCACTGATTTTCCCATTTTTATCATGCAGAATTTAGGTCAATCTATCTGGATTATTTATAATGGTAGGAGTATAGGAATTCTGCTTTTTCGGTAAGCAAGTTGCATCATTACATTAGTGGACTGGTTAAGCTTAAAAGCTCAAAGTTGAGCTTGAAGATGTTTACAATTTCATGTGAATACAAAAAAAAAACTGTTGAAAGACACAGTGATATTGCCCTTTTCTTTAATAATTTCATAGAGAAGAATTCATTGCATAATTAAAAGCTTAATTGCTGTTAAGGTCTGATGTAGCAATTTGGTGACAATTATCAAGTTAGTTACACCTGGTAAAGTAAAAACTTGGAAAATGTCAGAATAAAGAAATTCCTAAGTCTTTTTGACAAAGGAATGTCTGATAGGCAAAAAAATGGGGAATATCCCATGTAGACTTTGTCATACAAGTAACTGTTGTCAGCTCAAAAGAGCCAAGCTCTCAATTCAGTGAAAGCTTTTCCATAAATCACATCTCTATTTTTATAAAATGTTGCTAAACTGTGCTATGTTTTATGGACTATGCAGTGCTTTTCTTAAATGCACAGAGTCCTTCAGTTTCAGGAGTACAAAAGCTTTTCCATGGCATGGATAGCTCTTTGGTTACCCTCTGCTTCAGTACTGAGGATATATTTAACATGCGTGAATTCTCCCACCTTGTTTGCAGGACAGGGGCAAATTCCAGGTGAAAATGCTGCTGTGAATCAGCACACCCTTCTGCTGTGACACTGAATCTCACTGTCTGTTCCATTTCTGTACATATTAACAGTCACAAATGACAATCATAGGAGCGGTTCAGAGCAGCCAGATGGGAATACATCCCCATTGTGAGAGGCTGGAAGTTTTCTTTCTTCATGTTGACTTTTTCTTACGTAAGGAAGAGGAAGCTTGAGTTCCTCTGGGCATGATGGGCTTGGCTACCCTATGGATTGCTTTATAGGAAGGGAGCAGACCCTGCCCACTCTAACCCCTTGTCTCAGCAGGGTGGGCTGTAGGTAGCTAATTTAAATACTCTGGTTGCTGCTTCCCAACTTCTTCCTTTGCTTACTCTCAAGTCTTCAGTCCTGCAGTGCAACCAGACAATCCTAGCATGCCACAAACATCCCTCTTCAAGCTTTCACAGCATTGTCAGTAAATAAATACTGGTGAATTTATGGATGTCTGTCCTGTTTTATCTCCTGTTTTAGTGTTATTTTGAAAGGCCTGCCACCAGGGTCACATTTTCCAGAAGGCGACCACAAAATCCAATATACTGTGTACGACAGAGCTGAAAAAAAAGGCACTTGCAAATTTCTAGTTAAAGTCAGAGGTAAGAATGGTGTTTTACCCTGTAAATGCAGACACTGATTTGCATCTGACTTAGTAGGCAGTTTGAAAATGTCCTCATTTCTGTATTTATCTGCATATGTCTGTGTGTGTAAACTCCTGTGATGATGCTGAAAGGGAAAACAGTCTTGCTGAAGACCCTGGGGGCCAGGTCTGCCGTATTCCTGCACGTCCAGGAGGAGCTTCTTTGATCAGCCCTGCCTCCAGCTCCAGACCCCTTCCCTTCTGCCATCTCCTCCCTGATACTTAAGGCTTGTGAGCTGCTGAAGCAAGGAGGTGGAGATATTTTTTCAGCTGAGGCTCACATCTCTCAAGCAGGGCTGCCCTTTCACAAGTCCAGATCTTAACATCTGGAGTTGAATATGCAGAGATGATACCTGTAGGTTTTGGCTTCAGCTCTTTGTGCTCCATGACCTTTTGTCACATGCATACACCTACGCACCTTTTCATTTTACGTAAGAGTGAGGGGTGGGGGAGTTCAGGTTGGTTGGTTGGGGTTTTTAAGTGCATGACTAATAATACAGAAAGCAAACAGAAAAATGTGTTTGGTACTGGTAGTCCCCTGACCCATGCTTAATAACAAATGGTGATTCATGCTGTGTCTTATTTTTGGGTTTTTTTCTCTTGCTCAAAGTCAGACGCTGTGTGAAGTTAAATGCCCCAGATAATGGCTACATCAAGTGCTCAGGTGATGGAAATAACTATGGTGCTACCTGTGAGTTCTCCTGCATTGGTGGCTACGAGCTGCAAGGAAGCCCAGCTCGAGTCTGCCAGTACAATTTGGGGTGGTCAGGAGTGGAGCCAACCTGTGCACGTAAGTGAGTATTTCACCACTTTACCAGGAGGAATCCGGTGCAATGGTTCTTAGGGCAGGGAGAATTTGGGAAGGGGGTGTGGGGTGGAATAGAGCTGCAGTGTACCAGAGGTAAGAAACTTACCATCTTTTGTCTCCCCTGCCAGTTTGCACTTACAGCTGAAGCCTTTGCCACCTTTGACTCCTCTTTCCTAGAGTTTGTTTTAGCTCAAAGCTTTCTACAAAATGTCATGTTCTGGAGCCAATCCAGTGTGCAAGCTAGAACAGTCTACAGTAAAATTGTTGGCTTCAATGAGGCCAGCATTTCACCCACAGCTTCTTTATTATTGTTTCTTGTTCTTGTGTTTCTGCTGTCTAACTCTGCCTCTAGAAATAGATCTGTTTTCAGTATGCTCCATAACTTTTGTTTTAATTTTAATTCTAGCCATGAATATTAATGTGAATGTGAGGACTGCAGCTGCACTTCTGGATCAGTTTTATGAGAAGCGGAGACTGTTAATTATTTCAACTCCTACTGCAGCCAACTTCTTCTACAGGATGCAGCTGGGAATGCTGCAGGTAAAACACATTTAAGGGGGATGTGCAACTATTTTTTTTCTTTAAAGAAAGACACAAGAGGACAAGCTCCACTGTTTGATATAAATCCACAAACTTCAGCTGTTGTATTGAAAGATCTGGCTGAAACAGTCATGGTTCTGGATTAATCCTTTTCGCAGGGGTTTGAGTTGAAATATCTCCCCAGTCTCTAATTCAGCTCTATACTGGATTGTGCTGCCTCTGACTGACCAGTCACTGAATCCCAGGCAGTTCTGGCCCTTCCATCTTCCCCAAATTAATTATAATAACTTGTGTTCAGTAATAATTCCCTATCTCATCTGCTAAAGAAGTTGAAAAAAAAACCAAACCCAAAACTCCAGCAGTTAAGCAGGTCATGCAGACCAGGCTTACAGAATTTGCAGCTACAATACAAGGAAGTGTGAATAGCTTCAGAAATAAAAAGTGCACCAGCAAACAAAGGACCAGAGCCACAGCAGAGAAACATCCAGAGTGCTGGAAATGACACTGTGGGGTGCTTTGTTCCAAAAAACCCAAAACTTCTGGTAATTTTCCTTCTTATGTATTGTAAATGTGATGCCCTTGTTGGCTTCTTGTTAGACTTAGGGATGTATCTCCAAAATATATCTGTGTCCTCAGGGAAAGGAAGGAAAGGAACCAGTCCTGTATTCTTTCACAACTACAAGTGCTTTTATCTTGTTTTTTCTTCTCACAGCTTGTAGCAAAATGCAGTATAAATAATCATTGCGATATGAATGTGATGATATTTTTAACTGCTGGCTTAAATTACAGTTGTATTTAAGAAAAAAAAAACCAAAGCATCTCTTTTTCCCTATTAGATAAACTTGGCAAGAAAATTCAATATATTGATCAAACTGAATTTAATGGCTATAGTACATTTTCCACTACTTGACAGTGGGCAAATGAGTTGACATGGAAGAAAACTTTCTGCAGTCAATGTCTGTTTCACATAATTTGCTTTGATTGCCAAATTAGATTACTGGTACAATGCTTAATATCCTGGCATCTTTTCATACAACTACAGAGACAAGTTGATATTTCTCCTAGGTGGCCCCTGTGTTGGTTTTCTTAGAGTAGCTGAGAATCTGTTACTTAACCTCCCCTGGAGTCATGAAGCTCCAGTTCTTTGCCGTGAGAATTTGAGTGTTTGCAAAATGTGCTCTCAATTCAGTTTAAAACACTAACTTAAGGAGAGGGGACTCTATGAACACTTGCTGCACACTCAAAACACTCCCCTGTTCTCTCAGGGATCACTAATACCACTCTTTCTCCTTTTAACCCTTGCAGCCAGCACAGTGTGGGTTAGACCTCCGACATGTCACTGTGGTGGAGTTGGTTGGTGTCTTCCCAGCACAGATAGGAAGAATAGGAGTGAAGCTGCTGCCCCCATCACTTGCTCTGCAACTCAGGTAAAGGAAGTTCTCACTGCTGTTGTGTTTGCACCTTATCCTACAAGCTGCATTGCTTTTGATTCCCTGCATCCTGCTCTCCAAATACACGTATTCTAGTCTAATGTACACAGCTAGACACTGGAAAGTAGATATTGGTGAGCACACTTTAGGATTAATTTGCTCTCTATGTAATAGCTACAGCAAATTAAAACATAATAAAAAATTATTTAATTTATTATCTATTTAATATGCCTATGATCATAGGGATGTAAGTCTGTATTTTTGGGTGCTGCCACTGAAAACACTTCAGAGTCTGTCTGTATTTGTGTTGGAGTTGCTCCTTCGCAAGGACAGCCCTGGAGCAGCTGCCAGGGCAGCCCCAAATGGCAGCAACAGCTCATCCTTTGCACCAGGGCTGGTGGTGGTTGTGGCCAGGCCCAAAGGGGAGGCAGTGAAAGGGGAAACTCTTTGAAATACTGCCCATCTCATTCCTACATGTGGGACTTCAAAGAGGAAATTATCTCAGCCTCCCCAGCCTGACTGCAGCATCAGCAGTTTTATTGGGGGTGCCTAAACTGTTTTGACTTGGGTTTAGACTGGCAGAGGATTGGTTTTCACTTGAAAGGGAGACTTCAAGTGCCAGCATTTCCTAGGGACAGGAAAACAACAAAAGCCAGAAGTGAAGGCCTCATTGGCAGGAAAAGAAAGAGTTGTTTAGAAAAAAGTCAAGGAGCATTTTAGGCAACATGTTCTATGATATGCCTGAGGAAGGGGAGTAAGTTTAAATTGGAGACAATGAAAACTGCTGACACAGCAGAGAGGGGATTTTTTTTAAACTACTAAAAAAACTTGTTCTCAATAAAAGAAAAAGGAGAGCACAAAAGCACTCTCTTTTTCTTTTTTGAATAAGGATGCTTCCACTGAAGTTGAAATTATTTTCTTGTGGCTCTGTAGAAAATAATAAGCTCTCTTAACACCTCATTGCCTGCTCCCCTGCAACTTTTAACGAAGCTACATTTCAGAAATTGGTATGGTATGACCTGCCCTGCACTCAGTGAAAGTTAGTTTTCCATTGATTTTTTCTTTGTTGTTCCTTAGTGTGTTGTGAATTACAGCTTTTCAGTTCTGCAAGGTGCTCAAATCAATATGAAATGCACTCTTAAACATTTCAAATAAAGATGTCATCCAGAATTGGCATTTCAGTAAGCTAATGAGCACAAGTACCCCATTTAAAACTTTGGAAAGCACAGCAGTTTAGCATTTGGATTTTTAGAAGCATTTTTTCCTAGGTGATATCAGATTTATGTAGTTTTCTATCACCATTGCTTAGCTTTAATCTTTATTTTAGTTTGAATTTAATGGCCAAGCTCCCTAATTGCAGCAAGACTATACCAAGAGCACTCAGACTTGTTAGGAGGCTGAGGAAGGCCGGTTTTGGTGCTTTACACCTTTCCAACATCCCACCAGACTCTCCTTCGTGGCATCCTCCTTTCACCATTCTCTCGGGGCTGCCTGAATTTATTTACCCCACACTAATGATGTTGGCTGACTGCATATCTAAGGATCTTCTAGTACATTAGTCCTTCAAGCAAAAGATGAAAAGAGTACCAGAGATAAACTTTTCTTACTTTTGTACCTTCAGAGGAGCTTAAATGACCAGTTCCACCACTTTGGAGGAAAAGGACTTCTCCAGGATTAGCAGTGGCTTTTGTTCCTCTAAAATTAGAGTCAAAGATGGTTGTTATTATTATGTAGCAATGAAAGCAGACTCCAAAACTTTTTGCCCTGCTTTCCTTACCATGATTTTTGTACCAGGAAAAGCCAAGAATTGGAAGCCAAGAAAGGGAATGGTCTTATTTATAACTCTTGCTTCATCACAAGGGTTTTCTTTAGGCAATGTTCATACTACCTTTTTTATCTAACCTTTTTTCAGTCTTGTGACAGCAGTGGGTAATGGCAGAGAACAGAGCTGGGTGCAGTTACCTTGACACTCCCCTAATGCAGAGGCAGAGCCTGCAGCACACGCAGGCGCCTGCTTTTTATCTGGCTCCTTGTTAATGCTGAAACCAAGTAGACCCTGTGTAGCCCCTGTGACCATCCCCACCTTCCTCTTGTCAGGATCAAGAGGCGGGTGCTGCCCTTTAACAAAACCAGTTCCTTGCTTTGCAGGCTGCTGCTGAGGATCCCCCATTACAATTTCAACATCGTGGTGATGGACAAGCACGGCATGGACAAGGAACGCTACCCTTTCCCAGCAACACCAGCTGAGCTCTTTGCCCTTATTGACAAATTTCCCTTGAGAAAAGATGAGATGAAACTTCAAGCAGAAATTGGTCAGTCATGTCCCTAAGTCAGCATTTCAGGGCCTGAGGTTGTCAGTGAATTTTTTTTAATCCTCATAATTCTCCCCTTGGTGCTACACAAAGCATGACTTTTTTAATCACTCATGTGATTTTTTGTGTGTATTGGTAAATCTGTCCAGCCATGTAGCTGCTCTGCATAGAAGTATGCACAATGCTCTTTTGTACTTTCAGTCATCTTTAGATCACAGAAGGGCCTGGGTTGGAAGTGACCTTAAAGATCATCTGGTTCAAACCTTGCTGCCGTGGACAGGGACATCTTGCACTAGACCAGGTTGCTCAGAGCCCCATCCAGCCTGGCTTTGAACACTGCCAGGGATGAGGCATCCACAGCTTCTCTGGGCAACCTGTGCCAGTGCCTCACACCCCGCACAGTGAAGAATTTTTCCCTAATATCTAATCTGAACCTGTTCTCTTGCAAGTTGAAGCCATTCCGCCTTGTCTGTCACTCCAGGCTCTTGTAAAAAAGTCCCTCTCCATCTTTCATGTAGGCTCTGTTCAGGAACTGGAAGGCCACAATTAGGTCACCCCTAAGCCTTCTCTTTTCCAGGCTGAACAATCCCCAGTCTCTCAGCCTTTCCTCACAGGAGAGGTGCTCCATCCCTATGATCACCTTGGTGGCCTTCTCTGGACTTGCTCTGACAGGTTGATGTCCTTCCTCCTGCTGGGGACCCCACAGCTGGATGAATGTGGATGTAGGATTTACTACCTAATGGAATTTCTTGTACAGAGAGTGAAGAACTGAGGCACGTTTTTGGGAGTTTATTTTGGATTTTTCATTCAGTGTAAAATTGGGGGTTCTTTCTTACTGTTTATAATTCTTTTTATTAATAAAATATTGTTTTGCAAACAGATAGTTGTCTGAAATTCCTCTTGGGGTGTAAAGTTAGTCGATTTATACAAAAGTTGGTTCAAAATACCTTTCTGCAAACCATTATAATGGACATTAGCCTCACATTGAAAGTGTACAAGCAACCCACTGATACCTTTTAGTTCCACTAAAAATATGGTCAATTACAGGCAAAAAGAATAATCCAAAGGCAGCACAAGCATCAATTTTCAGCAGCAGCAAGGAGAAAGTTGGCGATAGCAGGACCATGGAAGTCATTGTCACAGGGAATATGATGAAGGAACAGTGATAAGTGTAGAGGATGGGCAGTAATTACTAAAGCCCTTGTACTGCAGTGCTTAATAGACACAGATACTCTTACCTGCTACACTTCTGCTTCTGGCTTTTAATGTCCAACAGTCTTGGAGTAGCAGATATTTTTTCCCTCTTCATCTTGGAGACAGACCAGGCTGTTGCTTCAATGGCAGGGAAACATTACTCCAGGGAAACTTCATCAAGGATATGTCACTTCCAGAGCTATGAAAATACTTGTTTCCAAGTCATCACTTTCAAATTAACAAAAAAGTTAATAAAAAATATAAGGAGGCAGTCAAAACGAAAAAATTTTCATTTGTTTTATTATAGCCCACAATCTTGACAATCCACTGCAAAGAATACACATCATGCATGAAATATACAAGTGTCAGAGGAGTGAAAACTGAGAGCTACAGCTTAGGATGCCTGTTCACAGGCTTTGATGCATAACTTGACGTCTGAAAAGCTGCGCTCCAGCATCTGTGCTGCCCCTCAGGAGCACAGTCTTTTTTCAGCCAAATGCTTGTTTGACTTTGACCATAAGGTAAGAGTTTTAAATTTTACACTGCTGTCAGCAGAATAGTTTTACCAGCATCTTTAAAGCAATCCTTACCAGAATTTGGTCTCACATCTTCTGAAATTACAAGAAAAAAAAAAAGTAAAAAAAAAATCTCTTTTTAAAAAGATTGGTCCTGCAAGTGAATTAATGAGGGAGTGGATGTGAAGAGAGGTAAGTCAGCCTTGACACCAGCTAGCAAAAGCTAATTTGTGGTCTGAAGCATGACAGTGCCAAGGAGAAGGTGTGTGGGGGTATGCCACATCTTCTGAACAGGATGATCTGCTTCCCAGTGTTAGGAGAGTGTTGCTGAACACCCTAGAGCAGCTATGACAGCATGGCTTGGCCCTGCAGTGCTGATGCCAAAGGCCAAGATCGGGATACACCCTGAACTCTGCAGGGGGTGGTGCCAACTTTGCCAGGATGGGCAACTGAGGGGCAAAGAAGCCGTGAGCCATTCCAAGTGTTGCTGTTAGGAATAAGGGGCAAGGACAGGATTGGTGACAAAAATCACAGTAATACCATTTCCCTTCCAGACCTGACCAAACCAAAAATAAAAGTCAGGCTGGAACCCACTGTAAAGGAGCAAGGAGGGTAAAAGCCCGTGGGGTGGTGGAGCTGCCTTCCCTCTGCTGCCTAACAGCACTCAGTGGTTAAGGAAATCACGGCTGGGCACACCAAGGACGTGGACCTCTGGGAGGAGCCCAGAGAAGAGCCACTAAGGTGGTCCAGAGGCTGGAGCATCTCTCCTGTGGAGATAGGCTAAGAGCATCGGGGCTGTTCAGTCTGGAGAAGAGAAGGCTCTGGGGAGACCTTAGAGCAGCCTAAAGAGGGCTACAAGAGAACTGGAGAGGGACTTTCAGAAGGACATGAATGATAGAAAAGGCCTTAAGCTGAAGGAAGAGAGGTTTACATTAGATGCTAGTAAGGAATTCTTTACTGTGAGGGTGATGAGGCACTGGAATCTGGAGGTGTTCAGGGCCAGGTGGGGTGGGGTTCTCAGCAGCATGCCTAGTGGAAGGTCCCCTGCCCACAGCAGGGAGGTTGAAATGAGATGATCTTTAAGGTCCCTTCCAACCCACACCATTCTGGGATTCTGTGATTCAGACCAAGGACACATCCATAGACAGACTGCTGCAGCCCCAGTTCTCTGGCTCAGGTTCTTCAGCATGCACATGCTTTTAGCATGAATTACAGTGGACAGGTTTAGTGGTTTTTTTCTCCTCACTTTCCTCACTGAAAAAGCAGAGCAACTGATTTCCAATGATTTAAAATCTATTAAAAAAAAAAAAAATTCTTAAATGGGTCTGATTTTTCTCCTGTATTGCTGCAATTCCAATCTGCTGCTGTTCCATTTTGATTTAGGTACAGAGTCAGTGCATCTAGTCATTTTTCACGACTGGGTGAACAGGAGCAGGGCTTTACAATTGCTACAATCAGGAAAGTGATTGCAATCACTAGGCTGTTACAGGAAATTGAATTAAGTGGAGGAGAGTGCATGAGTGATTGGATTACTAGGTATATTCTGCACAGACCATCTATTAAAATCCTGTGATTAAGAAAAGCTGTTCTTGATTAGTAACACAAGGTTTCTGGCATTTTCTGTTGTACATGTTTGTGGGGAACAGTGAAAAGTACCATGTGCAGTCTCTGGTTTGGATTCAAATCAGCCTGCATGTATGGTATGCAGGGATTTGGTAGAATGGCCTTTTGGGAAAGGAGTGTTTGAACAAGGGATTTAGTATTTCTGGCTTTAGCCCAGCATTTATATATGCAAATATATTCCAGTATTTGGTCCCAGAAAAATAACATTGCATAAGCAAGGTTCAGTATCTACACCAGTGTGCTTTTTTTATTAAAAAGGTTTAGCAGAAGATTCCCCTCCCTCAAACGTACACTGGCTGGAGTCTCTCTAGTGCTACCAACACAGCTCTTCTTGGCATAGCTCTAATCCTACCACTGCAGTCAAAATGCAAATCTGATTTAAAACATGAATATCAGACCTGCCATAAGTCTTGTCCTTTCCATCCCACCTCCAGGCTGTTCATTGCAGGAGATGTGACACATCACAGTGTGTGGATACAGTCAAGGGCTGGAGGTTCCTACATCAGTCTGGAGGTTCTGAGTGTGAACCAGAAGACTTCAGTTATTTCAGATGAGAAAAGAATTACTGTTCCTGACATCCAGTATCTTTTACAAACAAAACTATTGAGATAAATTGTGGGAGGCAGCAATTTCTCAGTAAAATCAGTGGCCTGATTTTCCCCAGATTCTACCCAGTAATCCACCTAATTAGATGAGAACAACCCCTGCTGTCACACATCTCCTCTACAGCTGCAGAGGAGAGGCAAAATTTGAAGTTGCACATCCCTATTCTTGAAGTTCAAAGCCCTCTGGGACAGAAAGTGTTGCATTTTAATGAAAACAGCAATGATCCTTTACAGCTCTGCGCTAAACAACCACAACATGGGGCTTCATTACAGCTCAGTACTTACATAAGAGCATGAGTCAGACTGCATCACATAATTAATGAAAATGCAGAGGCTAAAGAGTAACCTGGAGTATATTTAAATCCTCTTACAATCACAACCCACTTTTTAAATTGTGGTGGGGGAATAATAGAGCTCAGGCTGTGCAATCTCAGCACTTGATCGCTTCCAGCCACTCACCAGTCTCTGCTCCTGCTGTACATCCACGGAAGGGGAAGAGGGAGTGAGTGCTCCACACCATCAGGAGGTGGCACAGCTCCTCTTGGCCATGTACTTGCTGCCCATTTCTCTCTCCCCATTAGTGGCTGGAAGAGATTTTTATGGCAGCTTGGTGAAGAGAAGAGTGGGAAAACATCTGCAGATGCTGGAAGTCAGAGGAGAGCAGCAAGGCTGCCTGGGCTAGAGGAGCCAGTGAAGACATGGGCAGCTGAGGAGAGCACATGCATTTTTTCTCTGGTCTCTTTCAAGCAGTGATCCAGCTGCTGCATGCTCTGTGAAACACAGAGGAAACAAATGGGAATGCCAGTGTGCATGGAGAATGTGCTAGTGTGTATCTAGTTACCAACATATCTCAAACTGCCACCCATGCAGCCAGAAATTACCAAGACCTGAATTTCAGTAATGAGCATGGCCCATAATTCAAATTTACAAGAAGAATTTGTCATCTATCCCCTCAAAGGGAAGGGGAGGAGAGACCGCAGTTCAGTTGTGTAGGAGTGACAGAGGTGTCCTCCAGACCCCCAAGCAAGTCCTTAAGTACAGTCTTGAGCAAAGGTACAAAGAGCAGAGAAATGGCAGGAGGGCTCTTCCCTACCTGCAGCTGCCTTCCAGTTTTTGGGTGCCTGACCTGCCCATAAAGGCCAGAACCAGCACAGGGACGAGCTAGGTACGAGTGGTGTGAGGGCAAAAGAGCCTGTGCCCAAACCACACCTAGAGAGCCCTGAGCCCTGCTGAGGTGGTCTCCCCTTAACCTGGGCACAGGAGCTGAGCCAGACTTTGGGACTGCTCCAAAGTGAGCAGAGGCAGCACAAGCCCAGAGCCCAGGAGCAGGGTTTGCCTCCTTTCTCACTGGGGAAGCCACAGCAAGACACAAAAGCCCAGGGAAGTGGAGAACCACAAGATGCAAGAGAGCCCTCAGCTCTGAGGTAAGTTGAAGTGAACATGACTCTGCTGAAGGTGTAAATTGAGGGGTCAAATGGTTGTTGTTTTTTCTTATAATAAAAAAGAAATCAGAACTAGCAATTACAGAAAAGATGCATTTTGAACATACCTGGATTTTCAGGTGGGCAGGACCTTGAACTAGGGAAGAGGCAGGAGATTCAGGGATGGAGGGAAGGTCTTGGTGAACAGGTGGAGTTAAAGCACATTTAAAATAATTTTGTAGCAAGAAGGAAGAGAACAGTGCACTTCCCTATTTCTTAGAACTGCATATGAAAAAAATCAGATTTAATGCTTCTGAAATAAAAAATAGCTGATTTTCTATACTTTTAAGTGCTTTTAAGACCAAAAAAACCCAGACACCACCAATGGAGTCCCACCTCCAAAGACATACCAGGCCTCTTGCATTAGTCATCACTTCAATGAGATAATATGGGTGTTGCTGTCCTATAGCATAGCAACATACCCCTTGCTTGTCACTCACAGAAGTTAAAAATCCAGTAACAGGCTAGCGTGATTTGAAATACCCTCTAGCTGTCTTGTTACTTGTTAGTTTGATATTGTTCCTCCCCTGAGGAGGTTCATTATTGGTTTACTATCATGTACCTTCTTTCATGATTGGTTCATTCTGTTATCTCTACCTGATGATGTAACACCTTAAAACTCTCTGCGAGAGAAGAAACGGGGTCTCTCTGCTTTAGCTTCCCTTCAAGCTAACTGGCCCCTGCCCTCTCGAGGGCAGGAGAAAATAAACTTGGAATGCAGCTGACAGAGTTTCCACTCTTTTCTCCGTACCTTCCGCTGCTGGCTACAGCATGCCTACATGCTGTGAGGAGGCGTTGGGCTGCACTGGTAAACTGAGGCACGCAAACCTCAGTTACCATCTTTCAGTCGCTGGCTCACAAGGGCCTCGGACCCCGCTAACCTGCAGGCCGGGCTGGGAACAGCCTGGCCGGCAGAGATTTTAACATATGGGATGTTCCCGGGAGACATAGTTTGCTGTAATTCATTTTAGGAGAGACAAAGACTCAGCAACATTTCAGTATTTTAATTTAAAAGACATAACAGAGGTCTTGACAACAGCTGAAAACAGCCAGCCAGCTTTGTCCACAAAACAATGTACAGTGCACAGTACAAAAATGTTCTCAGCAGAAAACTTTGCTTTGTCTTAATTTGGGCAGAACTTAACACACTGCAATGCCATTTACTGCTACTACCATTCATGTCCAGAAGAATAATTAAACACATTGCTAGCAACAGATTTTAAGCAGAACAAAGGCAGCACGAGGGATATGTGACATTCTCTAATTGCTGCAGCAAATGCTTGGCTTTAGGCAAACCTCAACAATTAGAACTATCCTCAGAAATCTACACAGAGCTGTCAGGAGCAGTAGCACACAGCCATATATATGTTACTGCCACAAAGTAGAATTGTTGAAATAAATAATCTAAATAAAAAAACGTAAAAAAACACCTAAAAAGCAAGCTGAGATTCAGTTTCCAGTGTCAATATACACAGTATAAGTAACACTGTATTATTACCACTTATTAAACAGCATTTGCAAACATGAAATCACCAGGTAGGAGTTCATGGGCACAGTGGTAAGGTTCTGCTAGCGTGCTTCTCAGCATCTCCTGCTGAGCTGTGATAAAGGCCATCACTGCAAATAGAAGTCTGCATCCCGTTCTGGAATTCACCACCATTTCTCTAGGGTTCTCAAATGTTAATATTCCTGGGGGTAAAAAATAAATTTTAAAAAACCTTATTTTTTTTAATTACTTTAAAAAAAAAGTTTATAAAGTGCAGGGGCCAGGTCTCAGAAGATACTTGTTTCTGTCATGGTGGCAAAGTGCTGAAAATCAATACTGAGTGTTAGTAAAGGAAAATTCCAGTCTTAACCTCATATAGAAGAAAGTAAGTGGGGCTCTCCCTTGACTTCTGCATGCTGCCTCCTCCCAGACACTGGGGATCAGTATCCAGGGAGAACCTTCTGGTCAGGGCTGCTGAACTGAAGGGAGGGATGAAGGGAAGAGAGACCCTTGCAAAGACTCAGGCACAACCTTTATTATCTTGTGTGAGCCCACAAACCAGACAGCTGTGGAAACAGGACTCCCATCTCTTCTCCAAAGGTGTGAAAGATCCAAGCAGCCTTTTTCTTCATTGATGCTACAGAGCAAACAGCGAACTCTACATTCCTGAAGCTGGGCAATGTGCAGACCCATCAAGAAGTCAAAATTATGCCAGACTAAATGCAACCCTCCTGTTACTTGTCCTTATCAATTAGGACCAGTAGATGCTCAAAGGCTGCTCTGCTGTTATAATTGATATTTTGCAGAATACAACTTAGAATCTTAGCAGGGCTTAACCAGTCAGGAAAAGAAAAATCAAAAATTAATATATTAAAGTGCTTCATTCATGCTACCTCTGCATAATCTGTATTAGAAGAGGCACAGAAGAAAAAGCTTCCAGTCTAATGCACAATGATCAAAACATGCTCACCATTCCAATGCTTTCTCTCTTAAACCATTCCAGCTGGGAAAGAAAGATGAAAAAATGTGGCATCTGAAAGGCATCCAAGGAGGGCAGTGGCACTTGGATTAGCACAGGAAGATGGCAACATCATCCCTCAGTCTTTGCAGCTTTCGTTTCATCTCATGTGTGTAATGTGTTGGAGGTAGAGGAGATGGGGAGGACATTTCAAACCTGTTTTACCCTGCTTTTGGTATCTCAACATGCAAACAGGTTTGGAAGCCAAAAGTCCCCATATAGCTGATAGAGAAAACCACCAGAGTGCAGGGCTGGGTACCAAAATCTGTTGGCAGGGTTTGGAAAGCCCTCGGCATCAGCTCTTTTTGATAGATACTGGCACTGTCTATTGATGTATTTACTGGCCCCACTTGACCTTTTACAGCAAATGTTGTACTTTTAGTCGTCTTTAATGGGTCAAACCCTCAAAACTTAATCACAAACCTTGCTAGAAAAATATGTATCCGAGTAAAATGTGTTTTGCAACACATTTTCCAAACCCACCATAGAGCTGATTTCTTCTCCACTGATGCAGCTTTAGTTGTTCAGGTCTGTGTAGAAAACAGCTTCAGAAACGTCAGCTCTACTGTATTTATATACTCAGAGCAGGAGTTTATGAATCAATGTTAAAATTGTGGCTATTTCCTCCTAAAAATTAGCTTTGAATAAACCATTAATGCACCTTCAGTACCATAAACACACATAGAAAATGAAGGCTTTGGTCTAATTCCTGGCTTTCTGTCTTCCTGTTCAGCCTGGTAACACACAGTACATGATGATGCACAATTATGGGCAGTTAATTCAAATATCCGGGAAACAAGAAATCACATCTGCAGTTAATCATCTTGTGCTTTTCCCAAACCATAAACCATCTTTACAGAAGAAGAGAACAAAGAGATGAGAGACATAATTAAATGTGACATTTTCCATAAATCAGATGATTCCTACAAATGAGCTGATAACATCAGAGAACAGCAAAACTTTCCAAATTGCTCCAGTGTTTATCTGATGCTCATCTCCACGAGGCTCTGGTGGGCGTAACACCTTTTATATTGACACCCTGCTGTGGAACTGTCCCTGCTAAGCCAGGAGGTAACTTCACTTCTACTCCAAAGCCCATCAATGGCAGACACCACCACCTTGGCCAGAATTACTTCCCAGGTGAAACTGTTCCTTCCATATGCTGAACTGCAGCCTGTTCAGAGCCCAGCCTGGAATTTCAGGTGTGGGCTCAGAGCAACATTTTGGCCCTTTGCAAGGAAAGGCAGAGTTTAAAGCCCATGTATGTGCTGGGTGGCACTTCCTAGATGAGACCATTCATAAACTCTGCCTCAGGACCAAAATGGGCAGAAGCTGAAGCAGTAAAATACAAACTTTTTTGTTTCAAAGCAAAACATGGTTTAGCTGAAATGCTCATGCTTGGAAGGTTAGGCAGTGCCATTCAAAAATTAGGTAACGCCTGTGCTCCATGCAAAAGTAAATTCAATTTAAAATTATTTTAAGTTTTTCAGTTTGGCAAATGAAAATATGCCCATTCCAAGGTCCAACTAGGAGGAGTTTTTGTGTTATTATTTTTGCCATTTTCACCACCAAAATGAATCAAAGCAAACCCTTCAACAGCACAATGTTCCTCTAAAACTCTAGCTGGAATTTTACCTCGGAGAACCATTTTCTTTAGATTCAACAAGCTTTAACTGTTTGAAACAACTTCTAGCAAAAGAAAAAAATCAAGTTTGTGCCTACATGTCAATGTAATATCATTATTCCCAAAATAAATTCAGGTTTGTGGTACAAACAAACAAGACAATTCAAAACAATTCTGTTAAAGAGAGAGGTAGTTTAGGTGTCAAAAGTTAGGTTTGGTTTCACTTTGGAAGATACTGATAAAAAAATAATCTAATACTTAAAGATAGACTATTGTGATAAGAACAAGGTCATAAAATGTTTTGTGCTTGATATTTGTGCTCTAATTTATCAGCTCACAGCATCTGCGGCACAGAATTGTAGAATGACAGAATCGTTTAGGTTGGAAAAATTAAAAATCAGCTAAAACCAAACGAGACTTCCCTCGCTGCCCAATTTGAACAGAACTTCAGAAGAAAATGAAGAAAAGATAAAGAAGGAAAATGAAGTCAGTTTTCTTGAGTAACCACTGACTTTCAGTTCCCAATGTGAGAGTCTGTAGGAGACTTTTCAGTTTCAAAGATGATTTGCTAATTCCTGAAAATGGTGAGTCTCCAACTGGGCAAGCAGTATAAACAGTACCTCCAATGACTTTTAAAAGTCATTTCAGAATTTTGAAATAACTTATGCATAATGAAACAAATAATTTTACTGATGCTGCTATTTTTAACACATATAAAATAAATAAATACTTTTTTTTTATCCAATAATATTAGGATTTTAGAAGACTGGTTGTAAACTTCCCTGCAGTTTCCAGCCACTCCAGCAAAAACCAGCATAAAATATCTTAAGAGGAAAAGAATTTACATTTTAAAGTTTTGAATTCAGCTCTAAATACATGTAATTAATTGTACACAAGGACAGCTACTGATATGAAAATCTCCAGCTGTAGTTGCTTAGCTATCAGTTCATATTCTGTTGTTCAGTCTAGATTTCTTGCAATAAATTTGGGGGGAAAAAATAAAAATGTAGGAATAGCTATAGATGAATTTACCAGTGCAAATAGAAAGCTGTGTTCTAATTGTGGAAAATTCAGAAGAAATGCTGTTCACTCAGTGTCCTGATCTTCCTTTGTCTTGTACCTTGAGGAATCACAAAATTACTGTTGAACAATTGTCATGGTTAATAAGATTAATGATTGAATTGGCCAAGACCCATTCATCATTAAATCCACTGGGGGATGTTCAGGAGAAAAAAAGTCCTACTTGGGTAATAGTTAATGTGCATGGGTCTGAGTGGGACCCCAGCCCTTTCAGAGAAGATTTTACAGTTCTGCAAATCATTTTGGCATGTGCTTTAATCTCATTCTGTTCTACACAATCTGTTGAATCAAGTCTTAGCTAACTCTGTCCAAACCTGGTGTGTGTCTCATCTCAGTGACACATCAGATGGGGACTGGCACGTGGACATATTCCCTCTATTCAACGACATCAGAAGGTCTTGGCTAGAGCTGTCAACTGAATGAAAAACACAGTAGTATCATGTAGTTCTGGACGCTGTTTGAGGATTTGTTATGATTTATTTTCATAAGAGGCTTTTTGATTTCACTGAACCAAGTACTGGCCCTCCTTCACTGGGGCTTTGGTCCCAAGCCTGTCGTGCTGCACCACTGCACAGCCCACCAAGCAAACACGATAAAGAAACACTGTTTGTTGTTATCCTTCATAACATTATGGCTTCTTAACTTACAAACACCAAAGCACAGACTCACTCTGAATCTGCTTGTATTGTGCCACTGCTGCCTTCTAGGCCATCTCTGAGCCAGAAGGAGATTCATAAACCTGGCATTACTCACTAAATGACCATCAAGAGAATTTGCTCGCTCTGAGCAGCCCTCAGGCCAAATGTTCATCAGCTGCACACCAGCCGCCAGAAGGGACAGAGGAAGCCAGTCTGATCTCTGTACAAGGTCCAGTTCTCACTGGCTTCAGGAGAAACAATTCACACAAGAAGCTTGGGTAAAAAACATGTACATGAAAGTGCAGAATGCATTAAATCTCACTCAGAGCCTTAATATCCAAGGCAAAGAGTACAACCCTTCTCACATTCAAATGGGCAAAGTGACACGAGCCTGGACACCACTGAAGCCAGGAGTACCTGTGGCAACCCCCCAGCAGTTAAAGTCTTTCAGAGCCTGCGTTTCCCCATGCTGGATCTCAGCATTAACACCCCTTCCACTGCAGCTCCTGGACTGTCAATCATCTTCTGCCAGAGGTGCTGCTCTTCCCCTTGAGAGTCCATCCAGTCAACCTCCTTGCCATTGCTTACACCTGCCAATTGTAAAAACATGAGGCATTTTGCCATTTTAGGAAGCAGTTGGATAACATCACTGCTCGTTTACTACAACAGTGTACAAGACAAATGACAAGCACTTTACACTTCCACCTGTAGAGAGAGTTACACTGAAAACAGGCAGCTCCTGGAGAGCACCAGTTTGTCACTGAACTCCTTTAGGCACATGGGCAGAGGCTCATAAACCTCCACAAGTTGCACCACAAACAACTTTTTCCCAACACAGGAGGAACAGATTCACACCTCTTCCAGGTCTCACCATCATCAGCAGAAAGGCTGCTGCTGGACAGTAGTTGATTCCTTCTCACTGGGATGCTAAGGACTACTTCCCAAGGTATTCACGATTGTTTTAGACCATGCAGAAGTACGAATGGGCACACAATTTTTGTGTCTCACTCAGTGGAGGAAAGAACTAAATCATTTGCAGATTATCTACGTGTTACCTTTTCTCCATTTTCAAATTCTGCAACTTCCCATACATTTCCAAAACACTCTGTAACATTTCTGTCCTTCACACACGTGAATCGCGTGGGGTAAGGAAAGAGGAGAGCAGAATAAGAAAAGCAACGTTAGTCAGGTGGGACCTTACCATTTCCAGTGCTCAAACGGACACCTCCCAGGAAAATATTACTGGAAAGCGACTCCTTGTCCCACACAGTCAGTTCCAGGCAGACATTCCGTATGTCCCTTGAATTCAAGCCACTGAAGGCAAAGGTGTGATTCCACTGGGGGTTCACGCTCTTTTTCACTATGGGAGTTTTGTGTTTTGTAGCTTTGCTGTCATCCGGGAGCAGGTATCTGGGAGATAAAGAAAAGGGAAATGAATATGGAAATGGTTTGTCACATAATAGTCACAATGAATGGCAATCATGTAGAGGCTCAGATGGGATCAGGACCCCATCTCCCCACTGGTATTAAGTTAAGCATGTGCCTGAGTTGCTTTTTTGGCATTTGTGCTCCATTTGTTCTCATTGCTACAGTGTCAGTTACCACAAGTAGAAATTGGAATTAGGTCTCCTTGCCCCAAGTCTCAACCACAAACTTTTTGTTTCAGTGAGGCTAAATATAGACAGAGTCATAAAAACTTTGGCTGGAAGGGGCCTCTCTGGAGTCATCTTGTCCAGTGTCCATCTCAAAGCACAAGAAGAGATCATCCAGAAAGAAATGAAAATTACTTTTTCTGCGTGAAATGTATGAGCTGAGTGATAGTTTTAAGCACAACAGAAGATCAAGATAAATTCTTAGCTCCACCAGGGAATTAAAGAAAGGATGTTTCCTGTGGTCCCCATTTAGTAACAACACTCAAGCCATTACTATGAACTCAAAGAAATCAGCAAGCCTGAAAACTAGCATTGAGAGCAAAAACTGGCAAAGAAAAATGTTTTAAGTTATCTATTACTTCCTAAATGTAACATTCATAATGCATAACCTACATTAATGAGAAATACATTATAATGAGAGATTATTTTCATTTTTTCAAACACAAGCATTCTGTGTAATTTGGATTTTGAGTGTCCAACATAAAATGCTGCCTATCTAATAAAAACAAGCATATATTGTCATACTATGTAAATTTTTTGTGTACCCACATGCTTATAGGTATGTTACACAAATCTTAAATTAGATCCAGTGGAGTCATTAAAAAAGGGGGAGAAAAAACCCCACAAACCCTTTCACAAAAGTATCAGATGTGCCTCCTGATTTCACTGCAGTTAAATTCTTTGCTTCTTTGATGAGGACTTCTAATATGCCTCCAGATGGCAGATGAGAATCTCCTTTTTTTCCTTTTTTGAAGCCTCTCTTTCCTAAGCATAAAACAAAGTTGCAAAATTACAATCAGAAAGTATATATACACTGTAAGACTGATTTGGGAATGTATATTGTCTTGGCTAGATTTTTAAAAGTAATTTGTTGCAATGGGTCTAAAGCATTCCTTCTTAAGGCAGGGGCAGAAAAGTCACTCCATATTTGATAAAGAACTTGGCCAAGGACTAACTAGCTTATCCTTGCAGGACACAACCACATGCCCGATCTGAAGTCCTGTTCCAATATAAGTATTTGTGGACTGCCATGCTGAACACAAAAAATTGCATGCCCAGTAAATCCTGCCCTCTTTTCAGAGTCCACTTCCAGTGCTGATGTTAAGGCAGCCCTGGACCACAAAGGAAGCTATAAAACCTCTGTCCCAAAGCTTAAAGCCCAGAAATAGGCCAACTGTATCCTGTGTGTGGGATGCACTGCTCCCCAGAGACCACGGCAGAGGGCACGGTGCTTCCTGACACACTGCTGCATTCAAACAGCAGCACAAGGACATGGGCACTTGCTGCTGCTGCAGGTTCTAAGGAGCTTTTATCAGCAGAGATTGTGCACACTGATTCAGGCTGAATACATCAGGGAAAGAAAATCAGGAGTGATGTTAAAATGTACTAATTTTAAGAAATGCAGACAGCGTATCTGGACTGAGCTGATAACAATTAGCTTTTAAGAGAACAAACCTTGAGAAAACCTTGCTGCTAGCAGAGGGAATATCATCTGTCATAAAAAAAAAAAAAAGAATGGAAAAGAAAGAAATCTAATCTATCAAATGCAAATGCTAACAAGCAATACTCTCAACTAAGACAGTGATCTATGTGTGCCCGGTATAGCCATGTGCACTCAGCTGCTACCCAGTGATTGCTCTCACTTCAAGGGATTGCTGTTCCTCATGCTCCTACAATGCAAAGAGATAGTAACTCTTTTCCCTTGTTCATTGCTGAGGAAAATCATGGCTCACCCTAAAGAACTCAAGTAAGATTTTACACAACTAAACTGCAGCAGTAATACAGTAAGACTGAGCAGAGGAAAAGCAGTGTGAAAAAAGGGTGAAAAAGAGGAGGCAGCTTAAGGCAAATTAAGCTTGAAGAACTAAGTGAAGTCTATTACTTGATCAGCTAAACACTGTATATAACTAGCTGAACAAAGAGCTCTCAGACTACAATGTGGGCAATTTATTTCTCTGTGGCTGCCCTTGATCATGTTACCTAATGTCTGGATTTTTTTTTTTAATTAAGTCAGAGCCATGCATCAACCTTTGACTGCATATTCCTCTTCCTTTCTCTCTCCTTAAGTGTAAGAGAAAAGGATGAAGCAAAAGAAACATACACATGGTTCAGAATTTTCCCAGACAAACACAACTGTGGAAGTCAGGTTGGATAAGGCCTTGAGCAACCTGGTCTAGTGGGAGGTGTCCTTGCCCATGGCAGGGGGCTTGGGACTAGATGGTCTTTCAGGTCCATTCCAACCCCTTAACATTCTGTGATTCTATGAACAAGTATATTTAAGTCTGATTTCAATCTTCACCAGTACCATTACTTCACCCTAAGTGAGGATTTTTAATACATCATCATCACATGATTTTTTAAATCATCGTCATTAATGTTTGCTTTACCTTGAAACTGCCCCAGCGGAAGCATTAGGTTTCTGTCTGGGGGAATATAACGTAAAACCACTGTCAGTTCTCCTTTGTATTGAAGCCCAAAATCTGTCACAACCTCCACCTGAGGAGAAAGAAAGCAAACAAACAAACAAAAGAGAAATCCAGCCAAGATTAATCATTCACCTTCTCCTTTTTATTTTAATTCTGTTGAAATTTATCAGTACATCAATAAGTGTTTTAAACACTTCTTAAACACATCAAGATTTACCAGCCCACTTTCAGATAATTAGACATTCCAAATTGGAGGCAATCACATTTTAGAAAGCTTTCTGAGCTAGGGAATGCAAGCTCTCAGAAAAATAAACCCTTGTGGCATTAGACACTGTTCAGTGAACACACAGAGGACAGAGTAATCTAGCATGAGTAAGTGAAGCAAACCAACAGCAAAAAAACTCTTCAAACTTATTTCTGAGCATATAAACTGTAACTGAGTTAAGCTGATGGCCCTTATTTAAATCCAGTCAGGATTTAAATATAAGTACTTTCATGTATTTTAGAGGAGTCACTCCTGAGTTACTCTTTGTATAGATGTGTGGGGAACAAAGGTGAGGGAGAGCAGAGTGCAGCTTTGAAACAGCAAAACTTCTTAAAAACTGTTATTCCCAGTGTCCTTTTCCTTTTCTACACAGCTACTATTTCTGCATTTCTACATCTTTTCTTATAGATATCTAAGTCTTACCCAGAAGAATGCAATCGGTGCTCTTCAGACCATCCTTGTTAAAATACCACTAGGCTTTCACTGGCAGGGTGCTGAACTTCCATTCACATTGCAAGAAGTTGGAAACTACATTTTAAAATCATTGGATGTAACACAGAGAGATCTAACTTCACTGATGGAGGTGGGACTACTCAGGTGCCCTCAGTAACCTGGTCCAGTGAAAGGTGTCTCTGCCCATGGCAGGGGGTTGGAACTTGATGATTTTTAAGGTTCCTTCCATCCCAAACCATTCTGTGGTTCTATGATATGATTTCTGTACATGCTTCAGTGCTTAGGTTTGGGTACAAATGAACAAATTTTCCTGATCTCTTTAGAGAGACAAAGGACATGGATAAAGGGAGAGGATCCTCCAGCACAGCAAGATACACGCTGAGGCACCACACAAGCCTTTAAAGAACTGTTTGTACATGGATGTCTGACCTGTGAATGTATTTCTCTGAGATGCATTCAGCCTGTTTCCTGACACCCCACGAAGGTCAAAATTCTATTACCAAGAGAAAACAAGCAAAAAAAACCTCCACCAGAATAAGGTGTCTGCAGAGAGTCAGCATTGCCTTCACCTCACAGACTCCAGGCTGAGGCACTGACCATTCACTGGGGCTAAGTGTGCACCCAGGGATGGGACAGAGAACAAAGCAATTTTAGTGATAGCAGCACGGCCCCTTTGTGCCTTTGAAGCACTTTTACAGCAACACAGGCACTGCTGCGCTGACTGAGAAAAACAGTCCCATCTCACAGCAGTGTCCAATGCCAGCTGCTACAACACAGGACTAAAGAAAACCGGTAGTAAACAGCTGTGGAATAATTTGCACACCTACATTTTGCCAGTCAGGCAGCTCACTTATGGTCTAAACTAAGCAAGTTTAGGATCAAGTTTCCCATAAAGGCATCAAAAGTTATTTTTGATTTAGTTCTACTAGTGGATAAGCAATGGATCTAACGTCAGAAAAGATTTGTCAGCCTCTCCCCCAAACCCACATATAACATGACTCTATACTCTATCCCCTCTTCAGCCACAGAACTGTTTTCTCTACTTTTTCTGACTTAACCACACTCCTCTTGAAAACAGATCTCTCAATGCTCATAGAGGAAACACGTCTTTAAGTCTCCAACCTTTTCACTAAAGCAGCTAAATGATTCATGATAAAACAAACAAAGCACTGTAATAAAACCCAGAAAATGTTTGATTGCCATTCCTCCATTCCTGTCTCTATCAGGCAGTCCACATAGGAGAATAGCATGTATTTTGTGTGAGTATTAACCAGTGAGGATTTTTTTTGTTAATTCAAACAACAAGAATTGATTTTTTCTTCAATATTATCCTTGCTGATCAAAAACCTTAGCAGTGTTTTAAGTTTAGAAACATTATTTGTAACAACTTAGGAGGCAGACAAGACCAATTCTGTGCTTGCTTTCTTTGATATAAAAGAAGTAATTTAAAAATCCTTTTAATGGGTTTGGAAATAATAGATAACACCTTCCAGCTGGACTGACTGAAGTGCTTAGTGCCTCATTACTTATTTTCCTGAGCAGAAGAGCTTCATGACTTTTTTGGTTATTTTCCCCTGTTAGGAGTAAAAGAAATTACCTAGAAATTAATTACACAGCAATCAGATCCATCTCCCACCTGATAGAAAGGCAAAAATCAAACACACTCTCCTGAAACCCCAAATATAATACAATTTCCTTAAATGTAATGAACATAGAAAACCCAAGTCATCTAGTCAATCTTGACAGTATTTACCGCACACCTCATATTTTTTTGCAACTAGAAAAATAAATCAAATGGCAATCTGAACCCCTGCAATTCCTGGGGATTATGGCTGCTGCAGCAGCAAGCAAGGCAGAAGCCTTTAATCCTCCAGTTCACAACAGCTCTTTGCATCTCTTCCAAAAATAAACACTTTGCCAAAGCAGGGGAGCCCTGGGCACAGAAGTCACCCTATCCTTCACCAAGTACAGGGCATGCCCTGTTTCACTGAACAATTAAATTGCTCTCGTAGAAGCCTTATCTTGTGCCTTTCTAGTTAAGGTGAATGAGAGATTAAGAAGTCGTTTTGTTGCATCAGAAAAAAACTGAAAAAAAAAGCTTGTTTTTTCAATAACCTCTTAAGGATTGGGTAGGGGGAATGGTAGGAAAGTTCTTTATTTTATGTGCTATTTAAAAGAATTAATGTATTTACTAGGTCATTTTTCTATTGGAGTTTTTTATGGGATGAAATTATGGTTTATTTAAAAGCTTTTTTTTGTTATTGTTTTTAAGTAGCCAATCACATGTGAAATTTTCGTGAAGAATTCAAAACCAGTAAGCTTTTACTGCATTAAGAACAAATAATTATTATTTTTCATCGTCATATTAGACACTTGTAAAGTCCTGCTTTATAAACAAGTTCCAAAGGAAAAAAATAACTAAGTCTTGCTAAATTTGCTTCACAGCACTTTCACCAGTCCTGGAAACCCTTACCTTGGGCTGGAGCACAAACCACTCATCGCCCTGATTTTCAAAGTTCCAGGAATCGAATGGAATTTCCACTTCCCCAAGGAAGCTGTTGTGTCCAAATCTGTCATAGTGCCAGACAGAGAGCTGAAGGGTCCTGGTTTCCAGCTGTGACTGACTGATGACATACTACCAACAGAAAGGGAGAAAAAGAAACTCTCAGAATAAGCAGAAATAATATTTTCCACTGAGCCTTTTACAGCTCTAGCTCAGTTTCACCAAGCCCACAGCAGCTAACAAATGGAGCATGAAAGAGAAATTTGTTTTCCTTGCAAAAAAGATTGATCTAGCCAGAAAGCTCATAATGTTAATGTGAAATCTTCCTCTGCTGTATGCATCCAGTGATAATTTATGTTACTATCACTATTGTGTTTTTTGGGGTTTTTTTTTTGTATTATTTACTGGGAACTTATGACTATAAATTAAACTATGATGCTTAAAACTATGATTCTGTTAATTCCCTACAAGTTTATGTAAAAGAAGCAGATCGACATCTAGGTTGATGAAAAGAAGAAACCCCACTGGTTCTCTCATCCCTAAAGAGAGTCTGCTGAACACTGCTTTCCAGAAAGCATCCTCTCATTTCCAATATTGTCTTTGTAGCTTATGAAAAATTGTTCTGAAAACACGTACAACAGCATCTGCAAGGCATGCACTGAGTGTATCAGAAACCATTGTTGGGTTTGAAAGCTATTGAAAAACTCATCTACAGCTATTAATATATCAAAGCTATTAAAAAAACTAGCATTGTAGTCTAGCAAATACACAGAAAATTATAAACATCTGGAATTCTGGCTCTGCACACTCTACATTTAGCAAAAAGCCCATTTTTTCCCTGACATTCACCCTTCTAGTGTTAGCTGAAGAGACCCAGATGTCTTATTTTTGCATGAGGAGCAATATCTGTACATGGACAAATACTCTCCAAAAGCTGAAACAGTCAAGTCAGTTTGCTAATTATGTACAGATATATCTACAATGCTTAATCCTAGATGCCAACTCTTCCACTGTGAGAAACGTCATATTCTGCAACAGTGGGGGAAAAGTCAAAGAGGGAAGACACAAGACAGATTTAATTATTTTTCTTTTTAGACAGGGTTTTCAGCTGAGATGAACAACTCTTCCTTACCTACTCACATTTCAAGTAAGCCCCTTTTGTTACAATTTGTGTTTTTGAGAAACTTCTAGGTCCTATCCTCACCTGGCAAACATGTTCAGTGCTATATTACTTGATAAATAAAGTCTAACAACTTTTTTTTTTTTCCAGTTCCAGGCAAGCCTTAATTTTACTCTATACCATTTAAAAATGAGGCTATAAAAAGACTTTCCCTTGGCAGCAGTCTTGCCAGAGTGAGTGTGTGTGCCTGCAAAATGGTTTTGCAGCAAGGCTAAGCCAAATACGCCAGCCAGGGAACATCTATTTGCCTCCATTATCGGAAACTTATTTAAAACCTAACTGAAATGGAAAAAAAAAAAAAGAAAATCAAGAGAAACTAAAGCATTTCTGGCCTCCTGGCAGCCTGCTGGATAACTCCCTTCCATTTGTAAGAAAGGGAATCACCAGGAGCCTTGAGGTCAAGATGCCAGAGAGGCAGTGAAGGGGCAGCAACTCCACCATTCCCACCTGCACCACAGAGCCAGGAAGGTGAACGAGCAGCTTGTGAAGAGCTCAAAAGAGTTCATGCTCTCTAGTGGGGGTGGGTAAAGGGCAAGGAAGGAGAGTCTGGGCACTGTGTCCTCAAGCGCATCAAATTCATATCAACAGAAAATGAAATTTTCTTTTTAAGGAGGAAAATAGTGAAGCAGTTGTTGACATTTTCTTATCAAAGTTATTTCTGCTTTAGAAATAAGTTAAACCTTCCAGAAGAATTCAGATCTTACTGCAAAATAGTATTTTCTCTTCAAAATTAGTTAGACGGGAAGTTTTAATCTAGCTCTACTTCAGCATCAGGCATATAAAACCTTTAAGGTGCTTTTAACAACTCTAAGCTCAGGCTAGATGGGAACATCAACAGTTTTGAAAGAGATCTATGGAAACTAATAGAATTTTTAACTGTAAAGGGGACAACCAAACAAAACCACTTCTTTAATGCTGAAAGCCAGAAATTGCAACTGGTAGGTTTACTAGATGCTTTTGCTTAAACACCTTCCTTTTTGAGACATCTCTTCCAAGTTCTAATCCCTGTATGGGAACACACATAGAAAATACCTGTGAGCACAAGTGAGACATTCACCACAGCCTGAGAGAGAGACTGTTCTCACCTTCAGCGTCTCATTAAATTCTGGGTTGGTGCTGTTACTTTTAATTTTGGTCTTGCGCTTACTTTGGCGGGACTTATCAGGCAGAAGGTAGGCTTTGACATATCTGCAGAGCAAGGAGCAAAGTATTAACAAGGAATAGAAAATGACCAGTTTGAGCAAAGACCGGACATGAGGAAATTGATTTTTGCAGTATGGAGAGTGTAAACATGTAACAGAGAATATGCAAACATGGAGAGGTATGGCCTTTGCCTACAAACATAATGGTGTGTGTTAGATAAGATCAGAATAACAAAAGGCAGAGCTAAATTAATTTCCTTATCCTCAGAAATGCAACAAGCTTTCCTAACAATTTCCCTTTTGCCATATATGATTGCCAACTGGTCACATGACAAAATATACACTAAAAATACAAGACAATTAAAAACTGCATAATTTACATACCATAGATTAATCACAATTAGAGACACTAATTGTTACATTCTGATGAGGGAGTTTACATATTATACAGAAAACTATGATGAGAAACTCAGAAAATATGGTACTTGCAAAGTGAGTCTATGGGTACTTGAAAGCAAAGTCATCTCCATCAACCCCTGCCTCCAAGACATCACTCCTCTCATATACATCAGTTTTGATTATAGAAGTAAAAAACCCCACGATGCTGCCTGCCTATTCCTTCATTATTTTTTGCCCTTTTACTATCAAATAGGTTGATAATTTAAATAACCCTATTGTTTCCCCAGAACAGGCACTTGTTGCCCTAAGAAGCACACAGAAAATGCTCTTCCCACAGGGAACCCAAACCCAACCATCACCAAAGTGCTGCTTGGAGCAACTGATGCTGTGAATTCCCAGGCTCGTATCCCGACCCCTGGTGACAGGCAGGGTGGGCTGTGGGGGGGGACACCCCGAGCAGAGCTGCAGGAAGTTCTCTGTGCTTACGGATCAGTCCTTTGCCTCCTCTCGTCTGCAATGGCCAGGTTTCTGCAGCTCTTCACCAGGATGTTGAGGGCACCTGTTTTGTAGATGTAGTTGATACTGAGGAGGATTTCACCGCTGACCTTCACGTTGCCATAGTCACCAGTTTCACTATATACACTCATCATGCTGTTAATGCTTGTCTGGAGGGGAACAGAAGAAGGGCTCAGAGGCTGAAACACATTACTCTTTTCCAAAATCTGCTTTTTTTCCATTAAGCTACAGCCTTGCAATATTGTGACACTTTTTAGGACTTGCTATGGAAACAGATATATCATAGAATAGAATTGCCATGATTTGATGTAAAGGGAAGAAGAACTGTAGTTAATAGTAGTTTAAATGTCTAGACAGAGGTTTTTTCCATGCAAGACTCAAACCTATTTATAAACATGACTAAATCTAAATTACCTTTTAATTAATGTGTGAACTGAAGACCAGACAGGCTACATAAATTGTAAGCTAATGTAAGTTCCAAGCAGGAAAAAAAACCCCAAAAAAACAGTCACTTCTCTGGCTCAGCTGGTCACCTAATTTTCACTGAGTCTCATAAGACAACTGCTGACAGAGTCCTTAGGAAAACTTGTAAGAATGCTTCCCTAATGGAGATAGTATAAAACCATATTTATTTAAAGTGACACCTGTCTCTCATTAACAATTCTAAAAGAAGGAGCAAAATTCAACCCCCACCCCATTTCTGCAAATTTTGTAAAGTCCAAAAATTTTAGCAGTAATACCACAATTTTTTCCACTACAATGTAATATATCACCCCTCAATCCCTTTTCCTTCACACTCATAAAATGAAGAGTACTGCTATGAGGACTTCTTCTTCCGAAAGTTTATAATTAGGAAAGAACTGAATATTTTTTAAAGAAAACTAGAGAAATATGCACACTGCCAGAACCAAAAACATTCAAGAAATCTGGTTCACATTTCCTTCTGAGTCCTTGAACAAGGTTGCTCAAAAACATTTATCACCATCTAAATTCTGACACATAGGGACCTTGCAAGACACACAGGTACAGCCTTCAACAAAAAGGGAGAAAGGAGAGAGAAACCTTGAAAGTAAGCTAGAGCAGAGGATTCAGGAGAACTCACAGTATCACCATCTGTTTCGGGCACATTTAAATACGTCCATTTTCTGTCAGAGCCTTCTGGGGAGTTCTTTAAATAAGGCAGTGTAAAAGATCAAGAGAAAAGAGCATTAGATTGCTGCAATAAGAAAGAATAAGTGCAGTGAGAAATCTTTATCTATATAGAAAGGTAAAGGAAGTTTGTATTGCAAAGCCATAGTGTGAAAGAAAGTAAGAAAAAGGTATCACCAAATCAGAGAAATGCTGTGTTTTCCATACACTTCAAATACTGAAGGATGTGTGGTTCAAGGTAATTAAATAGAAATGAGATAACCTCTGTATCAAAACAAACAAGTTATATTTTAGATCAGCAGCTCAGCAGGTTTGGATTCATATTGGATTACATTTGGATTAGTTCTCATTTACATGTCCATGTCCATGTCAATCCTCCCTGAAGCCAGTCAAAAGCTAAACATTCCTGTATTTGCAGCATCAGTGCATTTGTAAGAAAGGGCAGTTTCTCTGTTGAGTACATAAGAATAGATGACAATTGCACTAAAATGTTGAAACATGCCACTCTCTGGGAAAAAAATGCAGTAATTGGTTATTGGGGGACACATTTCCCCTCCTCTGCTTGCTAGAGCAGGATCTCACCAACTGTGTCTTGATCCATCTCCTTCCTGCCAGCTGCAGGGAAGAGCACAGTCCAGGGAAAGGGCCACACAGAAATAATCGGTTTGTGACAAAACCCAACTCTCCAAGCACCCTGCCCAAGGGCCCTGCAGCACAGAAGGCTCAAGGGGTAAACACTTCTGTGTCAAAGTGGTAAACAACAACAGACAGGAAAAAGTGTTATTTATATAAGCGATTATTGCCCATAAATTTAGTTGTATACCCCATGTAGGAAAAATAAACAGCAAAGAAAGGTGTTTTTAATGTATTTCTGCTGGCTTTCTTTATCCTTAATTAAGAAAAAAAAAAAGAAAGAAAGAAAAATGTTTGTCCTTTTGTTCCTTTTTAAAATTGTCTGAAATTTCACTAACTGGACTGATTAAAATTATTGGAGAATTATCAACACACATCAATCAATGTGTTGTCTTTCCTCTAATTCCTAACACATCTTGAGCTAAATTCCAGCCTTTACAATTTACGCATTTCCACCTCTAAAATACATGAAAATACTCTTGGACACTGTTAGGGAACTTAAACAGCCCAGTAGGTGCTAAAAAATGCCTAAATTATCCCTGTAACAATCTGCATGCCCACTTCAGAAAAAAACGCCAAGGTTATACCAATACAAGGAGGTGCATGAGTTGTTTTCTACTCCAAACACTTCTTCCTCTAATCCAAATACTTTTTTTCCTCAATCTTTACGTAAGCAGGTAAAATGATAATCTTTACGTAAGCAAGGGATAAATGATAGGGGGGAAAAAACCCCATGACAGAAGGTCCTAAACAAATAGATGGCCCCTGACCCTTGAATTTATGCAAACAGAATTTCTGAATTTCTTACAAACCACAAACAAAATCATACTAATTTATTAGAATTTGATATACTTCACTTTTTGCCTCCACCCCCAGACTCTGTTCTGTAGCATTTACACTGGACATCACATACACTAAATGTAAAATCCCAAAGAAACATACTTATGCTCCTGTTTAGTAAGTAGCAAAAAACATATGAAGGATGCAGAGTCTCATTTTGATACCTCACAAAGAATTATATTTGTTTTCCATCATATCTTATCGCTGCAGTAGAGCCCTGGAACATTTTAGTCTCACTGATGTGGTGGGTCTTGACAACAGCATAAATATGTGGAGGATGAAGGGAAAACTAAATTCACAATTCATGCATTAGCATTGGGAAAACACAAAACAGTAACACTGAGGTAGAGTTTCTCTTCAATGCCACTTTCCACTTCCGTTTTTGCTCACTCATGTTGCAGGTAGATTTCAAGTATCTTTTACTCTTTGTGATATTTCTTTCTTTTCCTCAAATATTCATTGTAAGACTAGCCATACTTATTTTAAATTCTCAGATTCAAAAAAAAAGAAAGAAAAGAGAAAAACATACAGTTAGAGTCTACTGTTCATTAATAACATTATTTCAATGTGACTTAATAGTTAGCAGTCGTTTGACAGCACATGATAAAAAAACACTGTGCAGGAAGGCTCACAGGCTTAAAACAATCAAAGTGAAGGTAAAAATATGATGGGGAAATGTTAGCAACACACTTAAGGAGAACAAAGAAATGAACCTGTAAAATTGACCTGCTCTTGCAGGGAGAAGCAGCTGGCCATTCACAACTTTGCCATTAACATTGCATGCAGTGACATTAAAAATCATGTCATGGTGAATAAGGAGAAACAGGAGCATTGAGATGTGAGATTATCTCAAACCTACAGCACTGTAAAAGCTGCACTTTCCTTAAGAGAAAGGTCAGAGGGAAATCTACAGCAAAGGACAAAACCCAGCACATGGACAGAGTGCTGCCTGAAGCACAGAGGGAAGGATCTCTGAATGCAGTTCCTTAATAAGTTGCCTAACAGAGAAAGCACTTAAGCCCCTGCAACCCTTCTATCAATATTCAGAGGAAATGAAAATTATTCTGTCTATAAAATCCCCAGGACCAGCAAGGATTGGAGGCTGTGAGTCACTGTCAGCCTCAGCTAAGTGGGTATAACTAGTCCACTGTCAGCAGGCTACAGGTGCTCAAGTCTGATTTGGTGTGAAGAGCTGCACTCTTCTCTGTGTCTGTGAACTACAAAAATCAGAGGGGAAAATGGTCTGACATGGCCAGATCTAAGACATCAAAATGCTCTGTGGTGTTAATATCCTCAGCCCTGTCTCCTCCCCTTGTAAGCCAAGTTTGGCTTCAGCCAACTCCATTTCTTTGGGAAGAGCTTCACTGGGGATTCCCTTGGCCTTGCTTGCATGGAGACTAATGGGGCTGCAGTCTAGAAAGGACAATTCCTTGGTTATTTTCATGGACCAAATTTTCTCTCCCTTTTTAGTATTCAGACTCTTCGTCCTTCATCCTCTTCAGCACTAACACACTCTACGTAGAGTTTGTTGCAGCTTTGTGCAGTCCAGAGCTGTCCTTAGACACAAGTTGGAAAGAAGAGTGGCCAGAGAGGACTCTCTGAAGATCTTATCAGTTGCCCACAGATCCCAAAAATGAGGTACGCAGCAGCTAGTAATAACCTAGACAAGTTAAGTCTGCTTTTATCATCTATTTTCTTTCCCAGTGAATAACAGACTGCATAATGAACAACAGAAGGGGTCTTATGCCAATTTTGTTGCTACCATCAGGTGCAGCTATCCCTTTATTGTCACCAACCCAAATCCCCAAACACCTCTCTCCTGCACTAAAAGAAAATACTTTCCAGATGTGGGTGGGTTAGCATTAATGCCATGAAGAATGAGAGAAGCTGAGTTGGGGGATGGACAATGATCCCATGGAAGTGGGATGTAGGCAAACACACAGACAAATGTTTGTGTCCCAAGAACCTAAAAAATCAGAAAGCAGTTTGAGAAGGAAAATCTCCCCCACAGCCTTGTTCTCTTTGTTTCAGTTTAATTAAGATCAAGTGCTCCTCTGCAAAGCTGAGCAGTCACACACTGCAAACATCTCTGGTTTGCCATCTCCACATGTAAGCTTGGTAATAACCCGAGCATATGAGGAAGCCTGCTAATGAGTATGCAAAATAGTTTTCTCTTTCCATACCCTGCAGAGAACAGCATTTTGGCTTTGAACAGCATTAATAATGTAATATAAAATCTATCTGAATGTTAAAAGATGTTTCTCAAGTGTAGGATGAAAGATGAATGTGATAAGTGATATGAAGTTAAACTCCTTTCTGGAGGAAATACGGTCTTTTGTGGAAGGACAGTGCATGTTTTTTACTCAAGATCTTACTGTTGATAATCCACTTGTCATACGTTCATGTTTCCTTGGATAACGAGAGGCCACTATGTCATCAATATCTTCTTCTGTTTCATCCAGATAGCCCTAAATGACAAACAGATATTTTAGTTGCCATGTTCTGCTCTGTATTTGGTCAGCCTCTGCCACTTAATTTTGTTTCATGAGTTTTCTACTTTAGGAAGATGGTGCTGGATGCATTCGAATTCTGTTCTGTAGGGGAATTCTGATTTCCATTTTCCACATCTTTGCATGGACACAGAGCATAAGGGGAAGAGACAGCTGTGGTTTCAGGATTCAATTGTTTAAGACCTGAAAATCTTCACATATACACTTCATGTCTTATAACAAGCCAGTTGATAAGCATTTAAAAAAACCCTAAATTTCTGTATTTATAATAAAAAGGTGGAAAATCAGTAACTGCACAACTTCATATACTGAAGTTTAGCATCCTTAACCTATATACAGAAAAAAATGCATTGTTTAAACACAGCAATAAAGTAAAACCTAAACTGAATCTTTAGATCTGATTGAAGGTCCTAACGGGACTCTTAAATTTTACTTAAAATAATATGAATAAACACCAGCACACAATTATAGTTACATTAGGTATAGCTTGGAAATCTCAGTGTTTCCATAAGCTGTATGGCAGGGATATTTTGAAAGACTTTGCTTTTAGTTTTAATGGGAGTCAAATGTTCAACTTCCTTATATCTGCTCTGCAGCTATAAAAACCTCACCCTTGGAACGACCTCATTCTCTGTTGTTTAGTTGCTCTCACTCTTTTGAAACTACACAGAGAAACACTGTATTCAAATTCAGGAGTTTCAAACACTTCCGTGCTAATCAGCAAAAACAGAGCAGGGAAGAAATGCTGCTGGAGACTTGAATTCATAGTTCACATAAAAAAATCTGCAGCATATTTGCCGTAGTTTACATAAAACTGGCTGTTACATCCCTTCTCCTTTGCTCCAGGGACTGAACTGATATGAAGCCACCTAAAAGTGGTTTTCTATTACTGCTTTTCAATTGTAACTGCATATTTAATACTGAGTAGAGGGAATTCAGAACAAGCTATCACCAAAATTTACATAACGAAGAAAACATTTAGCTTCATGTTCTTACCATGAGCTTGCTCTGCTGGTCTCTTACCTTTCTAATCTATTGAAGGCACTGTTACCACCCCACAGAAGAAAAAAAAAAGGAAGAAGTAGTAGTAATAGACATTTTATACTAAATAAAAAGAAAACTCCTTGGAGACCTAGGCACAACAGAGCAAACTATTTCAGGGAGAGAGAGAGCTGAATCATTCAAAAGTAAAACCTCCCAAAATCCTGAAATAAAACAAAACCCCCCCTCCACTCATCATTTCTACTCCCCCCATTGAGTTCAGATGTCGGGTGATGTAGTCTGGTTTTAAATTTGGAACAAGTGTACACAGTTTTCTTACTTGTCCATGGAACAGGAAGAAGCAGTTCTAGTAATACATGCAAAACTCTTTCCTTTACACAGTTGTATGCATACCAGTGAACTTGGAAATAAACAATGCTACATTTTTATGGCTAAATAAGTAAATACAGGGGGAAAAAAAAGTAAGGTAGCATCTTCAGATTGGGGTGTTTCAGGTCTAGACACTTAAATACTAACAGTGCTTCACAGAGCCCTAACAACTGCTGAATACCAATTTTTGTCTGCAAGCAGGTGTCTAAAACTTATAGAAAAAGGTTAATATTTAACTTGTGCTCTTAATTTATTTTGTGCCATGATGATTATATTTCTCGCGGGGTGTTACAGAACTGCAACTACATAACTGGTTGGTGTTATTAGCTTATTAAAATTAGAGCTAGTAGGGTATTAATCTCATGGTCTCCAGTGGGGGCTATAAAATGCACATCATCCAATTACTCCTAAAAAAGCAGCTGAGCATGTAATGAACACCACTTAGTCAGGAATTCAACACACAAATCTCTAGATAAGGTGCTCACACTTGAACACAACACTGGATTTAGCTGGTTCCTCATGCTCCTCGATAAATCTGTGCCACACCACGTGGGTTTTGGGGCCTGTCCCTTTTCACTATTAAAAGCAATACTAAGTTAGAGAAGAAAAATATCCATTCAACTTTCTACCTGATTTCTCTGTATGTGTAATGGGTTTCCCTGATAAAGGTGGGAGCAAAGGAGCTAAAAGCCTTTTCCTATCCTTTCAGCTCATAAATTCCAGCAATCTGCATAACCTATTGATGTGTGGCATCTCGCAGACCACTGCTGGCAGCTCCCATCACCCAGGAAAAAGAGATTGAAGGATCTCAGCTAGAAGAAACAGAGGTATAACTGCAGCTTTTCTCAGGCTGCAAGAGCTGTTGTTACCTTCATTAGGTACCTTTCTTTTTGTCTCTTACATGCAAGCATCAAATAAACTAAGTTCCAGCAGGAATACAGCTTTTATCTCAAACCACTGCATCCATAATGAATACAGTACAAGACTCTGAAGGACTCCTATGAGACAAACTACCCTAGATAAATATGGTAACACAAAAGCTGATGAATGCAATCAATTCATTTCATAAGGCAGAGAAAGTGAGGATATGGATAGAATCAGAGATCTGTGACTCCTGTTATGAATGAATTTTAAAGGGTAATTAGCACTGTCACAGACTCCAGAGCAGCTAAATCAAGGTTATGCCACAAGAGAGGTCTCCTGTGCTAGCAAAGCAGCTACAGAGTTACAGAGATGCAATCTGAAATTTCATTCAGAGTAATCAAGAAAGAAATACAAAATAAAAACTCTGATTAAGAAGACAAAAATCAAAGAACAGAAAACCTCTCTGGATTTGTCATCTCTGGCAGCTGCCTCAGAGAAATATATAAGTTGTAACTGTCAATTAGAGCAGAGAACAGATATAAAGAAATATAAAGTCTGCATTTTTTATTTTGTGCTTTTCTTCTGCAATATTTTCCATCTTCTTAATAAAGAACACATCATTTTTCTTTATTACAATTTAAAAATAAACCACTTATTTTTGAAATTTTTCTTCCACCAACATCTGACACACAGGAAGGCCTTTTGTTAATTCCTCAAAGATTAACCCAAAGCAATGCTGCAGGCACATTCTCTGACTGCTACTAATACAAGAAAAGATGGAAATCCCAACACATTTTTTTCCACCAAAACTCACATTTCAGCACTACAAGAAGGGGAGACATCTGCCCTGGCCAATGCTCTTCTGGGAAGAGCAGATGGAAGGGAAGGACTATGACAACAGGCAAAATGCAAAAACTGCAAGCACACGTTTGGAAACTTTAGAACAATCTGTGATTAGATAAAGAACTACTTAAATAACTTTTTTCCCCTCATGCATATTTAATAAGGTTGGATGTTCTTTTATAGCATTGATACACATTTGCAAATTGCCTTTTTTGGATATGTGCATAAGAGAGGAGGAAAGTTGTGAATCATTTCAGGAAAAGCAGTCCATTGAATATACAAAAAAAGGCATGGAGATGTATGGAAGAGTCAAGAGGAAGAAGAGGCAAGCAACACTGACAGAACAGAAAGCTGGGTTTTGCTTTGCTAAAAATACCGATAATGATAAAAACCAAACCAGACAAAGATTAAAACCTTTAAAGTATGGAATTTCTCAGCATCAAAATTAAAACTTACAAAAATATGAACAGAATTTTGGAGCATGTGTAATTTAGTGCCTGAAATTTATTTTCAGGCTAGGTTTCTTTCATCTGTGAACTCAAACACCCAGAAAATTCACAATAAACTGGAACCATGACTTTTCAGTGAAATCACTCCAGAGCAAACATACTCAGAAGAAGATGTTTTAAAACTCATTAAATATCCCTGAAAGAATGTTCTACCTAAGCCATATTTTATATAGATACACATACAGTCCCGATTTCATTGGTCCAAACAAACAGAATTTCCACCAGGTGAAAATTTACGTATTTACAACTCACCAATTCCTGATCTAAGGCACTAGGTACAGATTTGCTTTTTATGCTCAGGGTATCTTCATTTCCTTCAGAGAAAGATTCACTCAAATCTATCTCAGATCGGCTACGGTCTGGAAAACAAAACCAATTTAGATGTTTTCTATAGTTTCCACAGAAATATTCCATTTCATCTTCCATACAAGCATTATTGCAACCCCAATGGTTTTTTAACAAAAAAAAAATCAAAACAACGTTTTAGTTATCTGTCAGAAACTATGGCAACTGAACATCATTATGATAAATGGAGAAATATGCTTTCTGCTGCTGTTCAGCCTTCTGGGCAATAATTTTACCCCTTCACTATTTATTTATCTGCTGTGATTGTCTTCTGTGGATGATACCATAGATCAAGCTTTTGTCTTTCCCTGGAAGGTCTGTCAGGCCTGGAATGTTGCAAAACTCTCTGTCCAAGTGTTCACAGTGATGATCACATCTACCACCACCACCAAACTCTCCCCAGCATCTGCATCAGAATCAAGCAGCTGGGGATGGACATAGAAAGTACTTCTGTAATTAACAGTGTTCCTTGTGCAGAATTTAGGAGGAAACAAGTAAGTCTCAAGAGCTCCAGCAGTTTCTCTCAGTCCTACAGGTCTCTCATCCACTCTATAGCATAAGACATAGAAAATCTTTCTCCAAGGCATCTTAGTCCTCCCCATATAAATCTTTCGTGTGACTGTTTCAATAGAGGGGGAAGAGGGTACTTTTAGATCCTGCAGGTAGCAATCTGAAAGGTTTTTAACAGCTCATCTTCTACCTGGTCTACAGCTGATGTGACAGGAAAGGTCACTCTCCTGAGCTTAATGCCCTTTGAGATCTGCCCAGGAGACAATGCAGAGTCTGAGGCCCATTCCCAAGTTGCCTACAGGTTTGCTCAGCATCCATCTGCTTTGGTAGCATGAGGTCAGTTCTTACCTACCAGGAAAGCCTTTATTTTGTAAGGTAGCAGGAACAGGAGAATTTTTACTTCCTAAATAAGTAGCCATCTGTAACACCTCTGCCTGGAGTTGCACTGACCAATATTCTCAAGGAAACTCTGATGCTTTCAAGCTGAAATGTCTGAGGTAAAGAGCATTCCCACTTTGGGTTGGCTCTGTGGGATACACCACTAGGTTTCTGCTTTGGGCTAAATCCAGCTACAATAAAGTGTGTCCTGCTGTGCTTCAGAGAGAAGCCTGTAAACCCAAACCCACTCCATTACCCCTGCAGGAAGCTGAGTGCCTGGGAGAAGCGGAAGAGTGCAGGATGCTCCTGCCTCCTGTTTCAGAGAGGAAAAAATGTTCTCCATCCACTACTGCAAAGTGGCTGTGACAGCACCTACCTGTGTAAACCCTTTTTACCTACCAGCTTCCAATGAAATGAGGTAAATTACAGATGGATTGACTGGTTCAGTGCATCACATATAAAAATGGAAAGACAAGAAGACTGTAAGGGGCTTGTTCTCTGATCACTCATTGTTTCCCAAATTTGCTTCTGGGCAAAGTGGGTGTGAAATGTGATGGCAGGAGCAGAGCAATATGATATACAGGTAGCATTTCATATAGGGGAGCACACAGAGAACGATTGAACAGCATGCAGTTGTGAATGAAACCTTGTAACAATTCTAAGAGCGTGTGATTTATCAAACATTGACATTGTACCAATGTTTCTGGGGTTAGAATTACCTTTTTTTCGTGTAAAACCTATGAAGTGGTATGAATTTAGTTAGTGAAAGGAAAGCATTTTCAGAATGAATATGAACAAATTTAGAAAACTTGCATCTGGTCTTCCAATGTGTTTTAAAAACAAAAGGAGCAGTCACAAGAATAGGAATAATCCTCTGATAGTAAAGGCTGGCAGAGAGAAGGAAAATAATTAATACTTGCCTGATGACAAAGATACCCTAGAAACTGCAATGGAAGGTGTTCCAGATGGTTTCCTGCAGTGCTTCTTTACTAAATCTTCAGGTACACTTTCACTTGCTGGAATAATTATGCCATTTTCCAAGCCAGTGTCCTGCCCAATAAGAAAAATGCAGGTGCCATAAATACAAAACCCAAGTTTATTCACTATTAATTTACAAAAGCATAATTTCTATTAGTTTCCAGAACTCCAAAGCTCCTTGAACATCTAGTGTATACTGAATATATTTAGATTCTAGTCCAATCTGCTTTGCGTAGCACTAATCATTCATAAAATTTGCAGAAAGTTGCAATTCTTGCTTACATTCTGGGTTTGCAGCTGAAGAATCACAGCAAAGTATCAGGGAAGAGAAACACTCAAATCTATTAGAAACCCACTCAACTCAGAAATCAGAAAAAAAAAAGAAAGAAAAGACAAAACCTATGGGTTTTGTACTAGCATAATGATTTCAGCCAGGGCAAAACCAAATGCACTTGAAATAATTAAATTATACCAGTATAATCCCTTAAATAAAGCCAATATGCTTGATATCATTACGACCTTTTGCCTGCCTGTAAAAGAAAAGCTAATAACATAACTCCATTTAAATTAAATGGATTTTTCAAACAAATATAATGCATTTGAAAACAAGTCAGTCTCTGTGCCCACAAGAATATAAATAAAACAACTATTCATTTATTTACAGCTCCCGAAACTGCCTTTCATATACACTAACTTAATTTTTTATTAGGAAAGACAACATATTAGACCAAGAATCTGGAAGTTAGAAAGAAAATTGGTGCCTTCAATAGGGCTCTGATCTAAACACTCATCTACCTTTTTTCCAAACATTAATGGTAAATACATCCCAAGAGGCCTAACAGCACGTGAGAGGAATTATTCTGATAATGTGTTTATCACACATTTTGTGTTATGTAATAATTTATGCAGAGCCCAGCATCCAAATCCAGAAAAAACTAAAATCAGTTTGGCCTGATTTTCTGCAAGTGCTGGACTTGCAAAGTTTCCCTTAGAAGTCAGTGGAGAATGCTGGGTTGTGCACGCTTGAAAGTCACATACTTATTTCACAGCACTTACTCAAGGCTCTAAAGTGCCAAAAAATGCTCATTCTCATCCCTTGTGCCTCCCAGTTCAGAATCTGTAACTCATTATCTAATGCTGGACATCAACAGCAGTTTTTAGACAAAAGAGAAACGCCTGCCAAACCAAAAACCACATCACTGATAAGAGCACGACAAGCTCTGCTCCAGCAGAGATCTCCACCGGCCCCAGCAGAACCGAGGAAGAAATCCGATTTTCTCTGTCAGGCTTGTCCTTGCTGTGCTGCAGATGGATCTAACAGGGCAGGTGCCAGCCCAGCCACCCTGTTTGGTGTCAGCTGTCCCCGGAGGCAGCCCCCAGCCCTGCCCTTACCCCGCTGGGATCCGCGGTCATGCTGCGCGCGCTGAGCGCCGGGGAGCGCGGCCGGGAAGGCTGGGAAGCGCTGCCTCGGCTCGCAGGGCCCAGGGCCCCTCTTGGATGTCCTGCAGCAGCCCCTGCACCGCTGCTGGTCAGGGAAAGCGTGCTCCCTCTGCCGTGGAGAGAGGAGGAGGGAAGGGTTATTGCTCTGAGCAAACCGAGGCAGCTCATTTGGCGAACTGCGGCAAGGAATGTGCTGTGCTAACAGGTTACGAGAATAACAGTGCCCTGATGGACTGTGGGATCACCTGGAAATAAAAAACACAGGCAAAGATGAATCACACACACAAGTCATGCAAATATTGTCAGCACTTCTAGCAGAACTGCAAATGGCCCACAATGGGCAGCTCTTGTCCAGGCTGCAGAAGCTGCATTGTCCGTGTTCAATCCACACTGCATGCACACCCAGCAGCAGGTGGGACAACTGGTGCAACCCGTCCTACCAGGCTGCTCCATTGGTGTAAAGGGAAACTACTGTACCATGACAGTTCTGGACACTTCTACAGCCAATTTAATGCCAGCACTATCTCCAGAAATGCTAAAATCCTTGTGTCTCTGTCTCCAGCATCTCCAGAAGAGCACCAACTTGTTCACTGTCCTGTTTATGTTGCAAGAATGACTCTTGACCCAAAATGATTGATCCATTCAACCAACATGGACAGGTCTTCTTGGAGGTTTCACATCAGCAAAAGTGACAAAAAAATCATCTGTGACAAGCACACCAGACCCCAATTGCTGTCTAACATCACAACAAGCAAAATTTTTTCCATGGGACACTTTGTTAGAAAATACTGGTAAACCCATGTGAACACTGAGGGTTAGAAAAAGTAATTTGTTGCACTTTTTTAACCTTTTTAAACAATGAAAATTATTTAAAAATATGTCCCTGTTCCCAGCTTGGTATATCTTCTCTTAAACAGAAATGTTTAAAAAGAATAAAAAATCTCTCTTGGTTTCCCTGCTGGTAGGTGAAATACTACCAATTTTGACAACGTTACTCTGTGCTTTGGCACAGGACACCAGTTTCACCAGGAGAGAAAGAGATGACAAGTAGAGGAGAAGTCATAATGACTCAATACCCCTAATTTAAAACATTCTGTGTTCTGGGAAACAGCTAAAAATTGATGATTTATGTGAAAGTGAAGCAAGGCAATCAAACATAAAATCTCTCTTTACAGACTGCTTCACTCCTTCTAAGTCTGTACAGAGAGTTTATCAGGCACTGAAATCCACCACCCAAATAAAATTATTTTGCTTCATTTATGGTTAACTGCACGATAACTTCCTTGTGGTTTGGCACATAAAAACAGCTGCACAGACCTCTCACAAGCATCCCTTTGTCCTTATCCCGGTAAACTCTCAGAGAAAGCTACCAATGCTGCATAACCTCAGTATTAAGCAGCACAGACTCTGGATTCCTGAGGTTCTGTCTCTTAGATCCTTCACTCACCTCTACTCTAGTCAATGAAAAGCAAAACAAATGCAGAAAACCAGCAACAAATCTACTTCTCGTCTCAGAGAAGTCAGGTATGAATCTGGTTAGATACAACAGCCCTAACAATCTTAGTCAAAAAACCCCCAAGAACTGTGTATGGATTAAAAAAGAAAATTAGCTTGAAAGCTGAATTGGCTGGTAAGTTCTGCAGCATCCAGTGAAAAAAAAATCAGATTATCAACTTTCGAGAAGGCTGTCACCATCAGCTTTAGACATCTTACAGAACATCTAGAAACTGGGATTTGAATTGTAGATAAAAAAGAGAAGTAAGTTCTTGCTTAAACAAGAAGGTTTATCTGAGGATGTGCTAAACTCCATGATGTTCCTTTTACCTGTTAGCTGATTTTCCTTCACATCTCCTTGGAGTCTCCCAGAAACACTAGTTTAGGGATAGAAATTTCTATTGGAACTTACAGCAAATCATTATTATTTTTTCAATACAAATTGTAAAATTTCTAAGTGTGTGCACCCGAGCAAACGATGTAGGTCTATATCCAGTGTAGGTTATCCAACTAAACAAGGAAAAAGTGAGCTGTTCTTTGGCTTCATTTTGAAGGTAGGACATGACAGGAATGTTGCTCCTGGCATTTTATAATGCCATCAGAGGCAACAGCAGAGATCTCTTAGGCCCAGAAGAATGATAAATGGAATCCTACCAGAAATAACTGTGACAATAATCAGGGAAAGAGAAGGACAAACAAACAACCTTTGAAGAAGAAAACATAAATTATAATCAATAAATTTGCCATTACTAAAGAAAAACAAAGAGCTTCAGTTCTGTAACAAGAACACAGCTCATCAACTAAAAGCCAGAAAACAAAAAACAACATACTGACATCAGTCACCAGCTGAACACAAGGAGAGTAAAATAAGATGAACGGAGATAATTTTTAGGTTTGTTGGGTGGTTTTTGTTGTTTTTTGTTTGTTTTATGAACATAAGCTCTCTTTCTCAGACAGCATTTATGCTGAGCATCCCAAGACACAAAGCAGCCCAGGGCACTGGCACACGCCCCCAGGTCGGTCCCAGCAGGAGCTGTCCCAGATTCCTGCTCACCTCTCAGAGCATGGAGCTGACTTGCCATCACGCAGACTTGGGCTTTCAGCCTCTGAGCCTGTGTTCCTTTCACCTTCATCTTTTCCATATGTAATTTCTCCTTTGGTAACTGCCCTTATAACCTTCCTGTTGAAAACAGGGAATAAAAGATTTTTAAAGCTGTGAAGTGCACAGTCCATTAATTTCATCTGGCTAACCTGTGGACAGCTCTGGATATAAGGGTCAAGAAAGCACCAAATCTGGTTATGAAACTGGTTTCTGGGGGAAAAAATGTCATATTTACTACAAACTGCATTTTAAGACACCAAAACAATAAAATATTCTTTCTATTAGAGCTTAGAACCAGAAGTGCCTTTTGTGAAAATTCATCTCTATATTTTAAGGAGTTTATAGTTAGCAAAGTATTTTTGACTAAGTATGTGTGTTTTCCCTGAGAAAATTATGCTATATGTATTTTCTCTTATGGCTATTTCTAGAATCATATACATCAAATGCCCCAAACATGCCATTTCTAAAAACATAGCATCACCCCCTTACCCTGCAAAACATGGCCTAATGGGAAAGAAATGAATGAAATGAAATTTCGAAAAGTAATGGTATTCCTCATGACCTTACAAACCACAATAGACTGATAAATTATCCCATTACACTGTCAGTAGCAGCTGGCCCCAAAAGAGCTTTGCTAAAAGAAATCCACTTAGGAGATACACGAATGTGGAACCTGAAGCAGGAAGAAGCAAGCAAGGAAGAGGAACAATAACGAAATATTTCTAAAAGAGGCCACCATATATACCAGGAAAAGCAAGCCAAATTCTTGTAGGATTAAATTTCTGTTGTGGGGAATGTCACCACCAAAATAATTTCTGTCCACAAATGGAAAAAACACCATGAAAATAAATAAAAATTATAAAACCAATTGTTTCTAGTAAGGGAATATGACTAATTGGTTTTCTTAAAGGATTTAAATGGAAGGAGGATTAGAAAAGTAAACTTTAATGCACTCCTACTATACCACTTAGCATGACTCAGAGCAAAAATCTAGGTCTGTTATAGATGATTCCCTAAACGGGTTCTTTCTTCACCATAAATTGGAAGGCCAGAGGCATTCTGATGCTCTTTTCCCCTATATTAAAGAGAGATAAATCACTGGTGTTAATTTCTGGAGTGGCTGGAGCAGGGAATTCTATACTCATCTTTTCTCCGAAGTAAAAATGGTTATTAAATATTGTATTATATTGTATATATATACATAAATATTATGTATATATAAAATATATATATAAATATTATATTAAATATAATATGCCGTGGAAGGCGTCCACCTGCCCTATCTTTAGGATCCCTAATAAAAATGTGCTCTTCCTTTCAACAGAAACAAAATTTTCCAACTACCATGGAGGCTCGAGCCATGATATGAACTTCCATCCAGGTTTTCTTCCCATTCACCCAAAAGGCTCAAGTTAGGTCCAGACACCACCTGTGCAACCACAGAGTCGATGAATCTGTTCATGTCCCCTGAGAGGGAGTGCCCTTCAAAGGGCACAGCCAAACTGGGGCTCAACCCTGCAAGATGAGCAGCAGCAGCTCTGTTTATTCACTGTCTCACACACACTCTTAGGCTGCACTTACACAGCTGGAAGCTAAAGGAAAACTTGTCCTGTGAGCCAAACTGACCAATATACATCAAAACCAGGTCCTACAAATACTATTTTTCTCTTTTGCTTCTTCAGCAAACCTGCCTTTAAGGACACTGTTACTTCTGAGTAGAAACAAGAAAAATCCAGGAGTAAAATTGACTTTTTTTTCTGCTACCTTCATAGATGAAGAATAATTTCTGCTGCATTTCCTAGGAAACAGCAATCTAATGATAGTAAGTATGCCTTTAAATGAAGGCTGTTTCTAATCCCAGGAAGTTTGAGGCTGATGTGGAAGACTGGAAAAACTCAAAAGAAAATCTATCCAACTATATACAGCTATTTTCAGATTAATCAGTTTTCAAAAAAAACCCAGAAACCGAAACAAAAACCAACAACAACAAAACCAATGGATTTACCCAATCTTTCTAGGTCTGGTAAAAACAAATTTATGCCCATTTGTGGAAGAGGCTGGTACATCTGATACATTTTTTTCTTCATTTTCTTGGGCTTGGTCTTTGAATGTTCTTTCATCATCTGCATTGGAAACTCTGTCTGCAGTGGAAGGGGAAAGAAAATAAAAAGTGAACTTCCGCACAAAAACCACAACACATGTCCAACAACCTACAAAAGCAGATAATGTAAAAACCTTGGGGGCTCCTTTTAATAAAATAAAACTTAAGCTTGAGATGTTCCTCATTAATAGCTCGTCTTGATCTATGCTTCCAAATTTATCAGTGACAGTGTTTAACAACCAAAGGACCTCAAATTTAATTTTGAGGTGTAAAGTATCTTCTGTGTTGAATGAAAGAATGTTTTCGTAATTAAAATGTTTGTTCAACTAGGAGCAAGGTATGGGAAAAATGGCTTAAAGATATTTTTCAATATATCTATCAAGTAACAAATCACAAAATACCCAATCTGACCACTGACATGATATCAAGAACTTCCACACTTGCCAATTTTACAGCTCCTGAAGCACAGGGATATTGCAAGGTCTGTATTTTCCAAGGAGCAGGTTTGCATCATGTGTTTTTTCCAGTGGCAGTAAACCACTCCCTCTCCTTACACACTAGGGGATAAAACTAGGGATAAATGCTACACCTGGAATAGACTACCTAACTAACAGCTTCTGTGTGCAGAGTGAAAGAGTTAAGTGAGTACAAACCATCAGCATTCAGGAAAAACTCCTGTTTCTTACACCAGTGGTCCTGTGGTACCCTGCAAGGTACCAGAGCAGTGCTTGGCCAAGACAGACAGGCTATTTACTGTACCTAAAAGTGCAGCTTGTTGGAGATACCTGGGTGAAAGGAAGATCTGAATACCAGGTAGCCCCTGCTCCAGCAGACAGCACAGGACCTCCCATTTACCTTTCTTCTTCTGAGTTGAAAAAGAAAATCTGTGTGATTTTTACATACCACTGTCGCAAATAAGAGAGCCAAAGGCAAGAAATGACTGGGTTTAAATCTCTCCATACAGTCAAACTTCCTGGCAGGAGCTGAGAATGAACTTTCAGAGTGTCTGCTGCTGGGCTTTGCAGCTGAATAAAACTGTCCACCTGTTTGGACAGTGAGTTTTTCAGCAGCTCCCTATCTCCACAGAGATACTTCTTTCATATAGACCTTACCTTTCCTAATCATTCCTAATAATTCATAGATCACTGTATAGTAAGGCACAAATAAAGAATTAAGATTAAAATTCTGATTATACTTACAATTTCCACAGTCAGGAATAAAATACAAGTCAAACACTCAAGAAACAAGGTTTTGAACGTATTAAGCACAAACAAATCTCCCTCTTGAGATCCCTACCTGGGAATTTGTGTAGGATAGACTGTCTGACAACATCTGTTCCGAGATTCGATTGTTTGAAGCGCTTTGCTCTCTCTTCAAAGAACCATTCTCCTGTCACTATCCGTAGCTCTCTGGATGAGGAAAATTAAAAAAGCCAGAGACACGTACACATTAACAAGCTTGGCAAACCAAAGCTTCTGCAGTTCATCAATCAACTGCCATGCTCACAAATTCTGGACAACATTTGCACAGTTCAAAATAAAGTATAAAGTGATTGATTGTAGAGCTCGGAATAATAGGACACAGCAGAAAAATATCACCTTACTTTGTGAATGGAAAGGAATTTTTAGTAGGTGGAAATTTACTTGGCAGAAAAGTGTTTCAACCACGTTTACAAGATTTCTGTAAAAAACACATTCTGTCATCCTAGTCTTTTGTGAACTACTCAGTGTCACAGTTTTCAATATTTCCAAAATGACAAGAGACATAGAAGCAGCAGCAGTGGATTAAGGGAGAAAATCCCCCACCAAACCTTCTGCCACATGAGTCAGCAGTTCATGGACCCTACGTGGTGACAGACAGGTTGCTGCAAGTCCATACATATTTTCCATTTCTAGTTTTATATGCTGGCACTATGTGCAGTTTCTCCACACAGCAGTGCTGCTATGAATTAGCTGTGTGTCAGAGGTTCAGAGCAGTGAAAATTTGCTGCTGTTCTGGATACTGCTGCTTTTTATGGCTTCAAATTTTTTTACCTATGCTAGCAATTAAGAAAACCTGTACTGACAATGCTGGTTTTTTTGCTGGGTATATTTTTATGCTGGTTGTTAACCTTTTCCTCAATTAGTTTCATTACGGCACAGCATCACCATTTCTACTGCCTCACTATGCACAATTGATGGCAAAAAGCTACTAAATCATGAATACTCTAATAAAAAGCAAATAAACTAATTAATAAACCCCAAACATTAAAAACTGATTTAGCTCCAGACATGTTCCTGCTTACTATTCAATAAGAAAACTTACTTTCAAACCTCTACCGGAAAAGAAATCATCCAGTCTCTTGGGCATGAAAATTACTACAGATGGATTTAGAGCACTGATCAATATCTTCACTATTAAATTATTTCTGAGTCATGCCTGAATGGAGTCTTACTTGAGGAAATACTAAAAATTACAGAATAACATCCTGACACTGGTGAAAAGACCTTACATTGTTAGTTCATCCTAACCTGCTAATGAAGCATGCATCTTTGCATGACTCATTGAAAAAAAAGTTTGAAAAATCAAAATCCCAAACACATGTCCACAAGCATAGAACGAGATTATTAGATTATTGCCTTATCTTCCTGTTGTAGACTCCTAGTGAAAAAACCCTCCATAATTCATCATCACGATCACTCAGTCATTATGAAAGGTATTAAATAAAATCTTTATGCTTCTATTGGGAATTTTTAAATTACTTCTGTTTGTTCCAAACACTGAAAAGGATTCACTTCATTAGAAACTATGCCTGACCTGGCTGGTGTGAAAAACGTTTTTTCTCTGAATCTGTATTTTCACAACTCCCTTACAGCACACACTTCTCTGTGCAGTTATTTTATACCAAGATTTACGGCATGTCTAAAGTTTTATATCAAACCATAAACCTTCCAGACCTTTCACTACACCATCAAATTCCATTACGATGTGAATGACATATCACATTGCAGTATGATCTACATAGTTCATTCATTTTTTTCCTCAGTTACTACTAAGTTTGACCATAAAACTCCACAAGCGCTGTTTTCCCCTTGGATGGAGATTTCACCCATCCCTGATATCTTACCAGAAATACTTAACTTGATCAAGCTCAGACAGAGCATTGCCCACATCCTTATCCAGAGAAGCATCTTCACCCTTCTCCAAGCTCAGAGAACCTAAAGGAGGTGTGACCTTCACCCCGGGTTTCAGGAGAGCTGGAGGCTGCCCCACGCAAACCTCCAGGCTTTTACAGCCACACCTTGCAATTATCTCCATACACAGCCCTCATAATGACACCCCCAGGGGTTTCTGTGGTTCATGGAGGGGCAACTCTTTGCCACAGGCCCCCTGGAGGACCATCCCCTACATTTTGTGGCCAGATGTTAACAGTGATGAGGGAGAGAAATCCTCTCTGGTGCCTCCTGCATCAAGGTGCCCAGGGGTCTTCAGCCTGGGTGGAAGGGTGGCTGAGACCAGCGTGTCTGCTTGTTTCAACATATATAAGTTTTATGATCTGATCTGGATATTTGACCCTGCAATAGCAGGACCAAGGGGTCAGGGAGGGTTGTGGGGGCTGGAGAGACTGAAGGAGCTGCAGACAAGGGAAGGACAGTTGGGGCAGCTGTGGAAGGAGCCTGGGAAGGAAGCGGGTGCAGGACTTCTGAGCTGCGCAAGGAAGGATCAGCAGCGGTGCTGCTGGTGGAGGGAGGTCCTCCCTCAGCTTCCAGCCCTGGGAGAGGGCCTTCCTCTGCTCCATTCCACTGTGGTATGGGAAACCTGCAGCCTTAGAGCTCACCATCAGTCTCCCTCTCTGTGTCCCCACTCCATCCCATGCCATCTGAACAACCTCTGCTATTCCTCCCTCTGGTACTAAAGCAGCCTACAAGATGGGAAAGGCTGGCACCAGGCTGGGAGTGAGGAAGGAGTGCTGTGCAGAAGGACTTTCCCTTCCTCTTGCCATCCCTGTACTGACCCAATACTCATCTTCCTCACACATCAGCTGTGCAGGGAAGGGATAGACTAGTTTATTTGGGCAACAACAGTTGACCCCTTTATCTTCAGGCAAAGGATAACTGAGCAATCTACTTCTCTTACTAATCTCTCTCTGCCACCTGTAAACTATCACAATCAAACAGCCCCAAATTACACAGCTTGTGCCCTCTTGCTTAGCCAAGGAAGTTCCAGGACATTCCTGGCAAACACAAATTGGGCCCCAAGGAAAGAGGAGAGTGCAAATCCCTTTTTCAGGTCTGAACAGGGAAAGGAGTGTGACAGTCACTACACTGGCAGAGCTGAACTGAGTGCCCATTCAGGTAATGATGGCAAACTGAACTGCCCACCTTCTTCATTAGACTGATGCTATTAAGACCCACATTACCAATGAGGTGCCAACTCCTCGGCAGGGCTACTTTGAAGTCGTTCACACCCATTCTGCTCTGACTTCACCAGAAGAATGAGGTCTGAGGTAAAGCACAGGCAACTCCCTCAACTGAGGCACAAAACATGGCAAAGAGAGGGAGTATTGCCTTGCTTTAGTCAGGTGCTTCACCCCTCTGGCCAGCCCTGTTTATCCACAGTGAAAGGGAGAAAGCAGCAGGCACTGACATCCAGCCATGCATGAAACAAGAGGCCTCAACCCTCACTTCAGACCTTCATCCTTATTTTCATCAGTTACTGCCTGTCTTGAGATCCTGACTTCAGCTGGCAGACCTTTTTCTGCAAAAATGGCCTGACCCAATAGATCATTTCTACAAAAATATCACTTTCTGATGAAATAGGGGGAAAACTCCCGAGCTTTGCAGCTTTGAATTTCTAGTGCACTACTATTGGGTGTATTTTTCATGTATACTGAACAACTCACACAAAGACTAGTGTTCATGTTATCTTAATCACTCATACATGTCAAGAGTACCTATTAAGATAATTTTTGTTCTACACATAAATAGAAATGCCTTCAGATCAAATGACTGCCTAAGTCTCTGACTTGAAGTTTGAATTTCATAATTGCATTTGACATTCTAGATCAAAAAATGAAGAGCAAGACCTAAACAGCCTTTTAATAATAATGTTATTCTCATGCAATTATGACAAGGAGGAGTCTCTTTCCTACTGAGATAGAAGAAAGATACACTATTTCAGGTACAGGATTTAAATGAACCCTTTCTGTCTAAATAACAGTTTCAGGTGGAAAGAAACAAGAGCTTTACTCAACAGTACATTGCATCAGTGCTTGCAGGTTTATTTTTGTTGCTTTCTTGTTTCCAAATTGGCCCATGGTCCATATTGACTGCAGCTCATGATATATGCATGCATTTTCTTTACTTTCTCAGTTCGATGTAGTTCATAATGTCAGCATGTATAATTTCTACCAAAACAGGATTTAGACTGGCCTTCCAAGATGTTCAACAGATGCTGAAGTCAGCAGCTTCATAAAGAAAGAAAACAGTGTTAAAAATTGTAATAACAGCAATTTTTGCATGATTGCTCTTTCCTATGCTCAGAACAGCTAGGAAAATTCACATTCAAGCAGTTTAGTACCAAATACTTTAGGTATCTGCTAGAGTCCTTCTTCATTAATCACTGATCCTCCTACTCACACCACCATGTGAGAGAGAGCAGGTTATGGTTCTGTGCTTCTTCCCCCTCTGTGATCTCCTACTAAACAAATTAACTTTAACGACCTGCTGCTCAGTTTAGAAACAGGACATAAGCTATGGCCTGCCCCTGGCAAAAACCCAGATTTTCCACTCTCATTTTTGCAAGGCACTTCACAGTTAAATGCCCAATTAATAATAAAAAAAATCCATTTAAGATGGAAAGTCTGAATTTTTACTTTCAATTATTTCTTTAGGGCAGAGCCCCACATTGGTAAAACAGTTTCACCTCCGTTTGATCATCCTGTCTAACTCACATCCACAGCAGAGGCAGGTTCAGCCTACCTTCCTTTCCATCCCCTGTTCCTCAAGTTATTTTACTTCATCCTCAGGAAGAAAATGTGGGAAAAAATGGTAAAACCAAAGGTTGGGTAAAATGCAGCCCATGTTTGAACATACCAAAGCATATACCCTCATCTTCGTATGTATTCAATTCCACAGAGTATTTTCTACAATACAAATTAATTCCACTCTTAAGTTTTATCATGCTGTGAGGCTATTAAACACAAATTTTTGACCTGGTGAAAAGAAGGCAAACTTGCCTAGAAGTTACTAAAATAAAATTATAAGAAATTTGAAAAGCATTTGCATACTAAAACATTGGAAATGCCTCTATTTTTAGGCTCCTAATGGGAATAAATGTTACTAAGAGTTACTGATGAATTTTCATGACATGTTAAGATAGCATAATTATTTCAAAGATTGAGATAAATTTCCCATTACTGGTTTGTTCTGCTGTAATAGCTTGGGCTGCCTAGGCACTTGATATATCAAAGGCCTTGATATATCAAAGGAGGTGCTCTCAGGTACCTAGACACACTGGCAATAAGAAATACAGACAGCATCAAGGTGTGAAATATGCCTGTCAGAGGACTGCTGGAAGAACTTTATTTCCCTCAATCTGTTGGTCACTTTGTCTGCCAAATTTAAAACACAAACTGATCATTATTTAGGAAGATGCAGGGGAAAAAAAGAGATTTTAATGGAAAGTTTCTCTTTTAACCCCTTTGTTTGAAAGCTCCTGATGACCTCCTGTTCCTTGTATGCAGGGAATGGAGCAGAAAGCTTCCTCCTTCAAGTGCATCACTACATACAGGCTTGATTTATCTTATTAAATAGTGCAACAACATGACTATGAAGCACAATCACATGGATAAGGAGTGTCTTATTCTCTGACCTTAGCTGTAGAGCTAAGAGTTTGGCTGAAGACTTGGCTCTAATCCTTCTTGACCTGTAAATGCTTTATCTTGAGACTTTATATTTCAGCTGGTAAAAACACCCATGAGGGGCAAAATCCAACTGAGTAATTTTCTATTTATGGACATTCAAGGGAGATATCCTTTGACATTAACTGTAAACTATAAGACAACTTACATAGAAACCTGTTTGTTATACTTAAAAATACTGATGAACCTCTCTCACTATTCTCATTCAAAAGTCGTTCCTCAACTTCACTAAATCTCATTTTTTGAAAGCCTTTCAGAAGGTAATTAATGTATTGTAATGAGCTTCCCCATCACCATAAGCTGTCTCACAGGCAAGTCTGTCCCTGGAGAAATGGCAGATGAAATGCTCTAAATATTATTTTATAGAAGTCAGGTTCTCTTGTTGCCAGATGATGTTCTGATTGACAGATGAACGAAGAGACTGTATTATTAAATGAACCGGTATCTCACCCCTACAGCCACCATCATGTTACTATGTGGTGTTTAGGGTGTATTTTAATTTGTTCAGATAATAATTTTGTGCTTTACCATATACTTATAAAATTAGCACCTTGAAATTACTGTTTATCAAATAAAAGTCAGCATGCTTGGATTTTGCTGTCTTCTTTTTTTTTTTTAAACTTAGTTTTTGTAGCTGGACATAAATCCACCATAAACGTTAAAACAATAACAACCTTTGATCCCAGACCATGTGACAAAATGCCCTTTCACTGTACTAGAGGTATCCCAAACTCCAGTGTTAGGACTGGATAGGCAGGACTCAAAATCTCAGAGGGAAAGAAAGGTAAAAATGTATTAAATGAAACAACAGGCAGAAGTTGGCTGCTATTACCTAAATTCTTTTTATTGACACAACAAGTTATTTGTTTCAGCAACCGTTTCGGATTATCTGTGTAATTCAAAGGATTTCTGCAGTAATTTTTGCAGTACTTTTCTCTTTGAATGAACACACTCCCCACTCAGTACCAGACCTTCTTCTCTGACATCAGATGTACTAATTAGGTTTTCCAACATTCTGAAGGACTTCTGGACATATTCCTGCAGATGTAATTAATGGCTGTGTAAGAGGGCTTGTACACTGTGACCATCACCTTAAATAGCACTTAAAAGACATTCTTGAGTACAATTTGGGGAGCACAGCCATGAGCAGTACAGCACCAAAACTGTTAAGAGTTCACAAAGGCCATAAACACTTCTCCCTGACTTTTAAGGGTCTCACAGTCTGTATGACAGCAGACATACACATCGTAACAGCAGTATAACCTGGTCCTGCCAATGGAACAGCTCAGCAGGTGCTAGAGTCTACACACATATCAACATAATCAAGGCTGCTAAAAGAGGGACAAATATAAAAGTTTTCCAACACTCTTTGGAAAGCCAGTATCATGGTAAACCAGTCCATTTGACAGGCACAAACACTGTATGCAGATCAGTGCCACAGAGTTAAAAAGATTTTTCCACTCTTCCTGCCTTTTGTTTGCTATTTATAAAGCATAAATATCTCTTAACACTGGATTATTTTCTTTTACTTTCCTTCTGCCTTTTCATCCTGTCAAAGGCCCTATTTGCATTAACTTAATCAGCTCCTCCAACAACTGTAATTCAAAAAAGCCTAAAAATCCTGATTCCACCTGCATTTATCACTTGGGAGGAAAGCGGAATTGAAGTAATTTAAAAGAGAACTATGCACGGTGATGTAACTGAAATGCCTTTCCCAAACTTCCATCTCCATACTGCCCACATAAAAGATCATCTCTCAGTGTACTCACAGCAATGTGAAAGACATTTTACACATCATTAACTGTCATATAGTCTTGCAGAAACACTGCATATGAACAAAAAGAAAGGAGAGAGAGAGCTTTCAATTTCATAAAGATGCTCAACAGGGACAGAACTTCAGCACTTGCAAAGTTTAGCACTTTGCAAGCAAATTACACCATGGTTTGTAACAACCTAAAGGCAGGCTTCAACCAGAATGAATTGTCGAGGTGATTGCTAAGACCACTGCTTGGCACACAGAATTGCAGCACAAGCAGGAGGAGCAGAGGCCATGTTTTGAGAATTTGCTTCACCCATCTTTCAGCCCCAGAACGAGACCATCTTTATTGATGTCATCATCCCTGAGAGAGGTTTATCCAACCTGTTTTAAAACAACATTCTGCAACCCTTCCAAGTCATGTCAGTGTTCATACTATCTACCTATCTATCCTTCTACTGCAATTTAAGTATCACATTACCTTTCTTACCCAAAGAGAAGTCACAGAACAGCCTGTAGATGTAAATCTACCATCTGTAGATTTAAAGCTCAGTATTTTCAGTTTCTCTTGCCTAGGCCGAACACTTGTGACTCCTTCCATTGCTCTGGACATCCTGTGTGCTAAGCTTCATTATTTTCTGCTGAACTTTCTCCAGGTGGCCAATATGAATTGTGATACACAGAAATGGGCAGGTACTCTACATAAAAATAGGATTTTATCATGTATTTTACAGGCTATAATTTGGCTTGTACATCGTTGAGTGCTGCTCAATTTTTCTGCAATGGAAAATTCTGTTGATTCATGTTCAGCTTTTATCCAGTACAATACCCAGATCCCTTCCTAAGGAACAGCTGCATAAGCTGGTTTTATCCTCATTTTATGTTTCTGCAGCTGCATTTTTTCCCAAACGTAGTACTTCCACATGCCCATAGGGAGCCATCACTTGCTTTACCTTCAAACCACTTCTCTAAATTCTAATCATCACTTTGAAACCTAATCCTCTCCTTCAGCATGCCTGGAGCACCTCTCAGTTTTATGTCTCCTGCAGGTGTAACTGGCAAATTCATCTGCTGCATCAAAGTCCTTAACTAAAATATTTAACAGTAATAAGACAGGAAATATTCTGCTCTATATCACTGGGCTTTTTAAAAAGTTTTTTTTTTTGTTTGTACGTGTGGTGATTTTTTGGGGATTTTTTTGTTTGTTTGGGGGTTTTTTGGCTTTGTTTTCTTGAGGTTTTTCGAGAGTGAAATGTCCATAACCTCGCTGAGAACAGGGCTTTATAATTTTCCAGGCAGGTCTACAATCACACTGGCAGAATTTATTCCAGGGCACAGCTACCCTAATTTGTCAGCCTATTAGTATGGAACAAGAGAAAGTATCAAAAGGTTAGCTTCAGCCAAGTTATAAGACATCAACAGATCCTCCTCTGTCACCCCATCAAAGGTGGAAATTAAATTGGTTTTGACATTATTTGTTCTTGAGCCTGCTCTTGCTTGTCATCCTGTCACCTTGTCTCGGCTTTCAAACAACACAGCTATCATCTGTTTCAGTGTTTTTAGAGAAATTAGAGGTAGTGTGGCAGGGTCAAAAAAGCCCTTGTTCTTTTCTTCATTTTTAAAGACTAGCATTGTGTTTGCTGTTCTCAGTGCTGTCATCTCACCGGCACCCCATCACTTCTGAAAGGCACAGCACTGACATCATCTCAGGAACTGCCTGAGGCAAAATACAAGGAGCTCAGTCAGGCCCCCACCAATTTAAAATCGTTTCACAAATCAAACACTTGAGCATTTTTCATCTTAAGAGGTGAGACACTGTCCTTTGGATGTGCCCCACTGGATGCAGAGGAGGTTAAGACACCTACTTAAAAATGGATGAAGCCTTCTAAAGCTAAAGTTAGAAGACACAAACCCTAAAATCTGTGCCCTCCTGTATTAATTTTTCACTGTATTAATTTTTCACTGTCTAGGTAGCCAAAGTCTTGACATAACTAGCAATTTGGGTTCACTCCCTGAAACAATTTACAAAAACCCTTCCCTTTCTGATCTCATTAGTTTGATGGTCTGTAAAAAAAATATCCCTTCAATTCTTTTTTTACCATGTCTCTTTCTTGTATCACGCAGTCCTTACATCAGGATACATAACTGAGTTTTGCTGCCCAACACATTCCTCCTTTCCTTCCTGGTTATGTCACCAAGTCAAGCTAAAAAACTCCCGTATTACCAAACTAATCAAGTGAATTTTTTTTCCAAGGATACACCAAGTCTTTGGAAAACAAGCTAGTTGAAACTGGCTTAGAATTGGGAAATAAAACCCTCAGACAAGCCTCTCCCCTTGTGAATTCTATGCCTGTACTTCTCTGCTAAGGGGATGTACAGCAGTAGCACCGGCACAAAACCCCTGACAGGGCTGTAACCCCCGAACGCGGTTGTGAGAAATGCCCAACTTACGCGATCTTGGCACACACCGAGCACTTCCACTGCCCCTCAGCTCCCACCACGCGGCACGCGCTGCAAACCCGGAGCCTGCAGGTCTGGCACAGGTCTCCCCTGCCAAAGATTAAGCCCAGGCTTTTCTGGCAGCGAAAACAGACCCTGCTGTTGTCCTGTTGAGAGTGGCTGTTGCCACCTTTCCTTCTCACTTCCAGAAGCTCATTTTTCAATTTCCTAGAAGTAAAAAAAATAGAATCTTTTAATTTGGAGATTCAACTCAATGGTCTGTAAGAAATTTTTAACAGATTAAGATTTTGTGCTAAAAATACAAGACATGAGTGAGTACATTTTTTTTTTTGTTATATTTGCTGTATTTCTTTACACACGCACAACACAGAATAAATCTATCCTCCAGCTGTCAGACACAGAGTCAAGAGGAAAATCTGGTAGATCACTACAAGTAATTGCAGATAGCTGAGCACTTCTGGACAACTGATAAACCATCTTTGCTTGTCCCTCATCAATAATTCAAGTCATGCTGAGCTCACGGTAACAGCAACTCAGAACTGAGATTATCCAGTGCATCCATGGAAGGAAAAGAAGAAAATCTTTCCTGCAATTAGTGTGCATTTAATAATATGCCAGTGCAGAGTTAGTTAGGAGTACATATGCAATTCTGCACCAGTTATTCAAAGCCTTAAAAGAGCCCAAACAAAAATATCTAAATAGGTAATGCTGTCATGCTGTGATGCCTTAAAGTAAAAAAGGAGAATGCCAGTTTAAAGACTTGCAGATCTTACCAGTTCTACCACTGAATCTACAGAATAAAAATATTCATGTTTAAGACGTAATTTTGAAGTCTGCAGTTTCAGTGGCACATGAGTTGGGTCCTTAACAAGAAAATAACCTTAAATGTAACTAAGCTCAGTGGCTGCTAAGTTCTTGCAGTTTTACATGCCTAGGTGTTGCTGTGTCCCCATTACCCCACCCTTCCCTATGCTATCTTTCATGCCCACCATCAGCCAGGAGTCCCCAAAGTCCCTCAGTCACAAAGCACTCCAGCTCACTGAAGTCACAATCCCTGCACACACGTAGATGCTTTAGGGGGGATTTAAAAAACCTGCTGCCACCTTCACCTAAAGATCAGTAAAAATGTGTCAGAAGAAAAACACATGGAAGATAAAAAAAAATAAATGATTGTGGGTTGCAGCCCAGTAAAGGAGGCCAGAAACATTGCTTGGGCCACCTGGGAGTCAGCTCTGACAGAATTAGGTTATTTGTGGATACACTGCCTTGCTAAAAGGTTGGCCAGCAATTTGCTTCCCACTGGGATGCCATCAACAACAGCTGCTCTGCAGTCACCTGACCTGTGGATGTTCAGCCTCTGACAGCTTTAGAAAAAGGGCATGTCCAGTCCCTCCAGTCAGCAACTGCAAATTCCAGTCAAGGGTTTTCCTCTGCTGGCCTCTATCCAAAAGTGAGTTCTTCATCCAGCCTTAGGCTCTTCTCTCACATCCAATCCAAACCACCTTTCTCTCCTGCCTGAGCCTTCAAAATTCTGTCCAGGCTTCATAAGCTTTCTTGGTACTTTGCTAGCTGTTCTTGCAGTTTATTGATTGCATCTTGCTTCCTGCAGAGACGCTTTTTGTTCCAGGCACATGTCCATTTCCTTCTGTGAGTCAGCCAGCTTCAAATGCAGACAGATGACTTGTGCTGTGAACACTGCCAGCGGTGCTGGGTGCTGCCACTGGGCACAGGGAAGGGAGATGATCTCTATTTTTGCCTTGGATCTACCTTCCAAGCAAGTCTGCCTTCAAACAGCAATAAGAGAACTCATCTGCTTCTTCTGGACTGAGAGCTAGAGGCAACCCCACCGCCACCGACCACCAGAATTATCTTGATCACATCATTTTCAAAAGAGACACAACATCTATCCACTTGAATAACAAATACACCTTTAGGTGCTTGTGAAGACATCTAATTACCACTGTGTTTATGGTCACTCACATCTCACCAAACATCAAACAACATTCACAAATGCTGGATGATTCACTGTCACCCTTCCAGCAATGTGAATGTGTCAGAGAGGCCATTTCAAGTACCAGCTGACATTAGGGAAATTTGTTAAGATTGATTGTGCTTTCACACAGTGAGAGGGATTGCAACACTTTCAATCTTTAAGAGAAAAGTCCAATTCGCCTTGCCCTGCACTTTTACAGTGACCTCAGGAGCTGGGATTCCTGAAGACCTGTCTGACCTGTAAGGACTGAGGCCAAGAAGGTGTTGTGCATGTTGGCCTTTTCCACATGCTTTGTCACTAGGTCCTCTCTTCCATCCAGCAGCAGGTCCACACCTTTCCTAGCCTTCCTTTAGCCTCCATTTTCTCAATTACAATGTTCTCCTGTCAATCTCACCTACTTTGATGGCCAAACTGGACCACCACTTCTTTACTTGATCATTGGTCATTCTCTACCTCGTCTTTTTCATGGTGTCCTGTCAAAACTGTGACTTTTTATACAGCAGAACTGCCAATGAATGTTCAACAGAGAGTCTTTGAGAGATGACTATATTTTAATTTTTTATTCAGGTTTGCAAAGATTTGGTCAATCGCATACCAAAGAACTAAAGAGGCACAAATAATTCAGTTCTGGTTTCTTTTGGCACTTGAGTGTCTGCATGCAAACCAAGAACCTGGTCCTTGCCTAAACGTCAGGGTAACTCAGAAGCTGAATATTGTTAATCTTCAAATCTCAAAAGGGTTAGAATACTATGCACTAATAAAGGCTCATTTTTTCATAAGAGATTTATTTCCAGTGGCTTATTTTTACTTAAAAAATTTGAACCAGTCATGACCCATTGCATTTCAGGAACTTGACAGGCAGTTATTGGCAGATTGGCAGTTGCCCTCTTTTTGGCAATTATCACTGTGTCTGGTGGACTGCATCCAGGTGTCCGATGGTGAAACAAAGCCTCCTCTGAACTTCTTCCACTCCATCCTTCTCCCCATCCCTGCTGTAACTTTTAGGCTCTTCTGTGCTTGGTTAGGAGTATTATTGGGCACAAAATCTGTTTTAAATAGTTCCAATTTAAAATTAAGAAACCTCTATCAGCCCAAACCAATACACAGAGCATTAAAAAAAAAAAACAACTTGCTTAGAGATCCTCATTTTGAAAAACTTACCAATATTCTTTTGACTTTAAAAAGGCATTATTCCCACTATCCAGCAGTGTGATTGCAACAGCATTTCCCACTGCTTAGGTGATACACAATCTGAAATTCTTATCAGGTGATAGCTGATCTGCTAACAGTGTAAATTCTGAGAAGAGATTGTTTTCTTATTTTTGAATATAAATTGCCTTTGACGACTTCCAGGGAACTGAGAGAAAATAAATCAACCCACAGTTTCTCCACTCAATTAAACAAATAAAAGAGAAAAATTAAAAAGCAAGCAAGAAGTGCATGGACAGATACACTGGATATGAACTTCCATTTGCGATTCCCTGTATTATTTGTTGAGCTGAACTACTGATTGACTGCAACAAATATATTTGCATCTTAAGAAAATAAAAAAGGAACTGTCTCAAGGGCCAGGAAGAGCAGGAGGAGGTGGGTGAGTCATCTGAAAAAATCCATCCTCGTACCAGTCCCTAAACAAGCACAGCTGAGCTGCACTGGTTACACAGCACTGAAAAGGGATAACAAGTGCAGCCTGTAGCTGCACTGACTTACCACTACATTTATTTCACAGGGCAGGAACCAGCTGGATTATAAATATCCTTTTACCAATTATAAACATCCTTTTGCAAGTCTAACATTTGCACTCTCCAGAATTTTAAAGGAATACATTTAAAGACAGGGTTAAATGTGTTTAATCGCAAACATTAAGCAAGAATTAATTTTTATCAATCTTCTCCTAGTAATATGAAAGAGAAAATAAAACTCAGCAGCAGCAAATTTAATAGGCTTCTGGAGAAAAAGAATCTTATCATTCACTGAAGTTTCCAAACCTTCTGTTACAATGGCTGTTTGATAAAAGATAGCTATTAAAAATAAATTTGATTCTGCCAAGGATAATAAAATACGTAGCCATTTTTCTAAACTATGAATTTAGATTAAGAGCCCTCTACTGTCTGAGGAAAATATGTTAAGCACATTGAGGAAGAATTCTGTTGTAACCAGTATTCCAGGTAACACTGAATGTCTTAACCTGAGCCTTCCCTAAAAGGCCCATGCAAAATATCACAGCAGGAAACAAAACAAAACAAAACAACCCAACAAAATAAACCAACTCCAGAGTTCATAGCTCTTGGCACAGTTGCCCACCAGCTACCAGAGGCACAGGAATCCCTAAAAAGTCAGGTTCTTCCCTACAGATGCTGAAAGCTATGAGGCAAAAGTGCTTCACAATGCAGCCTCCAGAGAGGAAATATTCTCAAACCCTTATAAGGCTGCAAGGAGGAAGCAATGAGAGGCCTTAAAAGATCCATTTTTAATTAAAAGTAAATTTTACCCTAGAGAACATTTATTCCCCAAAAGTAAAATAGCTATTCTGCTGCAAGAGGCAAGACATTCACTACCCAAGCCATTCACTTAAATGAATGCCATTATTTCCTCTAACTCCATGAGCATTATCAACTTGCATTAAATTGGGTAACTTTTAATACCAAACTGACTGGTTTGGATGGATTTTTTCCATTTCAGTAGGATTTTAGAAAACCTTTTATTTTGAAATTTTTTCTATCTCATCTTCTCTCCACTAAAAAACCCCCCAAACTGTCAAATGTAATAGCATACATAATTCTGCACTTTGATTTTCAAATTTCTCCTGGATCTTTCTCCCCATTTCAAAACCCTTTTTCCTCTGAAGATGTAGAGCGGCATAATCCAAGAATCCCTAATTTTATTTTGTCCTTCTAAATTGCCAGAGTTCAAAGAGTCATAAAAAATTGAATTTAAAATAAAAAAGGGCAACCCTCCCACTCCCTCAATCAACTAAAATTAAAGAATTTAGCAGGGAAAAAAATTGCTCTTGCAGAGATTAATAGAAACATCCTTCTTCTGAAACTGTGCAGCTGTTATCTTAGGTACTAGGGAATTTTTCTGTGCAGGAACTGGCATCAACTTACTTCTGGAGCATGAGGAAGGAAAGGCAATTTCCTTTCCAGACTGATTCTCAATACCTTCACCAAATTCAGCCAGATTGCCTTCACTGTCTGGCACAGTATGCGGAAAATAATAGTAAATATTACTGAGAATTCACAAAAAGAATCGGGCAATTACCAGCTTCCATTGAGATCTCCTTGCATTGTAAAATCTGAGTACCTGAAGTATTTTTAATAAGCATGGGTTTTCACATTTTGTTAATGTAACAGATCAGTCAGATAAAAACTGTGTTAAGAACACCCAGGTGTGGAGGTACATTGGTGACAACGCAAGGAAACAAGCAAAGAATGCATTTGCAAAGAAAAAGAGATCTGGCATAAGGAATAGCAGAATAGAGCCCAGTGAAGAGAAGGAAAGGAGGCATGGGAACTGAAATTATACTGGATATCATAATGATGATGAACTTCCATAGATGAAACTTTTTCTGGGTAACTCATTCACTCATCCTCTCAAAAATGATTACTAAGATTTAAAAGAAACAAAAAACAAAACGAGACAAAAAAATCCAAAGCAAATCCCGTCTTGGTTTCTTACTAGTCTTCCATAAAATAGATTGCACCTAGCATATGAGAATTAGTCACCATCAGAAATTCTTTCACCATTGGAGGATCATGGTTCTCAAAGAACACAGGACAGCAAAACAGGCACCTTTACCCTTAGGTAATTACTCTTGGTGGAAAAGTCTCTGATTCAAAGAATAACATGTGTTAAACTGTGTTAAATACACCTCACAAATGACTGAGCTGCCAGACAGGAACTTTGCAACTTCCCATACAGGTACAGGTGGCCAGTGTGCTTTAACACGAGGGCTCTCTCCTTCAAATATTTACAGGCAGTTTTGCAGAAACACATGCCATGCACCAAACCATATACGTTATCCTGAAACCATTTTGTGCTTATAAACTTGTCCAAATGTATGTTCAGCAGATAAGTCAGTTCCCATTCCCAGTCCTCAAAGTCCCAGTCTTTTTTTCTAAAGTACTTGCCTGTAGCTACCACATGGGGGTATCCACGCAAACAATTTCTCCCGTATTAATACCCTAAATTGCTACCATGGATCTCTTTGGACTGATAAGGAGGTGCCATTTTAGTCAGATAAAAAGACAGGAATGCTAAGTCAATACAGATCTGGGGCTGGTGCAATTCTTACAGAACTTCTGGCAACCTAAATGCTGAGGGAGAGGTTCAAGCAACCCATTAAAGCCTTTTCCTTGGACAAAACTGGCAAGTTCCTTCTGTGCTTTCTCAGCACAGCAATTATTACTCTGATACCACCTCTAAAAGCATGGCATTCATAGCTTTGCTCCGTAAAAAATGGAAAGGAACTTTGTATTTTAAAACCTAAGAAAATAGTTAAGGTAAGAATTAATGATTTTACTTAAATAATCTTAGCAATTGAATAAATCGTGATGGTAATTCAACTGACATCAAAAGCATCACAAAGCAATGTTTAGAATGCTGTAGGTTATTTGCACAAGTAATCTATTAATAGCTTCCAATCAATATTCAACTAAATCTTCCAGTCATGAAGGATGCACACTTAGAGTTAAGAATATAAACCATAATCTTTACTAAGGAGGTTGATTATTTGTATTATCAAAACCAGAGCGCAGAAAAAGAATTTGCTGCCCTCTGTGTTTCTCTCTCATGTGGGTGAAATAATTGTGCATAAAACAAAAATACAAGATGGGCCACCTGCACTCCAGACCACGAGTATGAGCAGTGATAGTAAAAATAACCCTTAACAATTTCATTATTAGACCATCCTCCGGGATTTACCATTGCCTTCATAATGAATAGAAAGGCCTTTTTAAGTGAAAATGGCTTTTGAAAACTAATAGGAACAGAAAAAAACAATTATCAAGTTAGATTCAGAAAGAGCAGAACAGGATAATAAAAATTCTTCTGTACAACGTACAAGTAAACATCTTCCCAGAGTGGAAAATGCCTTGAAAATAAATACAAAGGGCCTTGCTCTTTTGCAAAGTGCTTCAATAAAGTATATAACAGATTGTAGCAAATGGAATTTTAAAGACAACAAATGTTCCTCTGAAGTATGCTTATAAGCCATGATTACAGATCCTTGCCAAGTTGTACTTAGAAGGAAAAATTAAAAAGTCTCCTAGGAAGCAGTTAACCATCCAATTCTTTATAGTTTTTATATCCTGGAAATCTTTTATAGACCATGTTCCACTGTTATCAGGCAAGGTATGGTCTAGTGACAATAAATCTGAAGCCAATTTTTTCATACACAGGTGCTAGAAGAATGCATAAGCACCACATTGCATAGTTAGTTATTCTAATTAGCATTATATTTCAAATTAACTGGATTTTGAGCATTTTCTTAGGGTGCTTCTTCCGTTTTTACCAAAATACTGATAAGCCAATACCACCGGCGACTTCACTGAACTGTACTGAACTGTACCCTCCAGAGGTGCCTCAAGTTCCCAGACTCAGCAGGTTTGGCAGAGTGAATTCCAGCAATGCCATAAAAAGCAGAAAATTTGGGGGGTTAAGACACCATATTTAAAAAAAAAAAACAAAACAGCAACAAAAAAACCCCAAACTAGCAAAACCAAACCAAACCAAACACCAAAAAACCCCACAAAACCTCAGGAGTTTCAACTTTGCATTTGAGATTAGGAAATGACAATAGTAGAAAGGAAAGCCTTCTGGGGCTTTAGGAAGCCAGTGATCTGATACACTCCATACTGATGGCTTTGACAGATGACTGTTGGCACATCACACTTTTCCAAGGCCACCACCTCAGAAAAACTGAAATACTTTATTTGAGATTTTTATCTTATTACTAAATAGAGCAGAGTGCCTGGAACAAACAGTGCTCCATCTGTTTCCTTCTTCATCTCACAAACCGTTAAAGAGACAAAATGATTAATTTGTCCACACCACCTTAAAGAAACACCTTTCCTCCCACCCCTCCTTTCAGATGAGCCACTGTGCTCCCTCAGGTAAATGGGCTGCACACCAACAGGGGCATTGCACTTAGACTTCGTTCAGTTGAAGGAGAAAAGCTTTCAAAACCTGTGGCTAACTCTGCATAGATTTCCAAATAATAGTTTTGCGCACTAGAAGCCTCGGCAGGTGCTGAACATACATCTTTGCAAAGTCTACAATGTCTTTGAACAATGTCTAAAATGATTTTAGGAAATCAAAGGGAAGAACAATGCAGCCTGGCTTTGAAATTCATGGACAGAAACCAGCAAAGGCTGGAAATTTTCTTTCTGTCATCCATTATACTCAGCAGCCTCGCCAACCCCAAGTGCTGCATCCATACACACCAAGCTTCTTTCTCAGAACCAGCACTGTACGAAAGTTTAAAAGGGCAGTGGGGGGAAAATGAAAGGAAACAGCAAAACCATCCTGGAAAAGCCCAGGAACCTTTGCAGAACTGATACTTAGCTGAACTAACTCAAACTGAGCCTTCTAAAACTGCTGACTCGACCTGCCTCCTCCTTCTCTCTGACCTTCGGTTTTTACATTTCTGAATAGAAAAAGAACACATGGACTCTAATACCCCTAGAATCTACTTCTCCAAACAGTGACTTTTGAGAAAAATACCTGAGATTTTAAATTTTATTTATTAGTAAATCTAAGTCATTTGAAAAATGAAGAGTCCCTCCTCCCTATTCTGTAAGCACCACAACAGAAAGGACTCCACTTTGCATTTGTCCCATGCTGTAGGGAGTCCTGAACTGTGGCAGATACCAAATTTCTCTCCCTCTGACACTTCCAAACTTCTCCCCTGTAGCCAGCTCTGAAGGCAGACTCTGCGCAGCTCCTCTCAAAGGAAGAGGGTTCAAGAGCCTCACTAAAGCTCTCCATCCACAGCAGGAGATTCAGCCAAACTGGACTAAATCTGCAGAATCTGAAATGTAAAAGTGGCTGGTGCATATTTTTGCATTTATTATCTTCCTTACGCTTTTGTCTTGAAGCAATGGACATAGTTTTTGTTTACAGAGAACCACACTAGCAAGCAATTTTCTTTTTAACACACTTTACTTGAATTTATGATTAACTGTGTCATCTCCCAACACTCATCCTTGTGTGAGGCATATAGAAAACCTTCACTGGGTACCACAAAAATATCTACCAACTGTATTTTTAAAAGCAATAACAAAAAGGGTTACCTTATTCTTTTATCTTCAACTTTTTTCAAGTACTCATCTCTCTTCAATACTCCCAATATTGTTTCCCTTTCATGTTCCAACAAAAACGACAAATTGATGATCTCCAAGTGCTTCGTCATGATCCTTCAACAGTCACTCTGTCAGTGACCACTTTGCCCAATAAATTCTTCCAATGATTTATTTGCACAAGTCCAAAGGCACGTTTGTGTAAGAGTTACAAGATCCGCACAGCCAAGAGGTATTTTGAAAAATGCTTCTTTAAATTAACTGTGTGTCAAGTTTGTATTGCTTTTCCTTCCAGCTACACAAGAAATAAAGGTTTCTCCTTTGTTTCTTCCTTGAGAAAGGCAGTCATTTTCCTGGTTACTGAATGCCCTTGGGTCCTGGCCGATGCTCACTGCAGGCCTTCAGATTGCATCCACCGCAGCTGCAGAATCAGCTTCCTGAATAATTGTGGTTTGGAGCCACGAAATCGCTGGGTATATTTATGTCAAACTACCTGAAAGTCAAAACAAACATGTCTGGGTGATTTTGAAATTACCATCAGGGTCTGCTTTGACAAAGGCTAAATCTAGTAAAGGTTTGGAAGCCATTGAAGAACGACCTGCAGACTTACCAGGTTATCTCAGCGGTAGCTTATACACAACTGGCATACAAGTTTTGTGTTTTTTCCTTAGAGAAGAGTAACAAATCTCATTGTTTCTGCAATGCAGATCCAACTCTCAGTGTCACTTTTATCAAGTAATGGGACAGGAAGGAGATACACAAACTGAAGCACACAACAAGTCAATGCAAGGCAGAAATATAAGTCAGGATTGCCAATTATGAGCTTCCTATCACTGAAAACAGGAAACAAGCAAACCATAGACAACTACTTTTGGTTAGACTGCTGCCTTAGACATACAACAGCTAAGTCATAAAAACACACATGGAAAAAAATATACTTTTATTCTCTGTATTTATTTTAATAGAAAAAACCAACACCCCCCAGAAAAAACCTCCCAATGCTGGACCATTGAGTTTGTTCCTAAATTCTTGAGAAAGGTGTTTCTATTCATACCGTAAGACCAAATTACTTGTAAGCAAAAGGAAGAAATCCAACACAGGAACTGTTCTTTGTTACTATTAAGAAGGTCAGGTTCTTCCTTGAACTGCCTAGAAAAATGCCTGGTGAAAACAGTACTTTCAACCCAACCAGATCCTAACATCAGCAGACTGGGGAGCATGGGGCATCAGCACAAATCTCACAGAGTCATTGCTTGTCTGGTCAAGGTGCTCCAAATTTCTATTTTCTGATTGCCTTGCAGGGGTAGCACAGGTGACACGAAACATTTTTCTCACACGCATTTATTATTTTTAACTGGGAAAAAAGCACCAGGTTTTATTGGAAATGCAAAGTCAAGAGGTAAAGGGGAAAGATTGAGTGAAACAATTAGACATTTAGGAAAACAAAAGTGTTTAAAATGGTCTCTGACAGCACCAGTATTATCTCGATGATGTGCTACAGGTAACCAGGGTTCTTCAGAGCCACAGTGGAGTGGTCAGAGAAGCAAGATGCCAAGAACACTCTACCTTGTGAGATATTCTGGTATTCCCTGGGAATTCAGGGAAGATAAAAACTGCTTCATAAGGTGAACTTGACATCTGGCCATTTCTTCTCAGCTTTTCTTTTAACTTTAAAGAGATTAGTACTCCTACCAGAACATACAAAATCCTCAAATATTCCCTTTGACTAAGTGCATTGCTGATCCTTGAATGTCCTGGGAGATTTTTCTCTTAATGCAGGGAGGCACATGTGACATCCAGGATTTCTGAAACCACAGTTGGGAATCTGGTTATTTCATTTGCCACCTGGAGGGTCAAATACACAGACCCCGGAGCAGAACTAAGCACTGGTAGGAGTGATGAGACCACAAACTGTCAGATAAGTCAGACAAAATTTCAGAGAGTGCTACACAATCCTGTGCCAGACGTAAATCAGAGGAAAAATTGTTCCATTTAGTTTCTTACAAGCAAGAAATCCTAAACCACAGTGGTCTATTCAAAAAAATTCTGGTATCTCATGCTGACAACTGAATTATGGAGAACTATGTGAATCTAGACCAGAAATTCTTACAGTCTTATTTGTAAAGACAACAGAAACTATGTTAGAGTTTGCAATATAGAGAATAGTGCAGAGCATTACGAAATTTACCAGATGGACAGAGAGACGTAAGTTACATTCATGCTACCCACATTAACAGAAGTATATTTGTAGTAGATTCTATTCTTATAGAATTACTATAATCAACTGAAGTTGAATCCTATTCACAATGGTTTGTGTGGCTCTCTTTCTATTTTCTACTAAACGTTCCACGGAATTTATCCTTCAGTCCCATCAATTACAAAAATCTTGTGGATTTTAACTGTCCTTATCACCTAACAGAGAGATTTGGCAGCTGTCAGGAAACACAGTTTTACCTGCTTATATGTTCAACCAGCTCTATTTATTATCTATATTAAAATTATCTATATTAAAATCCATTGCAAATTAGCAACGGTATTCTCCTAAAGAACCAGGATGGCAGCCTGTTTGATGATCTCATACTCAGTGTTAGAAAGCTGTAAACCCCACCAAGAGTCTAAAAAGCAGCATTCTCCAATTATTTTATTGTTTTGGTGGGGGAACAGCTCCAGCACACTGAGCACAGCAGCAGTACAGGTTTTGTGTTCAGGCTGCAGTAACAGACCTGATGCTGAAACAGCCCAGTTTTCGTGTCTGCCACCTGTCCAACACACGTGCACCTACCAGCTAATTGACTTTAAGATTCAGACTCGCCTCACTTTCCAGACTTTCTTCTGCACTATGAAATTGCCACTCAAAAACAAGATTTCCTAACCAGATATTCCCTCCCTGCTGAAGCTTCAGCAAACAGAAGCTGCTCTTTGCTCAGACAGGCTTCCTTCTAAACATGTTACGCTCATGATCTCTGCCTAGGTGATATTCTGCACCTCAGGCTAGCTGAAGTAGTGGCAGCAGTTAACTTTGCATAAAACAGGTTTTCCCAATTCTTTTGCAACTCTTAGACAATATTACCCTTGCCAGGCTAACTTTTAGGACTGAAGATACTGCAGATATCTTTACATCACAGGATGCAGATCTAGAAAAAATTCCTTTGTCCTGCATCCTACATCACTCCTGCCCAATTAGACGGAGTCTGTGTTGAGACTCTAAAGACACTGCTGTCACTCTGCCTTGTGCTGGTGTGCCAAAACCTCCCCCACCTCACAGCAGGACACCACCTGGTCTGGCCCCCTGCCCTTTGTGGCAAGTGCTGGGCACTTCTGTGGTACAGGTAGTTGTGGAACAAGAGAACAGTGACAGCACAACCTGCAGGGACAGTTGCTCTATAGGAAAGGAGACTACTAGGTAAAGAGATGCTGTTTTTAATAATCTACCACTTAAGACTTCCCTGCTTTAGAAAACACATTATTAGAGACCAGGCCTGTATTTCAAATTAAGACTTAATAGGAAAATTTGCTCTTCTCCTTTCCTGTGCTACTTTTGCTCTGTCTCTAAATGGTCCAGAATAAATTAGCTGACAAGAGCTAAATCATGAATCAACCTAGGGTTTAAAAACAAAACCAGCCAGCCAGCCAGCTTTTAGAAAGTGACAATACTCCTTTTAACAGACTTGTGATGTTTTATTAAGCAGCCCTGGGGCAGATTAGGAAACGTAGTTGTTTTCATCCTAAAGTGAGTGAAGATTTCACACAACAGATCATTTGAGGAGTACTAAAATGTGAATTAGGACACTGGGAAAAATGGAAATCTCCCCTAAAAGGATGGGCTTAGTTCTAATCTACTTTCAGTATATAGACAGAACATTAATTTCTTAAGTAAAGTAAGATCTGATATCAGACTTGCAGAGGAAGGAGACACTTCATTCATTCCTGCTCCACTGTGACACGATCCCAAGGCTGTATGTAAGTGAGCTTCTCAAGCAGGAGGTTATTTTCCCTTGCCTCATGGGAAGGGTAGAAAAAAATGCTCAGTGGGACTATCCCCCATGCTTTTCCCACTTCTCTTACCCCCTATCGAAATATATTTCTGGAATGGATTTTTCCTCTCTGAAGCTATTATTGAGGGAAGATACATTAGAAATAACAGGCACTTATTACCATAGGACAGCAAAATTAGACCAAAATTATTAAAAAGGTGCAGTTTATCCTGCATATAACTGCATCTACTGCACATAGGTACCATGCCTACCCAGAGGGCATTTGCTCGCCCTCCCAAGACAAAAGAATTAATTAAGGATTGTCTAAAAAACAAACGACGAAAAGAAAACAAAAGCGGCAAAAAAAAGGGCATTACAGTATGGAAGAACATGCCATTTATTTTTGCTAACTAGCCACACAGCTGCTTGTGACAATTACAGCATCCCCAAAACTGAATCTCCCTGAGGGACATTAGTTCAGAGCCACAGGAATTATGGTGAATCCACTGCAATCAGTGACGTTTGCAGTTATCACAGGGAAAGTGCCTGCCACGGGCATCCTCCCGAGCCCAGCAAGACCACAGTCATCAGCACTCCAAAACGCTTTTGCTTCATCTCTCCCCCATCTTCCTGGGAAGGAGGAGAAGCATCCTGCTCTCTAGAGACAAAGCTGAAAGGAAGCAAGATGAAGGGAGAGGAATTATCCTCTTTTCTTCAATGGCTCTGTCATCAAATTGCCTGATGCAGGAAATTTCTCTCAGGGCTGAATCATTATGTTTACTTAACTGGAAGCCAGGACATGGAACAACTTAGTGACTCAGCAACAGAGGCAGCATTTTCCACGTGCACTGACTGCACTGGTACAGGAACCACAGCATTGCCTCACATTGCTTGAGTGATAGAGCCTCCGCCAACTGCTGGCAGGAAAGTCTTTGCCAGCAGAGAAATGTTGTTTGCACTACACATATTTACTAGCATGGGTGTATTTAGGATAGGAATAAACTGTATTTTTGTACTGGTAAGGAAATTCCTAACAAGAGTAGCTGAATGCAGCATGATGTGGTGGCTGTAATTAATTTTGCCACTTAGGAAGCTGAGTTACATCATCTCCTGAGAAGGCACCAATCACTGCTTGAACCAAAGCTGCATGAGGCACAGCAGCCTAGTTGGAAACTCCGTAGGAACAGGGTTAATGGCATTACTGATTCTTCCCCATGCTTCAGGAAGCCACAGTTTCCACCTCCCAGCTCAGTGTAGATCACAGCATGGTGAATCTAAATCCAGTGCACACAGCTTTGACACTCAAATGAAAAGAGGCACATTTCATATACGTGCTGCTTAAATCACACAAGTCCTATGTGTGCTGAGTTCATTCACATGGAGGTCTGAAGTAAAATTCAAAACTAAGGTTGCATCAGCAGATAGCCACCAAAATATGGTCCCACGTCTGCAGCTATTCTTCTCTTTTCTGGGGCCCACATCTCAACCCCAGCAAGCCAATGGTGGAGGAAGGAGGGGAAGGGCTGCCCACATTAATTTTAATAAAATGGCAGAAAGACATAAAAATGCACAAATGTAAAGCTTACCCTGCTGAGACTGTAGTGGCCAGCTTGGTTTCTCCTCCTGCTCTCACTTAAGCACATTGCTTGCGGAATGCCACGAACAGGAGCAAGAAAAACCAGCTTCACCTCCCAGCAATGTGTTTGCAGAGGGCACACGCCCAAGTGGGCAAACCAAGTGTCAGCAGGCACTGAAGCACCAGGAAATGCTTGTTGCACAAAGTCAACAAATTTGTAAGGTGAGAAAGAACAAGTCAAGACACTGAAGTCAAATGGCAAGAAAGGAAAACCAAACCTCACTTGTTGAATGTGATCTCGGTTAACTGCACATGAATTAGACTGAGAGCTCTGGTCAGTATTACAATGCAAATAGTAAACAGATTCTTTGGTTAAGAACAATCTTCAAAGACCTTTAGACGTAAGAGCTGGAAGATTTATGAACTGGGAAGTTATGCATTGCATTAAAGAAAGGATCATGTATGAGTGTCAGCCACATTGTTTGAAGAGTCGTTTAAAGCACATACAAATTGGTATCAGTGCACTGGAGGGAATAGAGGCTGAGAGAAAAGCTGAAAATATGATTCCTTAAGTCTACTTCTTTCTAACTAGTCTAGTATGAGTGTGTTTGACTTCAGAGTAATTAGAAAAACTCAGATTTGTTAATCAAACAAACCCAATGGATTCAGAAGCAGTTCATTTTTTAGGCTGGGCACAATTCCATCTGTCTGGAAATGTCTTGGCAGAGCTGCCGTGTACCTACCTACAGGACTGCAGATCTCTCTCCAACCACAGTCAATGCCTGCCAGCTATATCTAATTTCTGCAATTACTGTAATAATATTTCAAACCCAAAATCATGAGTGTTTAAAGACTAAACCAATAATGTTAAAGCTCATTAAGTCTATGAAGCAGACCTTGCTGCGTAAGAAAGCAGTAAATTAACTTGCCTGATTGTACAAATCAGGCAGCCAGGACTAAGCTCCGCACTGACAGCCTGAGCATTCATTAAACATTGTTCCTTCTACAGGTCTCCCTCCTCTTGTTCCTCAGCCCTGATAAAAAACATTAAGTAACACCAAAAAAAGCACTTTTTAAAAAATAAATTACATTTTCTGCTTCCTTGCTGTAGAAATTTAGGATCATGGAGCTGTGCAGTCAGGTTACAATCCTCAAGAACAGGGAGAAGCACTGTCCAGAGAAAGCTCCCTACAGAGACACTGCTGGCTGCCACCCCAACAAGCTTGGCTTATTTTTCAAGTGCTCTACTCTGGGAAAAAGGCAGTGGCCATTCAGGCAGGGTATCAGGTGCAGAACAGACCAGAGGTGGAGAGAACACCAGGCAGTTCACTTGTGAGCACAAACCCATGCTCCCGAGAGATTCTACGAAACAATGAAAGAATTTGACTCCATCAGAGACGCTTTGAAATAAACAAATATCTAATAATCTTTTCTATACTAAGAGATGATTCAGGGGAATCTGTCATGTTTAAGCTAGTTTATTTACAAACAGGAGGCAAGGAGTGGGAAGAATGACACAGTAGGGTGGCAACCTTTTTCTTTTGTTTCGCTCATCGCTGGGTAAACATGGTTTATACCTTCCTGGCTGAGCATTTAGCCAGAAAGGAAGACACTTCCCAGGGCAAGAATGGAAAGAAAATTCAATGTGCCAGTTTGCCTAATCAAAGGAACCAAACAGATCTGAACCAAAGAATGAATGAAGGAAAAATATTTCTGCTATTGTTAAGCAAATAGCATCTGTGCAACGTTAAATCAGCCATGAAAATATGAGTTAGGGCTTGAGTCATCTCAGTCTTATTGCTTAGTCACAGTGTGTATGAAGGCAGCAATTCATTCAGCACTGAACTTTACCTTAATATATTTTAAGTTAATCCCTGTGTCTCCATACTTCCTGTGATGAAACGGAAAGAGAAGCAGTGAACTGAGGTCTACAATAGAATGGATTTATACACAGTTGTAAAACAAGTTTTAGTATCCACCTAACCCATTTTGCTTAATACCAGCATAAATTATTAATAAATTTTGACTCACCATTATGAAATTTAACTAAGACAAATTGAAGAAAGTTTATCAATTCTTTACTTCTAAAAATTTATAGCACCGTTTCCCCACATTGCATTTTGGGAGCAAGAAATCAGTTCTTGGCACTGAATTCTTTTAGAAATTGAAATCAAGTACAATGCCAGCTTTCTAACCATTAGCATTTCTTTACAGTATCAACACAGTTCAGGAGAAGTTAAATTGACACATACTTTGTTATGACATGATTACATTTGACACCAGGATGCACAGGAATTAAGTAGCTCACACAGGACACCCAAAAGCCCCTCTCATGTCCATGGCTGGCCAGATACAGTCACAACCTTTATTCATGCTCCTTAAGTTCCCTGTCTCCTGTTCCCTGGGACTTGAGGCTGCAGCCACCACCACGTGTTATGAGATCCCTGGGGCAGTGGCCTGTACTGCAGCACTGTTACAGGAAGCTTCATCTGACATGAAGTAGAAAATACGTGGTAGAACAATTGGACTGTTTTTGTTACTTAACAAGACTCCCTCATTAAAAAGTATCTGTTTCTTTTAACTGCAGCAAGTGATTGACTGAAGTATCAGCAGGTTTGATTTTTTTTTTCCCAGCAGAATTTTCTCACCAAAAAACCAGCAGCAGATACGTTGCACAGAAATGGATGAGGGTTCTTCAAACACACAATAGAAACCTATTTGTATCTTCAAATTCAAATGTTTTCACTAATTTTCTGAACTAAGAGTACTCCAAAGGAAGTGCCTTCACTTCATCAAACACTTCATTTTGCAGGAAAACCCATGACTTGTCTGAGGTTTAGTCCACTTGAAAAAATTCTGTCACTGACTTTGCTTTCTTCATGAACAAACCAAAACGAAATTCTCTCTGAGCTCTTCAAGAGGGCTGCAGGAATACTGCTGAGGAACTGCTGCAGAGTCAGAGAAAAGGGAAGTAGCACCTAGAAAAGGAGCCATTTGGGAAGGCATCCACCAAGCCAGTGAAACCCACTCTGGGCTTGGGGAGAAGGGAACACAGACCTGGTGTGTGAGTGATTTGACTGTGGAAAGGTGCATGTGGTGTCTGTCTGTAGGAGATGAGAAATCCAGTCCTCCATCATTTCAGCCTGTTTGATGCCAAGTTTGCTTTTCTGCCACAACAGTGTGGTGCAGCAACACTCATTTTCCACTACTCTTGATAATGACTATCTATTTGATTTAACAAAGCAACTGGATTTTCATTTTCAGGAAAAGAGCTAAGTTTGATCTCCATGCATACCAAAGGTATCTAATCATACACTATACGACTTCTCTATGGAGGTGTGAGAAGTCTTTAGGAGATTCACCTGTACATGGCAGGGGTGGAGGTCAGGAGGGTTTGTGGATTTTGGACTAGGTAATCTTTAAAGTTCCCTTCTAATTCAAACCATGACTCTATTGTGTGATCTCTCTTATCTCTTCTGACCTAATCATCCCAGTCCCTCTCTATAAGCAACAGAGAGAAATAGGCATTTCCAGGGCATGAGTCACCTCATCTTCATAGGAACATTTTAAAAAGGTCAGAGGAGCCCTGTCTGGTAGCATCCACCTCTCTCCACTGACTGTGAAGGGGATGAAGCATGACTACCCCAAAGGCAGGCATGCAAAACAAGTGAGCAAATGTGTCCTACTTCTCATTTCCAGCATAAAATGGGCTGTTCACAAGGACACTTGTGAACAAGGACAAGAAGCCTATCAAACAGCTTAATCGGAGAGTGGGATGAGCTTGGAGTGTTTCCTTGTTTTGTTTTCCATTAAATACAAAGGTAAAATATTTTTTGCTACAAGCAGCAAATAAAGCTAACAGGTCTGTTAAATCTTCCATGAAATGCATCAGTGTGCTGCTCCAGAGTTCAAAATGAACATGGTTTGAAAGTCTGCATATGTAAGAATATCCGTTTCCAAAATTCTTGTGGCAGGCAGAAAAAAAACCCACAAAAATCCAGTTAGAAAAAGTAATCACAGAGGTTACAGAGGTGTCTTTGTGAAGTCTGGGTTGTGCATCAGCTATCAGAGCCCTGAGGATCCCTTTCAGTGGGGCAGAGGAAGTAGTGGAATATGTGGAGTCTGTGCTTCCCAAGGTGAGATTTGTAACATAACGTCTGTGCAGAACAGCTCAAAGTAACAGGAGATGGTCTGTGGGGAGCAGCCATGCATTTTTATGACTGAGGAGCAGAGTTAGATCAGTGAGAAAAGAGCTGGGCTCTGCTGTTGGATCTCCTTAGGACCCCAACGAATCCAATGAGCCCTTTTAGCAAAAGACTGTATGGACTCTCTGCCAGCATCCCTTTTCACACACTGTGTGACAAAGAGAAGTGCCAGATTCCTCTGAAAATGCTGTTAATCAAACCAGAGGAACATCTGGGATGGTTTTCATTGCCATTTTAAAGCTCTGCCCTTGCAGTGTAGCCCATCCAGTGCCTCAGAGGGATGTTTCTTAAGGGAAGGGCATGCAGCTGAAGCTGCCAGTGCTGCACAGACTGTCTGGCTTCTGTCTACTCTGCACAAAAAGCAATTTGGCAGCCCAATCTCCAACAGCGGTCAGCAAGCAGCAGCTGGGGACAGGGCTGGAGGAGTGAGGTTGAAAGCTGCACAAGGGGTCACTGTGTGGGAAGTGCTCCAAACTAGAAGGAACTGGATGCAGCTGTTAAAGATTACTTTATAGAACATGACAGAAGATACCAGAGGTCCACTGCAGAAATACCTTACGAGACCTGAGACCTCGACCTGTCTTTGTCAGCAATCTGAATTTTTCAAACATAAATGACATCTGTACACTATATTATGATACTTTTTGATAACTATAAGAAAAGGACCAAAAGCTTTCTCACCTACCTTTCTGGCCATGATCTGCTGAGGCAATTCCATAATGTAACAGTAGTGAGTGCTCTACAAACAGCAGGAAGATACAGAAGCTCTCAAGAGGCAGCTCCTACTCCAGCACAGACACACCCTTAATCATGTCTCTTCACTACAGGTTCCCTTTGTTACCATACAATACATCCCATACACTTCTCCCTCTTTCCAGCTAGATGTGTAATTCTGGTAGCACCAGAAGCAAAAGAGTTCAAGAACCTGGAAGTGAACTTCCAGACTGTTTGCCATCCTAGGGCTACTCTTCCAAATTTTTGGGCTTCCAGTTTGCTGGGCACAGGCAGCATACTACTGGGACACTAGCTTTTAGGTGAAATGGCAAAAGAGAAATCATTCATGAGAAAGACTGCACAGAACTGTATCCACAGGATATTAATCACAACTTGACCTCTCTGCAGCATCTTTCTGCCTCCTTTTGGCCAAGATTTACTGCACCTATCTGCATAGTAACTGTGTCAGCCTTTTCATTGCATTTGCAATACAGACAGCTTATGCCACTTGAAATTATACCAAAATTTATCATTATGTGGGGGTCAAACTACTCAGTGGTCAGGGTTTGAGATAGAAAGCACAGTGGATGCACGCTTCCAGGAGGGAATCTATGAAAAATCTTGCAGAACAGAACAAGTCATCTCTGAGATGGTCAGTGTACACAGAGTCTGCCAGCACAGAAGGGATGCTGGCCCCGTGTCCTCACCTGGAAAGAACACCTCCAAGATGGCAGAGACACAGTCAAGAGCTGCTAATAGTGGTGTCTTTTGCCACTGGTGCTGTCTCTTGCTACCCCACAGCAGTCATTCCATCCCAACCTGACTATAAAGCCAACTTCCTCATTTACCAGTACAGGTTTTAAGAGCTAAGGATATATTTATGGAAGCCTGGTTAATAATTTTCACTGTGAATAGAGCTACATTTTTTCTGATGATCAAATGCTAGATACCCATGCTCCACAGCTGAGCATTTCTCCTTACTTATCATGTGCAGCAGCTATAGTTTAATAGATGCCTTCAAGGAGTACATAGGAGGGATAAGGACACAAGTTTTAGCTTGGGACTATTGAGAGGTTAATAAGATTTATCTATTCAATCACTGACTCACTCAGAGCATGGAGATTTGGGTAGGTTTTGTTATTTTCCCCACACCAGCCAGTATAGCAGCTTGCTGTTGCACACAGCTCATGCTCTCAGCCTAGCAGGAGCTCTCAAAAGGATTCATGAATGCACCTTGTTGGGAGCAGATTACCTTATATTCCAAGATACTCTGGAAAAAAATGCCTCCTTATATGATAAATTGAGATGGCTAAGGAAAAGACTGATCTTTTGGTGATTTATTCCAATAATAGATCAAGTGATCTTTCCAGTCTGTTGGTTTTAGAACACCACTCCCCAGTGGATATTGCCCTGTGTTCCTACATGCAGCCTTTTGGGGACAGAAAACCATTTGGGTCCCCTCAGAGACTGCAGGGGAAGAACCTGTCAGGACTAGAAATCTTATTTTATGACAGAAGAAGCAGCCTCTCCAATTTTAAAAAAGCCCATGGTTTTGGCTCTGTCTACATCTTTACTCTGTCCTTTATGATTACTGCAAACCAGCAAGCTCAAACACACTTTTCATCTTTAATTTAAAGCTCCTAAAGGAATGTGTCAAGAAACCAGAGTAAATAACCACAAATAAAAAAGAGGTCTTAACAAAAACACTTTCTGATCATCCCAAGTTAATATTCTTTAATAACTCCTACCTCCACCACTTGTGAATATCAGTAACATTCCAACCCTCAGCAATTAAGCTTGTGTGTGTGTACACAATCCCCCTAAGCAACTATTGCTTTATTGTGAATGATATTCCTGGAATTCCTCAGGAAACAAAATAAAACCTGTAAATCACGAAGTCTTAGGCACAGCTTTTGGTACTACATCAGACTTTCAACTGTTCAACGCCTTAAAAATGGGTCAATTTTCATTCTGCTCACTTGGCAATAGGAAAGGGTTTCAAAAATACACAACCACAGATCTTGTTTTCCACAGGATTTCTGTTCCATTCAACAATCAGGAAAGATAATGGCAAGGCAGCTGTCCAAAATTTCTTCCAAGTTCCACCATTCAGCATATAGCCCCTGTCTCATTAGGGGCACATTTTCTCACTCCTGAATACAGAATTAATAGAAGACTTGGGCTTTTATATCATACTTGTACACATGTATCCAAGTACCTTACAAACACTGATATATATATATATACGGCACTTTTGATATATTAATTTTTAGTTAGAAAACCAAAATCCTGTAAATTAATGGCATGACAGGAAGGGAAACACTTTGGCAATCAAAATATCTCGATGGCCGGACACTTCAGTTACAGACAGCCTGATTTTTCAAGTTTAGTGAGAATCCATAATCCCATATAATTTTCAACAAATTCATGGACACCCAGCAACTTTGAGTGTCAGACCCTGAAGTACAAAATTCTTCAACCGTGTTATATTGAACAGAAATCCTTCACTCATCCTCTTCTTTCCTTTCAAAAACTTCTCCCTACAAAAAGCCAAAAACCTTGCTTTTTTTTAATGGGGAAACCCCCCATATTTATCCATTACATATTTTTTATATATGCACATATATACACACCAGTGCAGAAGTGTAGAGCAGTGACTGTGTATAACAAAAAGTGATAATGACATAGGAAAACCAATAAACTGGAAAAAGAGCTACAAGTAACAAGATTATGTTGTCATATTCCTATTCAACAGAGCATCTAAAATCAACTGGAAATCTGACACACTTCTGTGCAACATATGTTTAAAAACATCAGCACTACTCCAAAGCTAATAACTTCCACACAGAAGGATAGCAAGAGACACTGAGAAGTCTGTCACAGAAGCTAAATGTCCTTTCCAGCTGTGAGACAGCATCTTCTTAGAAGACACTATGGGATACATAAGAAAAGCTTAAAGAAGTATGAAAAATTTTAAAAATAAGCAAAAAACAAACAAAAAGGTTGAAGTTAAGTTAGAGAGAATGTTATCAAGGCTGTATAATGCACAAGAAGAAGCAGTAAAATCCAGGTAAAGCCTACATTACAGTTTGAAACTGCTGTTTGAAAGCTGAAAATATAATCAGCTAAACATAACTAACATAGCTGTGTCTTTACCACACATGATTTATTGAATGAGAAGCACAGCCTTGTAAAGAACTCACCTCAGGCTATTAAAAGCACATTGAAAGAATAAAATATCCTCCTCCAGTGTGAGAGGACTGTACTAGGAAACAAATCATTGAAGCTTCCCAACTACTTCAAACTTAACTCAAAAACCTACAGACCAACCCCAAAACAACAGAGGCTAACCTGATCCCTTTACCAACCTACAATCTCTATGTAGGGGTAATTCAAGGTTAAATACTTGTTGAAAATAATATCTGAATACAACATTGTCTTCAGTACTTTAATCCATTACTGAGAAAACTGCAAGATATTTCTGAAATAATAGGTTAGATCACCCTTAGAAAGGACAGTTACTTCTCTTAAATAATGAGTCCTAGAAATGCCAAGCCATGTTTTAGCAAATGGATTCAGATTCTCAGCCTCACCCTCCACTCCTTTATCTCTTATATTTATAAATAAACTACCTGTAGCATTACTGAATAGTCTCTTAAAAAGAGAAGCACAGCACATTACAAAACAATTCAGAATGGCAGATGGAAGAACTTTCTGGCTGAACCCCGCATTGTTTAGCAGCCTGTTTGATGGCACAGTTCTGCAGTGCAGCTGTGCCAGCCCATAGGTCAAACACAGTATGAACTCAGACATCCACAGAGATCACAGGATGCTGAGCTGTTTGCACACAACATCCTCAGTAAGGTCCCCTGCCATAAGGAAACGTGGTGTTCAAGCACGGGACACCATTCCATTAACAACAACAACAAAATTTTAAGCTGTCCTTGAATTAAATTAGAGCTTGAGCACCTTTGTTTTGGTGTGTAACAGGGGAAAAGGGTTTCAGGTTGAACTGTGTTTTTCTATAGAAAAGATCAACCTTTAGAACATGGAATTTTCCAACCAAGACATGATTAACTTTGATATATTTTGGCTAAGTTACTCAACAGAATTTGGCAAACTAATAAACAGACTCACTTTATAGAAATGACTTCATTTCTCAACATTCCATTTTTCCTTTCTCAAGGAGAATTTTACCATCAGAGATGCAGAGCTGTCAAATCTCATCTATAAGATTCACTCAGCTCCCACCTTAAGCTCCTTTATTGTTCAGTCTCCCTCACAGCAACTCAAGTTTTCCCCATTCGTGAACAAACACATCTGGTCAGCTCACCACACATCTGGCAGAAGAGATAAGAGAGGAGGATAAAATCTGCTTTGTGGCACCACACCTTAACATCTCTCCTGGTCTTAGCCCACCAGGGAGCCCAACGCCCAGGTGCAGTTTCCCTGTGCAGATCCAACCCTTCCAAACAACCTGAAGTGCATGGGAAGCACCCATCCCACAGCTCAGGACAGAGCTGCTCCCATGACACAGCAAGGGGTACAAGCCTGCACAGCAGAGGAAGAGAAACAAGAGGTTTGGAGATGGTGTGGGTCAATGATACCTTGCCCACACGTTAACAAAATCTGATTTGTTTCACCAGGCCAGACTAGAATCTCCCTGGGACTCTTAGCAGATAAAGGAGAGGCTGTCTCTGTCTAATCACTGAGGAGCTGTACGGGAGATGATGTCACATGTGGGATGTTCTTCTCAATTGTTTGTGAAGTGAGTAAGCCAGGATAGTCAAAATTATTCTGTTTAAATAAAAAAAGTAATAAAAATCTTAATTATTTATACACAGCCCAAATGTTTGGGAACAGGGAAGTCCTACCCATGAAGGCAAAAGGAGAGGTACAGTTAGATTTCCAGGTCTCTAGGTGTGGACTAAAATTGGTTTAATGAACAAATTCATTGCTCCTAGATGTACTAAGTGCAGGTGTTTTTGCTGTCACAAACCAGTTGACAAGAACATTACTCATGACGTGCTGTGGAGACAAAGGGAACATGATTGAATATGAAGTATATGAATGCTTTTAGATACTGGAACATTCCCTCCAGCCTGGAGAAAGAAGATTAGCTGTCCACTTTGACACAGATTAGTCAGACTGCTCATTTTCCTGCTGCCACAGAAATGAGTAAGAAGGATTTAGACCATCAGATTCAGCAGAATGCTGGGGAATAGATGATATTTCATCTTATATGTGCTTATGTATATAATAGCACATTAAACTATTCTCAAAATCTGTGCACCAATTTACCTGCTCTGACATCTTACTTGTATTGAGCTCTGAAATTTTCATCAGCTTTTCAAGTATTCACTTCTGCTGTAGTAGCAGGCAAAGCTCACTACAATTCGTTTAAAGGCATTTAAAGACAGATTTAGCATTACTTGGCACTCTCCAACTCTTCAATTGGATTGTGTCTCCTCAGTAATTTATTACAGAGATTTCTGAAGTAAAAGTTCCATCTATACAAGTAATTTTCATGTAAGTTATTATAAAATCCCCAGGTTCTTGGGAAGTCTATTGAATGCTTTTGTTCTGTGATATATTGTCATGCAAATTATCAGTTCACCATTGCTCATGAGAACTCCTAAATCCATGCAAAAATATGGAAAGCGATAATCCTCCAAGAGGAGCAGCAGGCTGGTACAAAGAAGAAAGCATTGTCACCCAACACATGTAAACCACAGCAAATATCTCAGCTTCTCTGTGCTCCTGCTTGCAGCCAGCACAGGGAGAACCTCATCTCTTGCTGCAAGAGGTTATGCCAAGGAAAAGCACACCAAGGGCCACGAGGCTCACTGACATTATGGGTATGCCAGACATTTCACTAAAAGGCACACCTTATATCAAATTGCTAAAATTCTCCTTTTATTTTCTGTGGCAAATACCTCCTTTCTTGCTTTGCATATAACAGCAGGTGGGACAGGAAACCTCTCCATTAAAAACCAACAGTTTTTTTTTTTCCGTTATAAAAGGTCAGTTTCCTAATGACTTTGCCATGTTACCTATCAAAAATTAGTTTTTTTGCAATACTCACACTGATGTTTAGGACATATTCTAGATGAACATTCCGAAAAGAGCACAGAAGTAAACCCACCACATTGTTTTACTTTGCCATGGGTGTACTTCATTTCCATTTTCACAAATTCATATACAAGTTGCGGACAGAGGCTTCAGACTTAAAAGGATAGGAAGCATTTTCTGTCAGGGAATATTTTTTTGAAGATGCTGTTAAAATTTGGCTGGTTAAAACCATATCTTAAGCTTGTGGAGGAAGGTATAGCTCATATAAGTTCAATAAATACTTGCAAAAGCTACCAAATACATGAAGACAGAAATTTCCTAATGGTCAAATTTGGGAAATTTTGGGAGAATGTGAAGGAAAAAAACCCCAACAAATAAACAAAAACCAATCACATGCACAAAATAAAATAAATACAAAATGAAAAATATACTATGTGCAAGATGTGTTGGGCAACGTGATCTATAAGAATTGCTGGTTATGCCACTTACAGTGCATCCAAAACACTTAATTCCATCTGTTCTTCTGTTCTCAACAGAAGGGAAGTTCTTTCAGAACTTCTATAACCATCTTTGTCATCCCTTAAAAAAAGAAATCCAAACTTCTGGAACAGCTGAAACTATTTGCTTAGTTAAAAGAAGGAACACTACACACCAAAACAAATAATTCATTTGATGACTTTCTCATCTAAACCAATACTATAAATGGTGCAAAAGTTAATTAAACTGTAGATTGAGAGAACAAGGCACTGAAAGCTAAGACTAACACCCTGGGGCATCAGTATAGAAACAACTCAATTCAGGAGGTTTCACAGAATTCAGAAAGCTGGCTTTGATTTTTAGACTATCAGGTCTATTAATTGCAACAGACACAAATTTAACTAAGGAATCGCAAGGGCACCTGTTCCATTTAGTTTTTGATTTATGGAGAATTGTGGGGAGGAAAATGAGAGTATTCCTTGGTATTTGCTCCATTCCTTTTGTACTTTCTGGCATAATGTGAATGCTCTTATGCTTTGGCCTCAGAGAGCAAGAAAAATTGCACTAGCACAGGTCATGAAACATCACTGCAATGTATCACAGTTAATGGCTGTGAGCCTTAAATACTGTTTTGCTGTTTTCCACTTGGCTGACTGCTCTTTCTTTTTTTTTCTATTTAGTCACAGCTTCTCTCACTCCCACCCTACATGAGGTCTCTAGACACATAAATAATTGAAGTTATTTAATGTGGGGAAGGTGTAACAGTATTGTGGCAAAGTAGTCACTCTGTCCTTAGTGCTCTACAGGAATAAAAGGCTGAAGAGCAATTGTACCAGGGGCTGGAAAAGGGACTCCAAGGATGAAATAATTAGACCTGTGATAAAATATCTGGTTTTGGTAGAGCTCAAAGCTATTATTTCCTTTGTGTTTCAGCCATCGTGACTCCAGCAATCCTTCTGTTCAAACTCACTCTAGACTAAAACCTACTCAAACCAATCCAGTTTAGAGGTTTTTCCAATGCAGAACTGACACAAACCTTGGAAAATTTGATTTTCAAGATTGACGTTAAAATCTGTCCCCAAGAACATGCACGTCTCAGTTTTGAGTTTATTAAAGACTGAGAACTACCAGCCTCCAGCAGATTTCCACATGTGCAGGGGTGCCCATATATAGCTGAGTGTCCCCATGTGAGGGAATGAACTATTTAAGTTTGTGTCTGGCAGGACACTAAAAGGACTCTCCCCGTCCATTATGCCAGACAGAATTCTACACGAGAACAAAGAGCCCAGTTTGAACTGCTTTAAATACAGGGATCCAGCTCCTCTGGTAATACAAACTGATACAGCTCTGTTGAAGAAAAATGGATTGTCATTATATTTTTCAATTGGGTTTAGGTCCGTTTTTCATTTTCCTCAAATTCAATACTTTTAATACAATGTTGTGTTACAGCTGTTAGAGAAAAACCAAAAGGTCTTAGCCAGGGAACTGCAATAAACCAGCACAGCCCCTGAGCATGCTAAAGCATACTCTTCCTCTGGTAGAATCACTGGACACCTTTTCATCCAAAAAGCATAATTTGTAGGATTTCTGTTTATTTCTAGAGAATCCAAACATCTCAAGTACCACACAACATTTCATTATAACACCATCATGATTAGGCTGACCTCCTATTTACATTTCATTTTATGTCAGAGTTTCAAAATGTAATGGGAGAAATCTGTACCATACTGTGTATTTATCAAATCAACATCCTCAGATTCCACCAGGATTTAACTGCAGATGCAGCAGTAATATGATCACTGCTGTGGAATTCCCTAAATAACAACAGAAAAGTTGTAATGTATTAATAGTCAAAGAATATAGTCATAGTCGCTTTATTCAAGCATGCAAACATTTTATAGTAAAAAAAGAAATTACATTTGGCTAATTCAAAAACCTTTGCTTGACGAGATTGTCCAATTGAAAGATTCTCAGTTTTAGGGTGCTTTGCAGTTGACCTGTTTTCTTCCTGCACTTTCTGTAGTCCCTGGTAAAAGAAAACATCAAACCACAAGGAATACACTTCAGTATTAGAAGTATTTTCCAGTGCTATACTAAGATCTCTTTCAAAAGAGAAGGTTTCTGTCTATGTTTTTAAAAAAACCCACAAACTGCTCAGGTATACGAGGTCCTTCAAAATTCAACAGAAACCCACTGGAAGCAAAGAAACTCTTTCTAAACCACAAACACAGGTCACTAATTGTCACTGGCCTCCTGCTTATTCCCTGTCTTGTTACTGGGTATTTTGTCATTAGAATTACCTATTAAACAACAACAACAACAAATCCTAAAACAAAAGTCTCACATTCCTATCTATGTGAAGCTGCCACATGGTGATACCTTATCCTGTCCCTCTTGCCATTCCTCTGTTCCTTGAATGTCACAGTGAAAACCAACTTGGTCTCATTCCCTCCCCGTTAATAAAAGCCAGAAGTTCAAAAGGGGCATTTTTGAGAATGCCAAATAAACTTAGTTTGAAAAAAGTGTAAGTTTGTATGTGAGCTGTGGTCTACTGCCAAGCAGAATCAGTAGAATCATTTCAAGTCAGAAGAGCATCTAACAACACTGGGATTACTTTTAACTTTTTGAGCCTTGGCCAATCAAAATAACATTTTCTACCCACAGTACATAAAATAAATGGTTCCACCATAACCCACTTGTGCAATTAAAGTGCCCTCATTTTTCATTAACTCATGGGGTTGTCATGGTTAAGATCAGCTGTTCGTGTGCAAGTGATACACACTAGCACACACCCCAAACAAACTTGCAATCATCCATGCTGTATTGTCTGATGCCTGGTTTTGGTATCAAATCAATTATGATATTGCTCAGATTTAAAGTTCAGAAACAGTTATTGCTGTTCAAACATTACTTTTTCAATTAAAGGAAGAAAGGTCAGAAGAAAAAAGCATTATTTGTGATATTGTTATGCATTTCCAGGTGGCCCACTAGAGACATAGTGAGCCTCTGACTCATCTGCAGTACGTTTAAAATGAAGTTAATGAAGTTATTCTGTCTTTAGTAACAGATCTGGCTCAGATCAATCCCATCAGAAACCAAGATGTGAATGAGTGCAGAGATCCAACCGACTGAAAGCCAGAACCTTCATGATCTTAGAGGGCACAGGAATGGGACAGAAGACAGACTGCACTTGTTCAGAGAGAGGACTTGTACAGGTATCAATGGTCCAAGTCTTCACCAAGCCTGAAGCTGAATTCTTGATTGCTTTTACTTCCAAACACAGCCTTTTCAGATTTGGAAACATGGTGTGGCAAACTAACATTAAAATGTTTTCAGAAAATTAATCAGAAGTGAGCTCATAATTTCAATTCAGATATAAAGACTAGGACATTAATTGTTTAGACACTTCATTGAGAATGTGCACTTTCAAAACTAGTGTACCACAAATCATTTTGACATGTTTCTGCTCTCTTCCACAACAGACGTGAAATGTCATTGGCAAAGTCATGGTTTAAAGTGATTTCATGGCAAACGGCAAATTCCTGCCAAATCAGAGGTTGTCTCAAAAAAAAAGTTTGTAAGAAAAAACTTGATCAAGTGGGACTGATACCATTTAAATAATTCCATTAAAGAGTCTCACAATCATAACCAAAACAAATCTCTGGCAAAGACATTCAGGAAAAACAGGAAATCCAAAGGAATATTATTTCTAGTGCCCAATGTTGACAGCTCAGATCCTGGGAGAATGCACAGTTAAATTTGTGTGAATAAACTCCATTTGGATTCTGCATCTGCATCTAGGAAGGCAAAAGCCAGACAAACATTCCCTAATGGAAGCACAGGATTTACAAGCACACCATGGCACACAATTCCCACCCCTTCTCAGGGCACTCCTCGCTTGCCCCAGCACCAGCCAGGTGACGCTTGTGTTTGCGCAGGTTACTCACATTTCTCCACCTTTCTTTGCTGCCATAATTCCCCAGAAGAGACAAAATACTAAACAGGTACAGCCTTCTCCCTTCTTAATTTTCAGTCTTACCTAATAAATCATTATTCTTCAGTGCATTAATCGCTGTTCTCCTCCTAACTGCTTCCTACTCATCCATATTGTTCTGACAGTGAGGGTTTCAAAGCTAGACAGAGTTAAGAACACATTCCCATTAAAAACTCATTACTTTTTCCCCTCTAAAACTTCACATTGGTAGTAATAATAAAGAGAGCTCTAATGTGGATAAAGATGCCAACAGTTAAAAGACATTTTCTCTACTGTAGCATCTGAATTTTAAAATATTTAAAAGGTTTGAAATGCATCTGTAGAAAAAGGGGATAGAAATGCTCCTTAAGAGACAAATATACTTGCACTTCTACTCCAGAGCATGACTAGAGTCAATAGCTAGTGTTTTATAGCTGGCAACTGTGAAAAATATTGCAGAAACAACAGCTCGTTTAGAAAACACTGTTAGAAAAAGTGGCTTCTGCAATGCAACATCTCCCCGCAGGCAGCTGTGTTGTTTTGGTTTTTTTTTTTTTACTATTAATCTTCAATGCAAAACTCAAATATGTTTCAAACCTACAGGCTTCAAGAACATTCACTGTCCTCATATTTCAGTCTTCTGGATTACTTTAAACAGGATTAAGGCTTTCCATTCCCCACACAAATCTCATGTCCTTGGCTGTCGATGTTAACACACTCCATGATGCAGTTGGTGCCATTGTTGCACTAATGCCTGCAGTGAATGGATGCTAATTCCTAGACCATATGTTTATTTAATTGGATATTTATTTAACTGAAGCCTTCCAAATTTGTATGTGTATATAAGCACCTGTTAACCTTGGCATAATTAGCCTATTTATTTTCTTAATATTGTGAGAATGGGAATCTGGATCCTTATTTCTTCCATTTTTCTATTCCCTGATTCACCAGGCACCAGGGATTTTGTGCAAAGATTCAAGAAAACGAATGAGGTTTTGGAACCAATAATAAGTAGAGCTCTTCCCAACACTGACCTTCTCTAGAGCTCTGCAATGGCTGCAGAAGCAAGGAGGTAAGTTCAGATTCAAAGCACATACAACTGCTCGAAAAGCCATCAGCTGTGTCATGCAGTAACTGCAAACAAAAAATGCAATCTCCAAGTGACAAACAGCTTGCTTTTAAACACCACTTTTTCTCAGATTTTCAATAGCAGAATCGTTGGAAACAAAGTTCCCGTGGCCATGGACTTTTGCTTCCACATTGTTTAGGTAACACCTGTAACTTTTGAATCGTGCACATAAAAAAACTCCAAAACCAAATATCTCCTTCAAGCTCCACTCTCCTGTTGAAGCCCTGGAATCACATTGGTGCTGTATACAATTCCTACATTGTCTCCACCTCTGTATATATTATATAAATTACATAAAAATTTGGAGACCTTTATGCTGTGAACATGTTCTCCTCCCATCTGTGGATGCACTGCTACTTACTCAGCTTGCCAGGCACAGCTTGTACAGGTGAAAGGTGGCAGAATGATCCAAAAGTCACTGGAGTCCCAGTGCAGACACAATTATGTCCAGCTGCATGCAGATCACAAGTCATCCCCACACATAATGCAACCCCTCCTAAAAAGCACAGGCTGTGGCTAAAGGTAATCTCTCACACAAAAAAAAAAGTTATATGTCAACAATGAGGGAAAATTGCCCCAGGTAATTTAAGTATTCCAGAGATGCTTTTAAGTGAAGATGCAGAACAAAATAAATAAAATGCTCATTTAAGGAGCTTCCTGTTAATACTCATTTGTGGAATATAGTTCAAACCACAATGGAATTTTGTTTCATTTCTGATTCCATTTCTGTTTCTAAGCAATACAAAAAGCATACCCAGGGAAAAGTTACGAAGAAAATAAAAAGGTACAGATTAGAGTAATTGAATAATGAAGAAATTTCAGTGCAGGCAGAGAAAGATTAAAAAAAACAAAACAAAACAGAGAAATTCAGTTCTCAAGCAACTGATTCTGTTCTGAAGCTGTGCCCCCTCATATGGAAAGCCCCACGAAATGGGGCCACTCAGTCACACCTAGGACAGACTAAGAGACGAGCTTACAACAGATTTTTTTTTTTTCACAGCAGAGCCAGGGTGTTTGGAACAGAAAGAATGCAGAAAGCCTCATTTTCATACATTGTATGTACATGTTTATACGTTCCTTCAATATAAAGGATTGAGAAAACTTACTCTAAAATCCAAAGAAACACACACATAAGAGCTTCCTATGCCTACCACAAATTACCCCCTACCTACCACTGTTGGAACCAAATCCATGCTGGTCTTCAAGGTCTACTCTTCCCACTGTGCCTGCCTATTCTGCTTTCCTATGTTTCCAGGCTCTGGGACAACAAACACACGGGTGTGCTCATCCCTGGTATGAACGAAGTTTGATTAGAAGGCAGAGTAAATGTAGGCAAGGCAAACAGCAATAAACCACTGGGAAACAGTGCTCAGTCACAACACGTTCTTGCACTGCAGATGTCCTCAGCCACTGTTCTAGCAAACAGATTCCCTTCCTCCCTCCACCCCACAAGACCAAATGTCTTACTAAGAGACAGTAGTTAATCATCAGATATGAAATTTATCTGTCTTGATGAAGAGATTTAGAACATTATGTAATAAGAACATGTTTTGCAGACAGGCCAAAAACTGGGTGACTGCATCATCACATTGAAAATTGTTTAATAAGATCCTTTATGCCTATTGTCTTTCCACTGTTAGAATAACAGCTACAGCCCAAAATTCACACAGAATTTTGGTTCAATAAGCATTTTTCCGTCCCTAAAGAACTTAAGACTTCAACTACCATGAAATGTATAAAAGTCAAACAGGGTAATAAGTATTTCTTAAGGGTAAACATAGTGCTGAAGGCTGCTTAGAAATGTTAACATGTTAAATAACTTCAAATGTTTAAACACTTTGATATTGTCTGGGAATTGTACCCACACCTGAGCCTTACAAACTATGTTCCTCAAACCTTACTCAGATTTATGAATAGCAGCTCTCATTGCAACTCTCACCTTCCAGAACTTCCCTATATTTGCTTAGATAGAAAACAGAAATATGGAGACTCCTAGATCTAACTGCACTTGGGCAATAATTTATATTAAAAATACACAGCAAAACATGTAGTGAAACTCTAACCATTGATATCACATAAACACAGAATGGCTTGGGTTGAACCTTAAATTTCACCTTCTTCCTCCCCTCCTGCCATGGGCAGAGGCAGTTTCCACTGGAACAGGTCACTCAAAGCCCCACCCAACCTGGCCTTCAACACTTCCAGGAATGGGTCATTCACAGTTTGTCTGGAACAACCTGTTCCAGTACCTCACCAACCTTATGGTGAAGAATTTCTTCCTGATATTCAATCTAAATCTACCCTCTTCCAGCTTAAAGCCATTACCCCTTGTCCTATCACTACATGCCCTTGTCAAAAGTCCCTCTCCAGCTTCCTTGTAGCCCCCTTCATGTACTGGAAGATGCTACAAGGTCTGCCCAGAGCCTTCTCTTCTCCAGTCTGAACAACCCCAACCCTCTCAGCCTGTCCTCATATCAGAGGTGCTCCAGCCCCCTGATTATCTTCATAGTCTCCTCTGAACTCCCTCCAGCAGGTCCACATCCTTCCTATGTTGGGGACCCCAGAGCTGGATGCAGCACTGCAGGTGGGGTCTCACCAGAGCAGAGAAGAGGGGCAGAGTCCCCTTCCTGGACCTGCTGCCCATGCTGCTGTTGATGGAGCCCAGGACACGTTTGGCTTATTGGGATGCAAGGGCACATGGCCAGGTCATGCTGAGCTTCTCATCAACCAACACCCCCAAGTTCTTCTCCTCAGGGCTGCTCTCAATATTATTAAGCCCTTTTGCATCCAGGAGGTTGGGGGAGCAAAGGAAAGACAGAATGCGTGGTGTGTGCTCTCAGAGATGATGCAGCTTTCCTGATTATGCACCTAATTGAGGCAATAAGGGTTCATTACGATCACTTGTTCTGGCCTCCCCTACATATAGCCCATAAGATTTCCCCATACTAAGTCCTGCTATAAAGAAACCTGCCTTTAGAAAAAACATCCCTGGTTTAAAGTTTTTCTAATGATTAAAAACTAAGACCTTATTAGTCTAATGAATGCTTTTATTAAAAAAAATTCACCCTCTGTCTAGCCTCAGGATATCCAACTTCAAGTTTCCAGCACTGGCTCTTCTTAAACTCTTCCTTTCTTGAGTAAAGAGGCCATTCCTCACCTCAACTCTTTTAGGCAAGAATCCAACCTCTTCTTTCTTTTGGATCCACAAAAACAATGTATGCTCCAAACATCTTTACCACATGGGGCTTTAAAACCCTTGATGGGCTGCACCTTGAACAAATCTCTCAGCTGAAGTGCATACAGCAAAACAGTAACACTTGTGCATTTCACAAGTAATTGTCCCACCTGCTCCTCTATCTTCTCAAATTCACTTAAAGGGCTTTTTCCCTGGCAGTCACATTAAATCTTTTCTGCTAAGGCTTTCCAAGAATTACTAACTCTGGGGTGCAGAATCCCTGACTGTTCCCATGCTATGACTCCACACTTGGAATACTGTAACGAGTGGTGATTAGCTGCATTTAGTAGCTATCAAGCATCAAAAACTACTGTGTGAGTGGTTCTTGGCCTTCATCATTTATTCTTTTCTTTGTACAGACGTAAAATAAAATTGAAGTTATACATTACCATATTTAAGAATAAGTTACTATACTTTTTAAAGCAAAAACATGGAAGAAAAATTTAGGCAGCACACGGCAAGAGCCGTTCTTCACCTGGGCGCCACAGAGCCGCTCACCTGCTCTGTGGCGAAGAGAAGAACTGAGCGCCCGTTCTTTATCATCTCTCCTCCCACGGCACAACAACCCCAGACGGCATGACTGACGGGCGAGATCCACCACCCTGGATTTTCACAGTAACACACTGTAGAAGGCATTAAAAAATAAAACCCAACCAAATATGCAGGCATCCCCTATCAGGTTATTAACACCAAAAGCACCTGGTCTCCGCGGGGGGAGCTTGGCCAGCGCAGTCCCCGCTCCGGGCAGGGCTCCGGCGGGCGGGTCTCCGCTGGGACCGTGCCGCAGCCTCCCTACTCGGGTCCTTCTCTCGGGGTAAAGAAAAGGGGAAAAAAGAGAACAAAACCAAAACAATCCCCCAAACCAGTTGCTATTAAGAATGACGGACTCACCGGGAACCTCGGCAGGAGAGGAAAATCACGTAGGAGCAGCAGCATCGCTGCCGCCGCCGAGGGCTGCTGCCGCTGCCAGCTCCGCAGCCCGGCGGGGCTGGGAGGTGATGTCCCGCTGCCGCGGGCTCGGCTCCCGGCCCGGGCACGGAGCGCACAGCCCGCACCGAGCACGGACAGCCCCGCTCTCAGACGGGGCGCGGGAGGCNGGAGCCGCCTCCACCGCGTCCCCCGCACCTCTCCCGCTGCCGATCCGGCCGCGCTCCCGCAGCGCCTCTCGCCGGCCGGGAGCCGGGCCGGGAGCCGGGGCCGCCGTCCCGACCTGCCGGGAGCGGGGCCGGGCGGGAGCGCCTCCGCAGCGGCACCTCTGCTCCCTTCTCCTCCTGCTCCCCTCTCCTCCCTCTCCCTGTTTCTTTCTTCTCCTCTCCCCCTTCGCTGCCCGCCTCGGGGTGCCACCGCCGTCCCATGCAGGGGGGACCAGTGGGACTCGCCACTCGCCAGGTCGAGTCACCCCGTCTTTCCGACGGGTTGGGAAGGGCGCACATCCCGTTAGTATCATCTCCTAGTTTTCAGAGGGCGCTTAGTGGTGTGGAACTGGCAGCTCAGGGGGCGATTCTTTGATTTCTCAGAAAGGGTTTGGAAAGGGAGAAAAACGGTATTTACTTTACAGTTTAATGGTTTTTCAACCTTTAGCAAGTAATAGCTGTATCTGCACCGGGTTAGGGTAGAATCCAAAAGGTAAAACTGTATTTAAGAGTGTAATAAAAGACACTTATCATAGCTGTCCTTCTTACACCTATAGGTAACACTTCTTAAGGTTTATGATCATCACTTCCAACGGTTTAAGTGAGCTGGATTTACCAAACAGCCACAAGTATTACAAAATATTCCAAAAGTAACACAGCAAAAACAGCATCTCAATCCATCCAGATGAATTGAATGATTCATTCGCCCTCAGGTACCTGAAGAGCTCACATAGCAGGCACCTAGGAAAGATAAGAAAACTCATTTAGCACTTACATGCACTTCCTTTCATGTTAAAATACTATTTCGAAATTGGAGCAACAAACGGAGGTAGGCCACATGAAAATATTGAGCCTTTCTTTTTCACAGCTGTGAAATTTTATCACTTCCAAAAAATTCTGATGCATACAACCAAAATCTCCTGCCCAGCTTTCACATAAAAAAATTAGCATAAAATTTGCAGTATATGCACAAATAGCAATGGAATGTTACTCCTTACCCTCAAACAATTTTTAAAAAATTGATGGATTTGTGTTATTCCAAATAGTGCATGTGTTGGAAAAATTTTATTGCAATATTTACTTGGCTAGTATATAAATACAACACCTTTGGAGGATAATTTGTGTTTGCTACGTGTTATACTCACAACATTGTTTCTTGACTTGTTCAGGCAAAGCTATTGAATTTATTGCTCTAAACTAAATGCTCAGGTACATCCTCTGCCTGCAATTAACCACACATTGCTCTCTAGAACAGTGTGAATCATTATCAAAAAAGCTACCCAAGTGAATATATTCTGTAATGCATGATTTAATTTAAAATATTAAAGCAACAGCTCCAGATTTACGTGGGGATTTTTACAGTTTCATCTTATAAATGTTGTTTGGGGGGCTGGTGAAAGGAAGGGCTGACAGCTATTTGCACATCAAGAGCTCAGGTACAGCATTACCAACCAGATATCCAAGTACAAGGAGAACTTTTGAGAAACATCACAGATCTTTTGTGTTTCTCCTGGGACAGAAAGCAGCCACTCATAGAGGCTGGAAGTCCCATATAAATTAGGCAGCACTGCCCACACCAACCCATATTTATTAATCACCCATTGTGGGCCCTAACAGACCACATGAACCAAGCGATCTGTAAATCAGGATTACAGAAATCTGTGGCCTATTTAGAACAAAGGTAAAGTGTTCTTGTTGTTATTTCTTTGGTGGCTCCAATCTCCATCAGTAACTCTTGCATTGCTGTAAAGAATTAGCCAGCTATGGTCCCAGACTGCAGCTTTATTAGGGATGAATTGCAGTGCTCATGGCCCTTTTCCAGAGTGCTGTGACAACTCTCTTGTCCTCTGGGACAGCAGTTTTGCAGTCAGATTTCTTCCCTGGATACAGAACTGCTAATTCCATGCACCAGAAATCAAGGAACTTCACCATTTATTGATATCCTGGTTCATACAGCCACAAATTCTCCCAAATGTGAAGAACTTGTGCAAATTACACAGAGGACAGTTCAATAACATTAACGAACAAAACCTAGTTTGCTTCCATTTCAGGTAGCATTGAGTGCTCTGCAAGCTTTTATTTCTCTTCATCTTAATCTAATCTACAAGTAAATATCAGAAAAATAGGCTATCAATGCAATTTTCTAAACTTCAAGGTTTTGATTTAGAGATCATATGCCATGAAATAGAAAAGAGATTTTCAATAAACACCCATAGCTGTTGACAGCGAGAGCTGCTCTGGCATAGCTATTTACATTTCTCTCCTGGATAATACATGTGCTAGGAGCAGAATTTGAAAACAAAATTTAAAAAAAAAAAAAGCCTTTGTTGAGGAAGCTGAGATATGCAAGTTCTCATTGTCCAGTTGAGCACTCCCTGGGCTATTTTCCAGAAGTGTAATTGCAGTCATCATGGAGAGAGGAGTGAGCATTTTGCCAACACTGTGCTCAAGGTTTTGAACTAGCATTTCCTGGAGGTATTCATAAAAAATAGAGACCTCAGAAGTACCTTTTAGCAGTCAAAAACTTAAGGAAGATATTTCAATTAAAGTGTCCTATTTCTGTGTTTCGGGTTTTTTTTCAGTGGTTTGAGATCTTGTATATTCTGCATTTTAAATGAAGGACTTTTTGGCATTTGTGTAAAAAGACTCTCTGTTAAAATTTTAATGCAGCTTGTGATACTGATATGCTGCTTTCCACTCCCAGCTAAAAGGGGAAAATACAAATTTATGTTTGGAAAAAATGCCGGGTTTGATGCACTAATGAATAAAAAAGCAAGATAACATTTCAAGAAGAAACACAGTAACTGCTTTGGAGCAATAGCACCATGTTTCTTCAAACCATTCATCAGTTCACTCAGAGTTCCTTCTTGAAAAAAGCCAATTTAATTTAATCAATGTTATTATGCCTGCTGTGTTAATTTTATTTAAAATGCATTTAATTTCATTTGAGACTCTTCCTTCACAATTCCTGCTTGGTGAATGTGTGACATACAGGGTTTGTTGAAATTTAACATAGCACCAACAATCTTTTTTTCAGTGTATATCATAAATTTTCATGAGTTCAGTGCAACCACGTAGCCATGGGATCCAGACCCACCTGCTTTTCTTAGGACCTGGATTTTGTCTGTAACAATGGCATTGGGCTGCAAGTCAGAGGTTCTTGTCCCTGAGCTTACTTGATCCACTGTTTTCACTTACATGACAGGAAGAGGTTTTCTTATCACAAAGCCAAGCTTCCCTCCAAGAGAAAAGTGATATTTTTCAAGCTTCATCCCAGTTATTCACTGCCACCTCAGCCTCTCCATACTAAATAAGCATTGTCAAAACCAAGACGCAGGAAATGTTATACAAGAAGAATGAAGCCTCTTGTACAAGAGGGTAACACTTTGAAGAGGTTTTTCTTAATGTTAGTGACTACACCAACAGAAAAATCACGTCACAGACTTAGAAAAGAAAAAGGGAGAACTGATGGCATTAGCTATTCTGAGACAAGGCCATTTCTGTTACAGACCCTGAAAAGATTTAGAAAAGCTGGTATTTACAAAAAGCTTTTCAGAGTAATTACAACATCTCCTGTTCTTTTTAAACGAGAAGTTAAAAGCAGACTCAGAGAAATATCAAATTCAGCAACATATTTGTACTTCCCTTTCTCACATCACAAAATGAGGAATCCATTTGCTTTCTCCTGCTTTTCTTTAGTACATTTGAAAAAAAAGAAGAAGAGAAGGCACTAAATGGTGCCTCACTGTGCCGTATGAAGCCAATATTTGAATTACTGCCTAGAATGGACTCATGCAAGCTAAGGGAATGCTCTTACAAACTCCATTACTGTGTGTACTATTTATGTAGACAATTATTTTGGTGTCAGCTATGCCATTTTTTGCACGAGAAAGAACTATGCAAAGTGAGCCAGAGCTGTAGAATGAAATGCTGCATAAAGAAGGGTTCAGTTAATATCCAGGTACCTGGTGTTTCATGTTGAAAAATATTTCTCCAGGCAACACAGAAGGAACCATTGAAATAACTTTAACATTTATGATGCTCCTGCAAAGCATAGACTGGGACCCAAACATAAAATTTCACTCTAAATGTACCAAAGTACTTTTTTAGAATTACCATTTTACTTGAAAGTAGCAAATTCATCAGTAAAATAATTGTGTTTTTCACAAATGTTTTATTGAAATAATTTTAATGGCCTCTACAAACTTTGGAAAGGTTTAATGAAACCAGTTGATTTCCTATATATAAAATTTCTAAGGTTCATCAAGAATATAGTTCAAGGCACCTAAATGTTAGTTATCTTCTGTCAGTTGACAAGAGTTAGGACTTTTTAGAAGATGCAGAGTAAAGAACCCCAGAACACCCTTAAAATTCCACACAATAGAGAATGAAGAGAAACAGTTTTCTCCTATCTCCTTAATTATTTCTTTTTACACTTAAACTCAACATTTTCGCTGGACCTGTGAAGAGTTATGGCATTTCTTCTAATAAAACCTCCCTAAAACTCTACAAGAGTTACTTTGCTGAAAACACAGACAGATCCTTAGAGACTGTCAATAATACATGGATTGCAAAAATTTCTGGGTTTTCAGGCAAAACTTTTCCTTTTCCTCTGTTTGCTGCCACTAAACTACTCTAAAGCCAAGATATTTCACCAATGTCTTTGCATCATCCTGACTCACTGCAATAATTTGGTATAAGCCAACCAGAAAATCAGTCTGTAATAAACTGGAGGGTTTTATTGGATTAACATGGTGTACCAGCTTGTTGATCCTCAAATTTGTCTTTCTGTGGAATTATCCTGATGCAAGCAAAGGTACTTGTTAACGCCAGCAACAATCATTTAAGGCAGTCTTTATTCTTTATGCTTCTCATTCTGGTCAGAAACTGAAAGGACATTTTAGCTCAAACAAACTGGTTCAACTTGTCCTTGACAAGGAACACTGCTTAGGAACTGAGAAGCTGCATTCTGCATTTAAAACAGGGGTTGGAAAAATAACTAGTGTGACAAACTTACATCTGCACAGCAAAAAATACTTCCATTTCATTTGTAAAATAATTCTTCACCCTTTAGAAAGCTCAATGAGAGGGAAAAACTCTCTAATTTGTTTTTCTTTCATTTGCATGTTTTGCTAAATACACTTGTTCACAGTTGCACTCTATGAGGTGATTATTGCTAAGAGAAAAGCTTTAAACTTACAAGGGGCTCTGACAACCTGGTCTAGTTGAAGGTGTCTCTGTCCCCAACAGGGGGGTGGAACTGGATGGTGTCCAAGGTCCCCTCCCAACCAAAACCATTCTAAAATTCTGTGATTCTATGATCTTGAATCAAGTTCTTCTTCAACATGGTTTAAGTGACTTATAAACACAGCCCAGGTGTGTTGCCTTGAACACTTGTAGGGGGTGCCACGTACCCATGAAAACCTCTCTGTCACTCCCCTCCTCAGCTGGACAGGGAGAGAAAATATAACAAAAGACTCATGGGTCGAGATGAGGACAGGGAGAGATGGCTCACCAGTTATTGTCAAGCAAAACAGGCTCTAATTGGGGAAATTAATTTATTTCCAACCAAATCAGAGAAGGGTAAGGAGAAATAAAACCAGATCTTAAAAACATCTTCCTCCCATTGATCCCTTTTAGCCAGGCTGAAGTTCACTCCTAATTTCTCTACCTTCTCCCCTCCCCAGCAGCACAGGGCAGGGAAAGGGGGCTGGACCACTCTGTCTGTTGGCACTGAGCCTTCACATCAGCTCAGCTGTCTTGTGGTGTTTGCTCTACCTTAAAAATAACGTGTGTTTGGGGTTTTTTTTCCAAACCACCAAAAAAAACCCAAAAAACCAAAACAAACATCTAATGGTGTGGCATTTGTATCAGTCACAGCAAGAAAATGTCAGGAATGCATCCCAGTCTTGTAACGCTTATTTTCACCCTAGTAAAGCAAATAACAGTGTGAAAGATAAGTGGTCATGGTAAAGAGCCACAAGTTTTATTTAACTGCCATGCAATTAAGATCTTGCATTCCAGAAAGGGATAGCAGTGTGCCTGCTTTTAATACTGACACTGAAGCGTTTCTAAATTATAAAAGACTGAGGTTAAGACTGAGATTAAGACTTTTTTATGCAGAGAACACTACTACAAAATTCACAGGCTGGATGTTTTTAAACAAAACCTTTTTAAAACAGTTCTTATTTTCACTTCAATGTTTATACTTCATGAAATCTGTCATCTTCAAACACACGTTGGGGGAGTATTTGGGCACAAGCTCTCAAAATTTATAATCTTACAACTGCATTACGATGACTGTTTGAATAACATTTAAAACAACACAATTTCTGTGTATTTTAACATATTATCTAATATTATTTACCAGAAGCAAATGAAGAGTAAGAAATTTGTGAATAGGCAGTCTTGGTACATTTTGATGTTTGCGCAGTAAGGTCACTGAAGGTCATTTTCTTTACCACACGTGGCTATTTACAGAAATCTTGACAAGTAAAACAGTTGTCTCAGAAATCATTCAAATTTCTGAGCCTTCATAATGATACAAATAGCCTTATCTAAGACTCATCTTGTTTCTGGTTCTCTGACTTGGGAGGTTTCCCTTGTATTTAAGTAAATCAAATAAATTGATATTGCAATATAGAGATCACACATTGTTCCTGAACCATCTGTGGTGAATTTTGTTTTGTAGGAGGAAGTAATTCAATACATTTTGAACAAATAGATCTGGAGCCATTCTCAGTTGAAATCAGCCAATTTCTGGTTAAAAAAAAAACCAACGTGTATAAACTCATGGAATTTATTTGCTTTAAGGCATTTATTTTTAAATTTTGATCACTAGAAATTACCACTAAATTGCTTTGCACATTGCTTTGCTAATGGCTTCGGAAAAATAAAGTATGTTCTATAGCACTCATTTTATCTACCTGGGAAATTAAGTCTTTTCCATTTACAAAAGCAATTATATATTGAATTTTTGAATCCCAAGTTACAGCTATAATTGGTCCCAAAAATGTTAGTACATAATAGTGTTTTGTCACAGATGTAAAAAGCTAGTAATGTATCCAAAATACGGTGTCCCTTGCTTTTGACTGGTTTTATCTTCCTGGAACAAAGATATGTCTTTCTGAAAAAAACTCAAGCTATAGGATGGAGAATGCCTAGTCCTGTTATATGTGTTAGGCTTTTCCTTCAGCATTCTGCTCCTGAGCTGTTCCTGCTGTTCCTGCTCTATATTTATCACATAATGAGGAAAACGACTGAAGTGAAGCAAATGATAAACAATGCATCTTCCTCTCCTGCTTTAAGAAAGTTGATATTCAAAGGCCTTCGAGTTATGCCTGCCACCCTGCTGCCTTTTTGTGTCTCTAATTGCTGAGTATTGCTGAATAAAGGGATGGTGACAGCCAGCAGCTTGGAGGAAAGTGCTGCTTTCAGCTGTGATGTGCAGAGGGAGCTGTGATCTGCCGGTGTGCTGGGCTGAGGCAGAGCTTGGCTGATGGGCCCAGCCTTGAGCAGTGCTGGATCCATTTTTAAGGAAGCTGGAACCAGCTGTGCCTGACATGGAGACAGCTCCTGGTGTCTTCTGACAGAGATCACCCCTGCAGCCCCCCAGCCACAGCAAACACATTACCATGTAAACTCAGTACGGAAGGTTCATGCCATTATTTGGGACCTCGATGCCAGCACAGAAGGAAACAAAGTGGGAAACCAGATCCTTGTGTTAAGCCATAAGCATGTTGTTCTCTCTAGGCAAGAGTTTGCCTATTTCCTAAAAGCAGCAGAGAGAACTGTTCTCAAGGACCACCACTGATAGTATCAACAAGCCTAAAACCCTCTATCTCTTTATTTGAGGCTAACATCTATATTTAAAAACTGGAAAGATTAATTAGATACGTCACCAACTTTTCTTCTGCTTGGTGCCAAGGTAAATAATGAAGAACTGGTTCCCAGGACAGCTCTTCTTCATATCCTTTCGCTTTTTTTTTTCTCCCCAGCTTTAATTTTGGAGATGCTGGAAGCTTTTATGAACATGAAAATCCTGAGAACATCCTTAAGGAAAAGTAACAACTTCTCCTGAGGTGGTTCATTGCACTGATTAATCACTGCCATGCACAGCAGCAACCAGTTCTTTAGATAATTTCTTTCTACATCTTGTTAGTGTCTTGTCCTATCTACATCAAACACTTTTTCTTCTTCATTGCCATATTTGCTTGTTGCTGGCAGGTGGCTCTAGCTCCAATGTGTGCATGCAGTGTGAAAGAGTGCAAGTTGTTTTTATCATGGCTTGTTTTGTCCTCTCATGAAAGCCACAACAAACACCTTGCCTTCGGTGAGAAGGGGAGCAGTTCCCACAAACGTCATTTCTTTAAAATTTCTGCTGGAACTATAAGCTCTGAAATGTCAGCATTTCCCATGAAATAGAAATTTAAAATGTCAATCAGTTTTTTTCCCAAGAATTTGTACGTATTTTACATCCCAGTATATTTGTACAGTTTCCTGGACACAAAGACAAGACACTGCTCTGTCCACTTCTTGCCAAAGCAAGTTTCAAAGCTCAGGAAATGAAGGAGGCAGTGCTCTGCTCCCCCTCCAGCTCAGTGGTTTCTGTTTGAGTAGTCATGTTGTGGAGCAATAATGCTTCTGACTTGCTGTGTTAGAACGAAGAATTTTTTTAAACAATTGTTTAGTGGCCATTCAGCTCTTCAAAGTACTTCTAGCAAGTCACTGCAGTAACTTTAAAACAACTCTCAGAAAAAAACCCCCAAACACCTCAGAAAAGCAAATAATTAAAACTTCTGTTAGGGTCAAGCATCCCTGATCTGGCCAGAAAAAGAGGTGCCTTATTGATTATCCCAAGAGTCCATCTGATCCCGTTTCAATCCCTGTGGTACTGGGCAGTGAGTGTGTGGGAAGAGAGCAAGAACAAGAGCAGCACACTGTGATCCTTCCTCCAGCATCCAGCCATGTGTAGCTTTGGAACTAAGTCAGAAAAATTAAACAGAATTCTACTGATTCTGTATTCCACAGTTTAACGTGGATATGGAGGTTTAAAACGTTTACAGCAATGTAAAGGATAAATCAAGACAGGAGGCAGACTATTTTAGCTGCTTTAGTATTCACAATTTTTCCTGCCTGTGCTCAGGCAGCGTAGGATCTGCACAGCCCGCACAGACTGCCACCTCTCCAGAGCACCAAATCCTCTTCAAATATTTGCTTTTTAATCAACAAGTAATTTCAACCTCACTGTTTGTTCTCTTTCTTGTTAAAAGTTCCTGTTCTGCATTTGAAAGATAAAAGCCTACAGTTCTTTCACATTTGTATTTCTGAGCCACCACTTTCAGCACTTTCCACATTTCCTATCAGAGTGTCAGAACTGATTATACTGCCAACCCATTTACATTTTCCACTTTGCAATTTGCAGTAGTGTAATAAAGAATTAAGCAATGTTATCAGGTAACTCCTCCTGAAAAGAAGTGTGCTGGCTCCTTATTACAATTTAGTGTTGCTCTCGTGATATCAGTCATAGCATTAGTCATCCTTAGAAAAAAAAAAATAGTGGTGATTTATGTTATTGATATTAAATAAAAATAGTGAATTTATTAGGAAAAAAAGGAAAATAACCACTCAATAGCTGTGAAAGTTGAATAAATCTATGTCTAAATTAGTTCAAGCATTATTTAATACATCCTCCTCTCTAAAGGCTACCTAGATGCTTGGCAGATGTTAACAATGTGTTATTGATCCAGAGAAGGTGATTTCAAAAGCAGGTCTGCTTCAGTGCTTTATTATTCTTATCCTTTGATTTTTTTTTTCTTAATATTTAACATAAATCTCCCTGAGTTCTAATTAAAGGCATTATTCCTGGTCCTACCTTTCATCATGCATTGGCTCGTTAATCACATTTTCCGGTAAATCACTATGCAGTCAGAGACATCTATAAAGAAGTCTGGACAAGGGTGATAAAATAAATGCAGTTCCTCCACAAATCACATTTTCTAAGCTTCCTTTTGGTGCTGCCTTCAGGAAGAATTACTCTTCTGTCTGGTCCACCATCACACTGGGCTGAGAGTTACATTCAATTCCTGATCAACACCAAGCAGAACAAAATGACTGCCTTTTGTGCCTTTCATGGTATCCTTCAATTTAATTAGTTATTTATAACGTCATACTTGGGTTCCTATTTGTTGTAATTACATATTTTTCTCTGCAGCACTGCTGCCTAGACAATTAGGCCCCATTTTGTACTTGTACATTTGACGTCCTGGTTTTACAGACAGTACTTTACAATTTTTATGAAATCTCTTGTTGTTATTTTCTCCAACCTATTCAGTATTTTCAGTTTTGATCCTGTCATTCAGCATGCCTGCAACTTCTTTCAACATGCTGTCAATAACAAGCTTTTATAAGCAGTCTTTTTATTCCATTATTCAACTTATTGTGACTAATACTAATTAGCCCTTAGAGCAAAAACCCACCCATCTTCTTGCATTTATTCCTTCTACTTTTATAAACCTTTATTAGGAATGATTGGTTAGTTTTTCCCTGGATTATACATTCTTATGTGGGAGAGCATAAAAAGACAAATTTGCTACAAAACAACACACCTATTCTGCATTTCCTCTTCATCCATTAAACCAGCTGTCCTACCAAAGAATAAAACCAGGTTATTTGACATATACTCTTGATACATCTGTGTTGGATGCTCATGGGTGATGCTGAGTGTTTATTTGTAAAAACTTCCTGGGTTAATTTAGCTTTGTCATTTTGTTGTTTTTCCAGTGGCTCTCTGGATGTTGAGCTGAGCCTGATGGACTCAGAATTTCCTTGGACCTCGTGTTATCCTCCTGTCTACACAGGGTAGCTGGAGAGGAAGGATAAGCAATTTTTTGGCATTAAAACCTACATACACTCACACACATTCATCAGTCATTCAGGAATCCTCTTTCTTTTCCATGCAATTCCATTATATAATTATTGCTAATATTTCAAAAAATTATTTTTCTTTGACTATTTCTAAACAGAACAGAAAAACAGCCTAGGAACTACTTTCATTTGATACTGTACTGCATCTAAAGAGACAGACATAAAGATGTGAGATCTCTGAAAGATACAAAGGATAAAAAAACCCACAGGATGCAAGGATAAGTTATTTAAGCACTGTTAGCTTTGTCTACAGGATGCCAATGCATATACAACAAATGCTTCCACTAGCTTTCATTTCTTCAAAAACCAGCATGCAATTTCATCCCTAGCTTAGCTCACGAAAATACTGCAGAGGTCACAGAAAAAAATCCTTTTATACTGCAGATTTTCTTTCATGTGTTTTCCTATGACCTCATCCATCTGCACTTGTTCATAAAGATATGCTTTTGAAGAGGTTTAGCCTTCATCTTCAGTTTTCTCCTTCCATGGCTATTAGCAAATACTAGACATGAAAGCTATGTTGAGAACAGAACAACAAAAAATCCTTAGTTTTACTTTCCCCTGTACTTTCATGTTTTTCAAACACAGTCTTTCCAACGAATGTACAATTAAGACTGAACAAGAAACCCTTTTGTAAAGTAGGTGTCTGTCTATCCGAACATATTCCACTGATACTGAAACTAGGAGCCTTAGTCTTCTCTGTCATGTTTAATCTGGTTTGGAAGTAAAGGAGAACTCAGAAGAAAATGCAGGAGAAATCACAGGAGAGAAACCTACTCAAGATTTCAAGACCCCCCTCCCCAATAAAAATAATAGTAACAATTTAAAGAACCCACACAGACACAACAACAACAACCCCACCCTTTGAAAATTCTGCAGTTTTGTACGAGGTGCCTTTCCTGTTTCCCAGGCAACTTCGGAGACAGCAAAGGTCTGATATATTTATATATATATATGTGTGTGTGTGTGTGTGTGTGTGTGTGTGTGCATTGAGTGGAATAAAACTCAAGATCAATTCTTTATGACGACACAGAATTTGAGGAACCCGAAATTAAACGTTGCCATTTTTGTAACTCTTGTGGCAACATTACCGGTAAATAATGGTAACTTTGTGTCGGATAGTTGACACAAATTCATTCCAGACAGAGGGAAAAGACGGGGAACGCACGAACGCAGAGAGGTGTGAGTGCTCCTCTGGAGAAGCCGCACCTGGGCGAGCTCTGTACGTCCAGCAAAAGGCTTCCCCACAGCAGTAACACAACAGAGGAAAATTCTCTGCTCTTTTCAGGGACTGTGCTCACCCGCAGTGCCTGTGCCAGGCTGTCCGGCAATGCCGAGAGCCGCAGGAGCGGCAGCCCCGCTATCCCTTGATCCCGGCGGAGGAGCCAGGGGAGGAGCACTCGCTCAGAGTCACAGAACCAGAAAATGGTTTGGCTTGGAAGGGACATTAAACACCATCGTGTTCTAACTACCCTGCCATGGGCAGGGACACCTTCCACTAGCCCAGGTTGCTTCAAGCCCCATCCAGCCTGGCCTTGAACACTGCCAGGGATGGGGCAGCCACAACTTCTCCAGGCAACCTGTGCCAGCGCCTCAGCACCCTCACAGGGAAGAATTTCTTCCTAATATCTAACCTAAACCTACTCTCTTTCAGTTTGAAGCCATTCCCCCTTGTCCTGTCACTACATGCTCTTGCAAATAGCCTTTCCCCGTCTGTCCTGTAGGCTCCCTTCAGGTACTGGAAGGCTGCAATTAGGTCACCNAGCCGCGCAGGACTCGCCGCCGCCGCCGTAGCCGGAACCGCCGCCGCCCGCGCCGGGGCCATGGAGGACTTTCACCCCCACAACGACGAGGTAGGGCCGCCGCCTCGCCCGGCGCTGTGCCCGGGACTCTCCGCCCGACCCGCGCCGGAGGGGCCGGGCCCGAGCGGCGCTGCCCCGGAGCCTCCGCCGGGGCCCACTCCGCCGGGGCTGCGGGGTGGATGTTCCCTCCGGGAAGGAGCCGCGGTGCGGGGCGCTGCCGCCGGGGCTGTGAGACCGCGGCCATTTTTCCTGGGGAAAAACCCCATTTCCATGGGAAAACCCTGAGAAGTGCCGGGCCCGGTCGGAGCCGCGGGCTGGTCCTGTCAGGGCGAGCGGAGGAGCCGATCCCTCCGCGGCCGCCGCTTCAGGGCTCTGGCCGCCAGTTTTCATTTAAAAATAAACCAAAACCCCAAACAACTTAAACATCAATGCCCTTGAGGTTTCTGCCCCTGTCCAGGTGTTTGGAATTCATGGCTATGAAGAGGCGGGTGGCACAAGGGAAGGTGCCGTGATTCCTTTGGGAGCCGAGCCAAGTGGCCATGAGCAGGGTAGAGTAGAAAAGAGGAGGCATTAAAACCTGCAAGCTTTTTCTGTGCTTGAGAAAGGTGTTTGGGTAAGGTAATGACTGTGGGTACCAGTCTTTTTGATAATAGGTTTGCAAAACCGTGTGTTACCCTCGGGAAGCAAGATGTAACCTGTGGGTTAGCAAGTTTGTGACTCCAGTAAAAACCCAGCTTAAGACCCGGAGGAGAAGATTTGTTATTTAATTTTTCCTGGAGAATATTCCCATGACAAGCATAGACATGGTGGAATTTGATCTTTACGGAAAATGTAAAGTGAACCTGTTTCAAAGCTCACTGAGGTCAGAGCTTTTTGGTCCCACTCAAACATCACTAGAAAAGCAATGCTAAATAACATATGTATGGAGCTGGGGAAAAAAAGTAAGCTTTGAAAATTATACTAACAGACTAAAATGCAAATGACCGGACACAAGGCCTAATCATTAAGTGTTCCTTAGAGTAAAACTGTAATTTGTTTACTTTTCTGACAAAAATGATAATAATTAACTTCTATTGCAGATGATCTTCAATGCTGATGAGGCCCACAACATAGTTAAAGAGGTATGTTTTAACTAACAGCTGTATTTTAAAGAAGTTCGTTACCATGCCTTGCCCTGTAGTGAAAGCAGTTATTTTCCTTGACCGTCACAGATAAACTATAAAAATTATATAGAATTAGTATTTATATAAAGACAGTGTTTAATGTGGAGCTGCTTTATGCTCCATTTAATTGCTGTCTTCAACAACCTAAAGAGGAGAAGGTAGATGATAGGAGAGGCAGGTTTGCATTACAGTGGAAAGAGTCAGGGTGACAGTCACAAGCTGCAAGGGAAAGTCACTCTAATTTATTTTTCCCCCTGTATACAGCTAGAGAGAAGCTAATCACTGGAGAGGTTACAGGGAGAGCTTGTGGAGTCTCCATCCTTAGAGATTTTTAAAACTTGACTGGACAAGGCTTTGAACAATGTTATCAGACTTGGAAGTTAGCCTTGGCATGTGTGGGAGGTTACACTCTATGAGCTCCTTGTTCTAGCTTTTAAAAAACATTTTTTACAGAGAAAGAACAGGCTGAAAGTGAGCAGCCTGATAGTCTAAATTAAATACCTAGTTACTAGAAAGTGATTAATGAGGAGCCTGGGGCTTACAGATGCTCTCAGGTTTTGTGGGGAAGTGGTGTTTTGAGACAGGAGTTTCTAGAGGGGCTCTGCAGGTCCTCTCCCACCTGCACTTTTGAAGCTGCTCCAGTACACAACAAGAGCAAGCTCTTGGATGTCAGATAAACAACAATTCAGCCCTTTAGGTAACTGTGCCTGCCTTGTGGAGCCAAATACGGTGTGACACAGTCTCCAGACACTGGGAATAAAGCCAAGGGTTTCTGCCTCTGATTGGAAGCTTAACCAGGGCCAAGGAGCTCCAGCACTGGGTACATTTCTGGAAGGACCAAAATCCCTGAGGGGTCTTGTCCCTCTTCTGTCTCCTGTTGTGTTTTGTGAATGTTTGTTTCCACTGACTCCTTTGGCCGGCTTTGTACAATGTGGTCAGAATTAACTGAGCTTTTCGAAATCTGGGACACAGGTCTCTTACACAGCCTGTTAGTGGGGAATTAGTGCATGGGATACATCTCACTGAATCCGAGGAGAACACAGTTTAATTTCCCCACCCTTTTACAGGTGTGTGTTTCTTAAGCGAATTCCTCAACTTCAAGAAGTATCCATCAGCACCTAAGTCTGAATTTCTTAGGAGCAGAGAATGCAATTTAAGAGTTACAGTTTGAGAGAAAGATTTTTGTTCAATCATTTTAAGTTTAAGCAAGGGTTGGCCAATCTGTAGCTGTGGGAGAACATCCAATTTTCAAGGAGTTCACGTGTTTCTTGTGCTGCAAGATACGATCCTTGAGTATCTCTCACATCTTTCCCATCTTTTAAGCAGAGATGTGCATTTCACTGTTGTCACTGTTGCTCTCAAGGTTTTGGAATCTTGCTGAAAGGTTGGCCAGCCCAAACTGATCTTAGTGATTTGAGTAGTGCCATCCCCATTACAGCAGCTTCTGAAAGCCAAGCTGGAGCAGGCAGTCATTAGGAACAGTGTTAGGATTTTCACTGGTAAGTAGATGCATTCACTTGTGTCCAAAGCATATGGCTGAGGCCTTTTCTGCAAGAAATGTTTAGTCACAGCTTCATTTTTATTCCTGTGATATTGTGATAAATATGTACTAAAAATAAATTTCCAAGAAGGATCATTTGACTTCCCATTCAGCAACTGATACTTGATCAGCTTGAGTGATTTCAAGTAATCTAATTGTCAGAAAAAATTTCCTCAGATTATGCAAAACATTTTAAAACTCTACATTTTGAAGTATGTTTACTGTAACAATTTTTCCCCCTCTGTTTTAGTGCATAGAAAGCATTTTAGGCAAGGCAGATTATAATCACAACAAAGTCAACCAATGGACTGCTGCTATAGTAGAACAGTCGCTGACACATCTGGTGAAACTTGGGAAAACCTATAAGTACATTGGTAAGTACAAGCAGCTGTACTTGTACCACAGGCAGTCACAATAAATAATTACTGAAAGGTTCAGGGGAATCCTATAAACAAAGCAGAGCAGGTACCGGAACTCTTCTGTTACACAGATTTTTAGTAATACCTGTGGTAAAGCTGTGGCAGTTTTACCTGCGCTGAGCATGCTGGCAACACTTAACACAGCTTACATGTTACATGGTCTTTCCTGATTGTTAAGCAACCCCAAGACAATTATATCGACCTTTTAGTATCAGTTCAGGAAAAGATTGCTATCTTAAATAATTTATTTTATTTTCAGTTGGATTAAGCCTCCTATAAATAGAAACATCTGGAAGACTTTAGTCCTGTATGCAAAGTCATACAGTCCCATTATATTTAAGTGTATACCTGTGGAAGGAGAAAGGTTAAAAAAAGAGTTTAACCCATTTTGGTCCTTTTGTGGAGTGCTGATGTAATAGCAAGTGTTTGCACTCTGTTCTGTTTTGAAAGTCTTGGACTCAGGCTGTCAGTACTTTTGTGACCATTGCAGATCCCTCTAGAAAAGCTGCACATTACTGGGGTGTGGTTTCAGAGAGGGGTCAACAAGTACTTTTGGGAAACTACTCTCATCAAGTGTGACTTCTGCTGTACCTGTGAGGACAGCACCTACAATCCCATTCTGATGGGCACAAGCCATATCTAAGTAGTTTAAAAGATTAAAACCATAATCCTATTAGCAAGTGTTTTGTTGAAGCTGTTGTCTTCATGTGAGTAAAAATAATGATGAAATGAGTAACAAGTTCTTGAGGAAAATAGGGAGGGCAAAGCGATTGTCAAAAAAAGTTTTGTCTTAGCTGAATGCCACGTGCCAGCCTTTTGAAAATGTAATACTGGCTTGAGTTTGTAAATGCTGAGTGATTCACCTCTTCTGCTTTTATAATTAATTCCCTGACTTTATGACTGAATATTGCAGTGACCTGTGCGGTGATGCAGAGGAGTGGAGCTGGTCTCCACACAGCAAGTTCATGCTTCTGGGATACCACAACTGATGGTAAGTTTCCATGTATGAACAGAAAATCTGTGGTAAGAGAAACATTACTTCTTGCTCGGTTGTAGTAGTTGGGCTGAACATTTTCAGGAGTGGCTGTGGAAGCAGTAACTTTCAGGATGAGGTGCTTGTTTGCAGTCCCAGCAGAAATGTTACCAGGCAGTGCCTGCATTAAGAGCAGTTGCTTTGTAAATTATGAGAAGTGGGAATAGGAAAGCCTTTCATTCTAAAACAAGAGTCAAAACATTTAATCCTCTCGGCTGAAGAGGCAGAAAACTTTGCTCACAGTAAATACCCGTGGGTAGTCCTAAACATATCTGCCTGCTGTGAGGGGACAGCTACTTCGGAGGAGCGAAGAACTTAGTGAAAAGTAGAAATAGTTTGACTTGCAGTATGTGTTTCAGCTGCTTAACTGTCAGCCAGGCTTTGGATGCATTGTATTGCTTCAAAATTAGTTCTAAATAGATTTTTTTCACAGGTTGAGAATATCACAGGGAAACAATATTAAAATAATATGTTGTCTGTCACAGATTCAGAATGATCTTTTTAGAAGAGGGTGCAAGGTTTAAGTTTAAAACAGAGAGAGCTTCAAAAGGTCAACCAAGCTTAAAAAGAAATCATAATATGAAATAAAGTAAACAAATAAAGTTTAATCTTCATGTTTCCTTCACTTATAAGGCATTGATACAACAGAAGAGGAAGAATTACAGAAAGTAAATACCCTGGAATATATTTAATCCAGTCCCTTTTCTGATTTCTTGTCTGATTGTCCTGCTAATTTTAATATGGGAATTTCAAGGATTTTTGCAAGTCCAGCTTTTAAAGAAAGATACTGGAATGGTGTTTTCCTGTTAACTGTCTTAAGCATACAAGGCTCATGTTGGGTAGCAAACAATATATAAGTTAATGAAAATGTTTGGAGAAGTTTAGTCTTTTTATAGCCAAGATGACATATTACTATTTCCCTTAAATTACAATTTAAATATTCATACTAATCTGGCATAATTTACACTGCAATAATGTGACTGTAGTAAAGACAATGGAATTCTATTCTAATTTTGTAATAATCTCTTCCAGGAACCTGCACAGTGAGATGGGAAAACAGAACCATGAACTGCATTGTCAATGTATTTGCTGTTGCTATTATCCTGTAGCTGACTGGAAGAGAAATAGAAGCAACACCGAAGCCTTTAAAAAAAAAATCATCCTAACAAATGGCTAAATATTTCAAACTATTGTTTGTTTCTGTATGAGGAGCATACAGAAGTTCTCTACAGAGAGCATACAGTCTCAACCAGTTCTCATAGATTAGTTATCTGAAAGCTAGCAAAAGAAATTTAATATATATATACATGTATCTATCTAAAGAGAAAGTTTTAGTAATTTAAATATTTAGAAGTATGTTAATAAGAAGGTGCCACAGAGATCAGTAGAATTTATGTCAAAGCTAATATCAAAGATATTTTATTGCAGAGGAACAAAATACATCAAATCAAAGGAAATGTCAAAGGGCAAGCAAGACCTCTCAGGATTATGGTGCCTTTGGGAACAAATTATGAACACAATTCAGAGTGGATATACTGTAAACAATACTGATTCTCCATGCTTGATTAAACAAAGCAAACTCTCCCTTTGAATGCTGGTGCTTGTGAAATTGCATGAGCATCACTTTTTGGTCAAGCATGAACGTTTACATGGACACTAAATCCGGGTAAGCTTTTCCCTTGGAGGCAGAGGAGAACTTTGCTGGGACAGAGGTGAGATATACCCAGTCCTAGCAGAATTCTAATTTGTCTTCAAATGAAGAGCATAATATTTGTTAGCAATTCAGGGAAACATTCTGGGGATCTGACACCAGCCCTTAATTCATCATTTATAAATCTGAAAACATTCTGAAGGTACTTAAATTTGATTTTATTCCATGATTACAGAATTTGGGACAAGCACTTTATTGATTCCTCATGCAGTAGCCAGGAGCTTGGGCAATATGGCTGCACTCATACTCCAAGTAGGATTAAAGTGATCAGGGAGAAGGCACACACATTTCTAGAGGCTCTTGTTAGCTTTAAAAGCATTTATCAAAGTAACATATCTGTTCTTTATAAGAGTTTTTCCTACGTTCTCTAAGTCTAGAATTGGATTTTAGTCCTGTGAAGTAAAACAGTAAAGTTTTGAGCACTAAGAACTCCCCTCCTTTAAAGATTTATGCAAGTTCTTAACTTTGGTCATCTGATGAGTCTTAACTTGAAGTATTCCACATGGAAGAAAAGCATTTGCACACCTGCAAGTATTTGCTGGATTGGGGCCTACATTTTTGTTGATAAATGCACAAATTATATGATAAAGAGATGTATCAATACCAAAAATGCCTAAATGATTGCTGCCACTAAGTGGCAGCTGCATTAAGTTGTTTTCTCAGATGCTGCTTAAGGATAGAATTTTTTGTTTATACTGTATGTCTTTGAAAGAGACTGGTAACTACCTAACAGCTACTGTAGGGCTGTTTTGAATTTTAAGAAATGAATATTAAAGCACTATTACGCAGTTTTTTTTTGGTTTGGGTTGTTTTTCAGATAACTGACTATTAGGGTATTAAACAAGTGTCCTGTGCAAAGAGCAAGCTAAAGAATATTTTGCTGCTTAAATTGTGTACATGTATAGCTAGTGTAACACTACAGAAGGTCCCCTGTTCACGTGTAGTTTACAATACTGTTCAAAATACCTTGCTTTGCAGACAAATAAAATTCTGCTTTTACCGAAGTGCAAGTGAAATTAATACTGTAATACTGCATTTGCCAAAGGCAAGTGTTGTGTGAAGATGTATGTGTATGTTGTACTGGCCTTCAAATGTAGATTAATAATTAAGCATTATTTGGGTTAGGACAGAAATTTCTGAATTAGGCTCCAGCATCCAAGAGCCAAATTGTGGAACTGACAAAAATACATAAGTTTTACTGATATTTGGGATTGTGAAATGTAAAAAAAATAGGTGGGGTAGCAACTGGAAAAAGGTTTGGTCTGATCAATATGGTTTAAGAAGTGGATGAGTAAAAACAGTGATAGCTGTTGTGCTCCTTTCATAGGTATTGGGGTGCAATGATCAGAAGAAATATTCCACACAGCCACTTGTAATCTCATTTGGTATTTTTGCTTTACTTGAAAACCAGATGCACTGAGGGAGACTATCAGTTTAATGAGGCTTGGTGAAGGTCCTCCTGCAGAAGAACTGTAGAAAATACTGCTTAATTATATGACTGTTTCATTTTTCTTTCTACCAAAAAAATAAAGTTTTGCCTTAGTTGTATTTGTGCTTTGTGTCCTTGATCAATATAAAAAGTAACAGAAAAATATTCCTCTTACTTCCCTTCACTTGTATACAACAGTGAGAACTTGGGAAATACATTGAAGCTGCATTTTAGAGACAAGATCTTGTCAAAGCCTTGTTCCCAGGCTTGGCCTAATTTCTTACACCTCTAATCTACTCAGACCTTTTCCCCTACTGCAAGTCTTGACCATGCAGGTTAAAGCTTTTTTGCTGTAGAAAGATTATTATGAAAATCTGGGGAAAGTGTTTTCATTCTGCATCACATCCTAGTAAACTTGTTTTCCATCTTTTCCCCATTCTCTGTGGGTACAAAGAGCTACTTTTAACTCTCCTAACAAATGCTGAACATTATTATCTGCTTTTCCAAGTAGTTCATTTCAAAGATAAGGTATGAATTGCAGACTATGAAAGCCCACAACATTTCACTGGTATCTTCTATCAATACATGTTTGCTGTGTTGTGGCAATCAGGGCTATGAGTTATGGTTAACAATGGGGGTCTTTTTAACGGGACAGAAGGGTTTGCATTAAGGTGCAGCCCATGTAGATGGAGCTGTGTGTTCCCACGGATGATTTCATGATGAATGACACCTGCTGTTCTTCCCACCCAGGTTTTGTTAATGTAAACAGAGAGGTGTGAAAGTAAGGGAGCAGATTTGTTACTTTCCTTCTCATTGCCTGCCGGGTGTCTGCCAGTGACTCGTTACCTTTCTGATGGCTGTGATACCATTACACTCGATCTGTGCCACCAGTACAAAGTCTGGTGTGCTCAACTCAGATTCGTGCAATCTAGAGCACTTCACAGAAGCCACTGAAATCCCAGCTCACAGCTAGGCAATGTGGGGTTAGACGTGAATGTCAGCACGCTGATATTTTAAATACACTGTAAAAGAGAACATTAGCTCCTGGTAGCCTGTATGAATCAGTACAGTGGCTGCCATATAGAGGCAGACAGGGTTTGTTCTAATTCAGAGAGCAGTTCCTGTAATGAGCAATTCTTACCTGATTATTGAGATGTGCCTTGCTGCCTCCTGTGCAGTCTGACCAGGTCATTTTGTTCCCATTTAATTTGGAGAGGTATTTTTTAGCACAGTCATGGTGTGGCACAAGTACAGAGCCAGTCTACACACCCATCAGAATATTCTGAGTCAGGAAGTTCTGCCTGTATGCTGCAGGACATTCCCAGCTCAAAGCCAGCACCAGGGAGTCTCTCAGGGAGTATCTGAGCTCAGGTGTGATATCCTGTAAATGCAGCAATAAACCCAATTGTACAGTGGCTCCAGGGCTGTGCAGCCATATTTATACTGTGTTGCCTGTGAGCTGCTCTGCCTGCTGGGTCTATGCCAGGTGAGTGTCTGTGGACATTGGTAGTGTATGGAATGGTTTCCCTCCGCCCTCCTCACAGAAGGCTGCAGCCAAACCAAAGGAGATTTTTCTACTTCAATGGATCTAAATCACCACTGAGTAACTGGAGGTTTGAGCTCACATGTTCCACCAAGCATCTGTTTTCAGACACAGGATACGTATGTGGCAGCAGCTTTATTTGTTACATAAAAGTTTTCTAAAAAGAAACAGGATCGTGCTAGAGTGACAGCTGCAAACACCCCTGAAACTCCCATCCCATATCTAGCCTAAAATGACTTGAAAAGGGGAATGAGAGTCACAGAAACACCTCACTGGTCATTATGGTTTGTGTCAGGCACTTACCCTCATGCAAAGGAGCAGCCAGGGTCACAGAGCACAAGTACTTGAAGCAAAAGGGAAAGGGAAGATTTGTAGTGACACCAGCATTTTATATTTTTACTGTATTTTTAAAGTAATGACAGAGTTTGTAATCTATGCTTTTGAGGCTTCACAGCATTGAGACAACAGAGTTCAGAATCAAAGCCATTAAAATCCCCCATCCAGGTGGTGAGATGGACTTAACTGGCTCAGATGAAACGTGTTCAAACTTCTTTCTAGTCAGCAGGTTCCCGTAGGCCTATATTGCATATAATTAAAATATTTTCTGAACAGCACCTCCTAGAGTATGAAACATTGCCATGCTAACTGCAAAACATTCATATATGTGTAATCACGTTAGGAAGAAATGAAACATTCCCTGCTCTGTGATTTTGTAGAGTTTACTGCAATTTTTGAGGCATCCGTTACTCAGTGTTTATTCATGACAAGCTGGGTAAAATTAGAGGTTGGGGGAAGGGTGATGAATGAAATTAAATCCTTATTTGAAAAAAGTCGTATGATCTTTCTGTACAATTTTCATAAACACACACACACACATATATAAGTATGTTCATCCCTTTTTATTTATCCATTTCCCTAAAAATTTTGACTCATAGAGACAATTTTGTTCCTTTAGAATTTCATCTCTTGTTGCTTATTTCCACTTCACCCATGTCTAGGTATCAAGACAAGGACTCCAACAGTGTTCATACAAACAAATATCCTGAGCAGAGAGAATAAAATTCAGCATTTAGATATTAGCCATCAGAAGTAAGAGGGTGAGCTAACAGCAAGGCTGTGACTGCCTTTACTGGTGCTCACAGCACTCTGCTTGAAGCAGTCATGGCTTTATCCAGCCTCAGTCAATAACTCTGGGGGCTTTTTTTCTTGCTGTATGGGTTTCTACAGCAGCTATTGGAAGTGGTCTGGCCAAATCTCACAAGAATCTGCTGCAGGGTTTCAAGTGAGATCATTTGTTAGTCTGCAGTATCTTCACATCTATGTAAGAACCTCACAGATCAATGCTGTAATAGCTGTAGAGTGTTCATGCTTGAGTTAAATATTTTAGGAAATTAAACAGTAGGCACAGTTGTAGCTGGGTGGTCTGGTGACGTCGTGAGCAAATTATAGTTGCCTATTTAATGGTACCCATTACAGGTCCTCTGAATGATAGTTGAAACGATTTTTTGTAGGGAAAAACTTTGCAAAAGCTGGTTTTGGAAAGGAAGGAATTGAGTAGCTTTAATTTAAGGTTTATATCTGGATCCGCTGAGGCTTAGGGATCAGAGATGAGATCTTCCAAGCTCATCTCCTTGTAGCATTGCTTTGACATCATAAGCAACTTACACAGTTGCCTTAGGGGCATGTGTGTCAGTGCAAAGTTTAGGTTTCATTTGAGTAACAACTGGAAAATGCATCCTTTCCAGTTTGGTCTCCGTGGGTTGCTCCACGTGAAGCAAACCCAGACCTCTCTGGACAGGCAGTTCTGCTGCTGCTGCCTCCAGGCACAGCTACAGCAGGAGAGCAGTGGGCCGGGGGGGCTGGTGTGGGGCCAGCCAAAGAGGAAATGCCCCAGCTGCAGGCTTAGGAGTCATAGCTATAGCACATAACAGAAACTCATTACACAACAGCCAGGGGCAGTTATGGTTGTGCCATTCCTCTTGAAACCCGTATTTTCTGTGAAATTCTCACAGCCTCCAGGAAACACGAGGCTGCCAACTGTCTGTCTTTGCTGGCTGGCAGATACACCACAGATGCTCTTCTTCCTTCCCCACTGGGAATTTTGGAGTCAGGGCCACAGCTGCAGCTGTGAGCTGGGTGTGACAGTCACCTGCCCATCTTCTGACTTGGGCTGTTTTGGTATTACCTGTTGGGCCCAGTAAAAGTGAGTTTTTGTACACATGCTTAACTACAGATGTTACATACTTTTAATAGCAGCCTTGCTACTATTAAAAACACTTTCCCTTGAGAAGAGACACAGGACTGACATTCATGTATTAGACCACAACAGTAATGGTATCTATTGATCCTGAAGAGAGGTTGGTGAATTAAATATAAAATTGGTGTTACATATTGCCAATCTCCTTCATTCACCCGCTGGAGCTGGTCAAGGGGCTGTACAATCTCACAAAAACTTGTACAACATTTTCTTCTTTATAAGCCAAACTTGAAACTGAGAAAAGCAGAGAAGAGAGACAGTGTGAAGGGGCACGGAAAACACCAAAAACTGAAAAAGAAACTGAAGAAAGAACTGAGCTTCCAATTTACTTTCTATTTTCCACATTCCAACTCATAGAGCCAACCCTGAAATGCAGTTGAATTTACAAAATCTGGTCTCCATCTCTCCCTTTTTCCGTAATCTGTTCGTTCCCTCAGCTCCCTTCTCATTTCTTTAGGAAAACAGATAAAACAAATAACCTGGGTGGAAACTGATCTTAAGCATTGCTCAAACAGTAGCCACTGGAATGTGTGTTCCTGGTTGTCCACAACAGCAGTAGCAGTAGTATTGTTCTCATAGTATTATTATTACTGTATCATCCAGAAGCACTAAGTTTGGAACAATGTCCAGCTATGCTGGATGTTACTCAAACATAAAAGAAAATCCCACCTACAGTCTCAAAACCATTCAGTTTGACTGTGGAGAGAAAACTGAAATGGATGGACACAGGAAGTCCTAGGAACTCAAAGAAGTAACATCAGGCACTCCAAACCCAGCAGTCCTAGAAAGGACTTTGAGCCCAGCAGTTGTCTCAAGGTGAGGACGGAGATGAAGGTCTCTGAGGAGCATGTTGGTGCTGAGTGTTGGCAGCAACAACTGAGGGGTAAGGACTTTCCTGCTTAGAAAATTTACTCACAGCGTTGAGAGTCACACTGAGATAGAAGTCAGACAGAAGAAAGTTTAAGATAAAAATGGAAGAATCAACAATAGTATAAAATACTTTTTCAGGTATGGATGGAAGAGAAGAAAGACTGGTAGTTGTATCAGCAAGAAATCTTTTCTATTAGTTTTTTAAAAGATGGGTGCATTCTTGGGTTGGGTGGAGAACAGGACAATGAGGTGAGAGGTTCCCTTTGTAGCTTGTGTGACATTTACAAGGTATGCAAAGTCCTGGGTAACCTTTCCCATTTGAGTAACTTGGCAGGAGTAAATACCTATTTGGCATGTAAGGCAGCTGTTTGCCAGCTTGCCTTGCCAGTATTTCCTCTGCTGTACCATTCCTTATGTAGTTACAAAATGCAAAAGCTGTCCCCATTAGCTGGCAATGAACAGTGTTTTCATCCTTCGGTAGGGGAAGACCCAGCAGCTTGAAAGAAATTAAAGGGCTGTGGACATCACCTAAATAAGGAGGGAACATCTGTTACTTCTAAAGGGGAAGTGGCATCTTAATAGGTTACAGCTTAGTCTTTGCAAATGACTTGAAAGTAACATGATGACTTTCATCATTTTCTTGGGTTTGGGGCTGGTTTCTGTTGCTTACATAAATGCAAGTGTGCCTGGTAAATTTTCCTAGTAGTCAATTGCCTGTATCTATCACCCTCTGACTAAGTCTGAGAAATGCAGATTTTTTTATGCAGTATGAACAGTTGGGGGATGCTGGTTTTTTCTATTCAGTCTCACAAGCTAAGACTCATACAGTGTCTGTCATCATGTCAGCCATATCCTGGGCTGCATCAACAGCAGTGTGGGCAGCAGGTGAGGGAGGGGATTCTGTTCCTCTGCCCTGCTCAGGTGAGACCCCACCTGCAGTGCTGAGTCCAGCTCTGGAGTTCCAGCACAGGAAGGACCTTGGAGAGAGTCTAGAGGAGGCACCAAGATGATCAGGGGGATGGAGCACCTCTGCTATGAGGAAAGGCTGAGAGAATTGGGATTGTTCAGGCTGGAGAGGAGAAGGCTCTGGGGTGACCTAATTGTGGCCTTCTAGTACCTGAAGGGAGCTGACAAGAAAGATGGAGCAGGATTCCTTACAAGAGCCTGGAGTGACAGGACAAGGGGGAATGTGTTCAAACTGACAGAGAGTAGGTTTAGATTGGATATTGGGAAGAAACTCTTTACTGTGAGGGTGGTAAGACACCAGGACAAGTTGTCAGAGAAGCTGTAGCTGCCCCATCTCTGGAAGGGTTCAACGCCAGGTTGGATGGGGCTCTGAGCAATCTGGTCTAGGGCAGGGTGTCCCTGTCCATGGCAGGGGGTTGGAATGAGATGATCTTCAAGGTCCCCTTCCAACCCAACCCATTCTATGATTCTGTGATAATCTCCCTCCAAGATCTCTCCCCAAATGTTGCTACAAAGATCTCCTCTCTAATCTGTCACTGCTACCTGTACCCTGCTCGCTCACAGTTAGCCACCCCAACCCATGGGAGGTTTCAGAGCATAAAGCACTTACAGAGGGCAGCAGTGCATAAAGGGCTTTAATAGGATATTGTCTTTTTGCAGGCTATAAACAAGGAACAGTGGGAAATTATGTAAATACACCCATAATATATTGGCCCTGCAGTGCTCAGGCCAACACTCACGTCCCTGTGGTTACCCAGGAGGACAGTCTGGAGGGTTCAGAGTATTTGCTTGGGGAAAAGCTGATGGAATGCCCCAGGCAGTGATGTGAGGCTACACAACACACAAAGCCCGATAGTCAGTTCATTCAATATGATGGCTTTTACAGTGGTACCTGCTGATCATCTGACAGATTAATGTAAATTCAGGCATGGGGACATTCATTAAATTACCAACAACAATGACTAACTTGAGGCAAGATTCCCTGGGTATGTTTGCAACACAGACTCAGCTGCCTGCCTCAGAAGACATGAAATGGCAGGGAAATGGCTCACTTCCAGGTGCAGCAACAACTGTGACGGAAACCATAATCTTTAGAGGTTTCCTATAAAACGAATACAAGCTAATACTGGGAAACTGAGCATCAGTTAGTCCTCTGTAAGCAGAATTTTGCTGCAACTCATGTTGCTGTCCTTTACACACTTTTTATCATTATTTCCTTTGGCTCGTAACGATAGGTCTTTGCTATCAAGTCCTTAATTTATGCATGTGTCATGGGTTAGCATAGTTTGAGTTTTTGAGGAAGACTCCTTCAGCCTCGGAAGTGATTTTTTTGCAAAGAGGTGCTTACAGCTTCTTCTAGACCTGACAGAACCAATCAGCTGGCTAGTTGGAATATTGACAACTCTTTTAAGCCACTTAAGAAGCTTGGTCCGCCTCTGTGATACACATTTAAGAACGAACAGAGGCCGGGGAAGCTCTCTCTGACTTCCAGCCTTCGGACAGGTACCTGGGGGGGGGCCCAGGGCCCAGCAGGGCCGGGCCCTGCTCGGCACGGCTGGGTCGGCCAGGAGAGCACCCTGGAGCGGCCCTGTTCCATCTGCGGCCCGGCCCGGCCTGGCCCCCCCGCAGCCCTGCTTCAGCCGGGACAGGTTCCCCCAGCCCTGCTCCGGCCCCAGCCCTGCTCCGGCCCCAGCCCTGCTCCGGGCGGGCCAGGCCCCCTCAGCTGCTCCGGACGGGCCATGCCCCCCCTCACCCACTGCTGCTGCCCGGCAAGGAGAGATAAGCGAATTCCAGCTGCAAGGCTGGGTGAGATTAACTCTTTTAGTGCTGTAAGATTTCTCCAGAACAGATGAAGCCTGCAGACGTCAATCCTCTCCCAAGTCAGAAGAAAGGGAAAGGTGAAGGCGCGTGAAGTAAACAACACAGAGACACCAAAGTCAGTAAAGAAGGAGGAGCTGAAACCCTGAGAGAGGAGAAAGAGGAGATGCTTCTCCTGGAAGCTGAAATTCTCTTGTAAGGCTGTGGTGATGGACTGTAATATATATCAGTGTACCCGTTGTAATTTCATGAAAGCATGGGGGGGACAGAGCGTTCAAACCGTAACCATGGGTAAAAGTANTTGAGGGAAGGGACTTTCACAGGCAAGGAGAAACCATTCCGGGCGGCTGCCTTGCCGTGACACTGAGCCACAAGAGAACTGTTTAACTGTTTTCGTGTGGAGATGTCTCCATAGCATGAGCAAGAGAGACTCCTCTCCCTAAGTGGACTGAGAGAGATTATTATAGAGATGGTAAACTGACTCTGGAAAACCTTGAGGGCTGTTTTTTTTTTTTTACGTTGTCGGTGGGAGGAGGGAAGAAGGCAGGGGGAGGAGAAGTGTTCTGAAGGTTTAGTCTAACTTTTTTTTTCTGCCTTTTAGTTCTGTTAATAAACTTCTTTATGCTTTCAAGGTTTAAGTCTTGTGCCTGCTTTGCTTTTCTCCTGGTTCTTATCTCACAGAAGGAAAATAAGTAAGTAATGGGCATTTTGAACCAAACCACTACACTAAAATTGGTGTTTCTGCCCGGTTACCCCAAACTGAACCCGCTACAGCATGTGAGATGAACAACAGTGATGGACAATGATTGACATATTTACTTAACCATTTGCAGCCTAGTAACAGTGAGAATTTTGCATGAATTTCTAACAGCTGTTGAGAGGAACTTTCATAATGTTGAGTCAGAAAATGGCTGCTCACAACCTGCAGGGTTCTTTTTCTGCTTCCTCGGGGGAATTTGCTTTAAAAGGTGCTTCTCACAGTTGGTTTACAGTCTTTGCTAATTATTTCCTGTCTGCTGTCTGAGCAAGGCTAAGGTCTCAGAGGGCTTGAGTGAATTCACCACCTGAAAACAGGCTTGAGCTGGCACTGGTTGCCTCAGATGAAAGGGAAGTATGAGAAAAAAGCAGGGAGGGTGATAAAACCTCAGCAGCAATTGCCTTCATTAACTGTTCATGGGAACTAGCCCAGCCTTGGGTCATCCTGTAGGGATATTCACTTATGCCCTGGCTCCATGGCATTGCAGGATAGAAAACTCTTTGGTCCATAGAGGTGAAGAGTCTGTGATATGAAATTGGATAATTTCTATGCCAAAATGCCCTGCTATTTACACTGGTACTGACAGCTACATTTTGGCCTGTTGACTGCAAGGAGATTATGGCAATTGCCTTGTTCCAGTTCTTCCCTATATCATTTCTGCACCCAGGAGAATTCCACCTGAATTTTCTCAGTTCTCTCCATCCTTCAAACAGAATCTTACAAAGCTACAGTGCAGATCCCTGACCTTTGCATGGCCCAGTCTAACTCACAGGAGAGTGAAAAGACAAAAACAATATAGGAAGCATCTGCACTTTACTTGAAAGATGACTTGGCTGAACATGTCTCTGCAATTTGTTTGTTGCAAGGGTCATAAAACTTACAGCGAATGGTACTTGCATATTTTTTGGTCTTAAACCCAGCTGACCTACAAAGTGCAGGACACTTTGCTTTGTAGATTGCTTTCAGAATAAGAAAACATCTCTTCCAAGGAGTAGAGATGGTCTGATTGCCTCTTCACTAGCCTTTCCTTCCTACATCCCTTCCTCCCTCTATGATAATGATTTGCAAGGTGGGTCAGTATTTTGGGGGGCAGTGAGGTTTTTTTTTTGCCATGTCCCTCATTTCTGAACAATGAAAATGAAATAAAAGTCAAATGCAAGGCTTTTTTTACAGGATAAATGTACAAAAATTGGCTCACGCATGCTGAAAATCTAGAACACAACAGCTCACAAATATTTTTCATTTTAGAATTTAACATTAAAATCATTAAGAACAAGGAGATAATATTATTGGAGAGGTCCAAAACAGTCTGGTTTGGCAATCCAGAGGTGGCTACCGCCCTGGTCTGTTTGTAGTGACAGGGGAGGTTGCAGCAGAACCATGTTTTGTGAGATGTGCACTGCAGGGGTTGGAGCTCAGAGTGAAGCACTCGTGCCTCTCCCTGAACTTGCAATTGGGCACAAACACTTAAAAAATTGGCAAAAACATCATGAGAACTAGAGATTTAGAGGAAATTTGCAGAGACTGGGAGAAGGAAGGAATGGACAAGTGAGGCTAGGGCAGCAGCAACTGGTAGAAAAAATGAACAGAGAGAAATCAGTGGTAGCTCTCTGGGCAGAAAGGCACCAGTTTGCCAGGCAGAAGAGTACCAGTGGAAAGGGAGGGAAAGGGGCCAGCAGAGGTGCAGAATGGCACTGGAAAGCATTTATAATCTTCCAGCAAGTCTTTCAATGATTTTCCACTCCACTGTGATTAGTTTTGCTGTTAGTCTGGGCTGGTTTGTGTGTGGTGAATGTAAATGAGACCAGTAGGTTGTTAACATCTGTATCAAATGCAAAAGTGAATGTCTGGTTCATGACAAGTAAATACTCTGGCTTGTGTCTGTGCAACTGATGCTGTTTTACAGAGTCAGGCATGAGGATCTTGATCCACCCAACACTTACAACTGTAGCATCTTAATGTATGCTCCTAAATTCCTTTGAGCATATATAACTATGTGTTTGGACACTTGGCTCTGAATTCTACAAAGAACTCATTGAAAGATGAAAAAAATATAAGTAGTCAACATTAACTTGCTATGAGTACTCCAAAAAAGAGCAGGATCCTCAGAAAAAGTGCCACAAGGAGACCCTAATATTATTTCTTTTTGTTCAAAAACTTCTTGTGTTTCACAGGCAGTTTTTTTTGTTTGGTTTTTTTTTTCTGTTTCTAATTTGATTTAACTCACCATTTGAGAACTGAAAGGCAGAAAATCCCCACCTAGCAGGGAAAGTCTTACAAGACTTCGAAGAGGAAGGTCTATTTTTCAACTGGGGTGGTTTCCCACCAAGCACAGTAGAACTTTTATTGTAGGCTAAAATTTAGGAAAACCTGGATTTCATTTGCCCATACAAACACTTTGCAAGTAGGGAGCAGAGAAGCAAGTGGGGCTAGATGAGACCCAGCCATATCAAGTTCTTGCTTGAATACATTATCAGAGTATGGCCCAGTTCCATGTCCTCTCCAAAGACCCCTTCCAGTTTCCAAAGTCAAGATGAGGCCATTGGGAGCCAGAGCTGCCCAGCACCCCAGAGGGTCACGGTCTTTAAATGTAAGACTAACTACAGTGGATTGGAGAGTGAGGATATTAATGAATAAATTAACTGCTTATGTCAGATGACTACACATGGGAAGACAGAGAAAAATTACGTAAGAAGGGAAAGAAAACATCCCAGGCTGAGGCCATAAGTGACATCAACTTTTCTATCCAGCCACTTTGAATTGAACTCCTAATTGCTTCCATCAGTTGAAACAGTTATTTTAATAATTCAACAACTGGCTTTTCTTGCCCTCAGCAGAAAACAGAAAAATCTGTCATTTGAGTAGCTAGTTTTTTGGAACTGAAGCAGAGATCAGACTTCAATCCACTTTGTAAACTCAGGTACAGTGTAAGTTCAACAGAGTGTGACAGCTTGCTGCCAGAGAAGCACAGTATCTCACTTACTTTGGCTCCCAGCAAATATGGAGCTTAGTAAAGAGGGAGGGAAGAATTTTGTGGTGGCAACTGACCCTCATCAATGAAATATGGAGCTCCCTCAAGTCCTGCTTTCAACCATCCAGTGCCACCCCTATTGTGCTGCTTGTCTCTGTGGTTCACAGAGCAAGCCTGAGACAGCCCTGACCTTCAGAAAACCTTGCTGGTGCTACTGCAGCAGGATCCTGGTGCCCGATAGCCTCGACAAAACTGCTGAGTACCATATGCAGTGTCTCAAAGGTGAGAGGCCACTCCTTATTTCCAGGGCAGCCCTTCAGAATCAGCAACTTGACAGCAAATGCACCAGTCTATTGTGAAAGTGACCCTTTCCCCATCACCGAGAGAAAAATCCCCAAATACACAGATAGAGGAATTTTTCAGCCAGAAGCCCAGCTGAAAGCAATGGTCAGATTGCAAGCAGTGGCATTTGGCCACAAAAAAGGACTGTCCTTGAAGCTCACCTGTAGCCCACTGCCCTTAGGACTCAAACTAGTTTGCTTCTTATATTTGTATTTCAGTGTTATCTGTTGCTCTCCTGTATCCTAGATTTAAGAAAATATTCATATTCAGATCTTGACTGATTATGCATGGCTTGCTATTTTAGCAGGATTTAATATAACAAACTTTTGAAAAAAACTGATTCTTTCATATGTTTTAGGAAGACAATGGTTTATTAATAAACACAGAATTACTTTCTCTGAGTTCAAGGTGACAAACAAGCCCTGGTACAAGTCTGCAGCTGGTCAGAGAATGTCACTGCAACTGACTAATGTAAGATCCCTGTTGTTTTAAGAATAAACATGGCAGTGTCTAGAAAATTAATGGTGAATTAAAATACACCCCTCCAAGACTCTTCTTATGATAAACATGCTGTCTCCATGTGACCCCTTGCAATTCCTCTTTGCCCACTTTCTAAGATTATAAAAGCCTGATCACATTTCCATTAAAATCAAGGGCAATTATTTCAGTGCTCTTTGAATAGGATGAGACCCTTATTATATTTCAGTAGTGATATTTTTCACCCCACAGAAGTTTCTCTGGCTATACATATGTTCTATTCTGATTTAATAGGTGTGTAGATAGAATTATGTGGATTTGAATATGGCCCTTCTGAGGGAAAGAACTGTAAAATTCCCACCAAGAGCTGATCTCTGCCAACATTCATCAATAACTGATATTAATAAATAGGAACTGGTAGGATTTCTGAAGTAGCATTCAGAGCCTGGATAACATTTTAAAATACTCTAAAGGGAGAACACATCCTGTCTGGCAAGCTGAGGTGCAAAATATGCTACATGCAACCAGATGGCTGCACAAGCTTGTCTGAAATTGCAGAAGGAGAACCAATCTTTCTTCTGTGGCTGCAAAAACCTGCCAGGAGTGTCTTGTGCTGTGCAGGAGCCACTGCAGGGCTTGGCTGTGGAGGTTAAAATTCACTAAGCAGGCAGCTGGAGACATGGAATACTAAACTGTGGCTTTTTCAAGGCTTTTTGCACTTGCTTTTTCAATTTTTTTTCCTATGCTGCTGGTTTTAATACTTTTCCCCCCCTCTCTTGCCAGTATTAAAAGTTTTGGTTCCCTTTTTCCGTTTGTTTTTGAGAACCTGCTACCTGTAGTGTACACACAGAAACACTGTGCTGTGTATGGGAGTCCTGTGCACATCAGAAACTTTACTCACAGCTGTTCCATAACTGTGAATAAAGTGACCATTGCTTTCTCAGAGCCCGTTTCAGCATCAAAGAGGAACAGCTGAGCAATAGGGCCAAAGGCACTGTTTGCATTTACAAGTGCTTCAGAAAATACCCGTTAAATCATTCAGCAACAGCTTTTTTCAGCCTTGAGAGTCAGAAACGGCAGTCTTGAAAACACAAAACCTCTTCTTGTATGGATCCCTGCACCGTGAGCCTGAAGATGTGAAACCGAGGGTGTTCAAAGCAGCCGAGCAGTGACTCACACGCCAGGTGCGGGGCTTGGATTGAATCCGTCCTTGTCATCCCTCTGCAGCTGCGGTGGTTCTCAGAAGCCCAGGTGGTTCCTTTTCAGTTCTCCACTTTCCCGAGGAGAAGCAGCTTCTTTTCAGCTGCATGTTGCAGCTCTCTCTCGGAGAGGACATTCGAGGCTTATGTTGGAAGCCTGGAAGGTGCTGGTAGGCAAAGGAGTTTTCCTCTTGTAAGGAGCTAACTTTCCCAGTCACCCTTTTCCAACTCCCCTTGTTCCAGGGGCTGGCTGCAGCCAGGATAAGCTGTTTCCTAATAGCAAGCATTATGCTAGAATGCTTTATTGTTTAATAGCACTAAGCTTTATGAGTGTGAATTGGCTCCCAAAAGCAAACGGCAGCCTCCACTCTTCAGCAGTCGTTGTGAATAACAGGAGGATAAAGGCAGTTAATTGAGGGGAAGTGCCCTCACACAGACAAAGAAAACAGATTTCTACTAAATAGCCAGCACACAGAGCGCAGTGAAAACTTCCCTACGGTAAAACTTGACTCTTTTACTCTACTACAGAGACAAAATAATTCCCAAGAAGCAAAGGGACTTGCGTTAGTGTAGCTGAAATTTACAAGCTGGGCTGTCCTTCCCAGACTCCAAACAGAAAAACAGTCAGTCTTTAGACCTTGTATTTAATGACTCCCACATGCTTGGGAGTTAGAAATTTTCTTTGTTAAAAATGAAGTGTACGCCTCGTGGGTCAGCTTCTGAGTTGCTGATGCTCTGCTTGTTGAGTGTGTCAGCCAGGCCCTCAGGGCCACAGAGAAAAACACCTATTCTGGAGCTGTTAAGAAAATGAAAATAGGGTCAGAGTTTTTGTATGGAGCAGCTGGATACTCTCCATGTAAATAATTTCTATGTTCTATAGATGCAAGGTTTTTTCACAATTACAGGAACTGAAGTAGAACTGGATGTCTATCCCTTAAACCTTAAAACCCCTTAAAATTTATTGCTGCTTCTAAAACAATTGCTGGGCTAAAACTCAGCTCAGCCTAAGTCAGTGAAGACAAGTTTATTGACCTCACTGAATCAAAGAAATAGAGCTTCAAACAGCCTATGGCACAAATTCTTGAGAGGAGCTGTTCTGGCTTTTTCCTACAAATTTTGGGTGGTCATCCATATTCAGGTTTGGTTTTTAGAGGTAGAAAGTGGTTTTGGATATTCCTATCTACTTCATCTGGAAGGATAGGGTTAGATTTTTTTCTAAATCTTCTGCTAGTAATTGGACACTCCAAGAAATATCTTGTGAAAAAGGAACAATTTTTTAAAAAATTGTAGGTCAAAACAATTTGGTCAAGATCATAGATCACGTCCATGGCCAAAAAAAGAATAGAAGATACCTGGAGATAAGTAGGAAAAAAAGTGCTCCTCAAATTTTATCAGCTAAAGGAACAAGACTGTGCTGTATGGCAATTAAATACAGGAAGTCCACAGACATTATGAGTTTGCACAGGCTTACCCAGGGTGCTTCCCCGCAATCGTTTTGAACTCGTTTTCCCAGTTAGGTCTTCCATACAAGGTTTTCTGTTTCAGTCCTGTAATCACATCTTTCTCTTCTTCATGATGCACTACGAAGTGAGTGGCCTGTGGGAAAAGAAACACAAAGGACAGTTAAATATGGCAGCATTGTGTTCTCGTTAAAAAATAGTAATAAGGTCAATACTCACTGAATTATTTCCCTGATGAGATTATGGAATTTACAGTGTTTTGCAAGGAAAGTTAAGATTGATAAGATCCTGACTGTCAGTGTCTACCCCTTCCTTCTCCCCACACTGGGTGACCTCAAGAGTTAAAACTATGGAACATTGAACCAAGCAATTAACTGTGGGAGTTTTTTGCAATGAACTGGTTTAGTCTAGGAACTCTAAAATAGGGCTGCAAATTAAAAAAACCTTTCCCTTCAGATACAATAACACTAGTCCCTCAACCATAATGAATCCTGATGGTTTGTTCTCTGGGAGGTTTGATCCAGATGAGGAGGTCTTGCCTGAGTAACTTCCAGCTAGACCAGCTAAGTTAAGTAAAGCCAGAAAGAGAAGATGTGGTTAAAGGCATAAAGTCAGGCCTTGCAGAGTTCTGCATCTCTTTTACATGAGACAAAAAGAGTTATAGGTAACTTTATCCCCAAGGAAAAATTGTGTGACTTTTCTTCTTCCCGTTCTGTTTTTTTGACATTGCATATATGATAACTTCCTTGCTGCTCCCCCTCCCTGTCCCTAGCTGAGCTACAGCACTTTGGGCACATTGTGAATTTTGCAGTGGTGAGATAAATGTAGTATAAAACATCACTAAAAGTAACAGAGTGAGAGCCTTTCCTGACTCAATCACACATTCTCAAGTGTCTGCTCCTATGCATCCCCACAGCAACCTGCCAGCACAGGACCAGACAGAGAACTCATGAGTCCTGAAACAAATATGCTGCTATTGTTCAAACTTTGAACATTGGCTTCCCTGGTCCCTAAAGCTCTTAATTACATGCTTTAGGCAGCACCAGCTGTTTTAGAGACATGTGCATGGTCAGCTGAGGTTCCTCTGTGAACAAAGCCTGCTTCCCACAGAGCACAGCCAGAGCAAACCAGAAAGGAGGTCAGTGCACATGAACAGCTGATCCCGTGTAACTTCTGGTGGATAACACCTGTCTGCACTCAAAACCTCTGAAAGCCAGATGGATGCCCAGGATAAAAGACCATTTGAATAGTCATGAAAACAGATTTCTTAACATCAACCCCAGTTTTATGGCAGTGATATCCTCCACCATGTGGTTACCTGAGTTTCATCCCAGCCTGTAAGGTAGATGTTATAGCTCAGAAAGTCTGCATTATTCCTCTCCTGCATTTGAGCCTCCAGAGACTGCAGGAGGTCAGCAAACCATTCAAAGGCATGAGTGTCCCTGCAAAGCCAGTAAAAATAAATCTGGAAGAGACAAGAACAAGCTGTCAGGGGACACAGACACTTATGTTTTCTGGGTTTATGTACGCTGACAGAGTGAGGGTTATAGAGTTCTTGTAGAAAATGCCCTGAACTCTTCAGTAGATGGGTAGGATGGTATTGAAGCTACTCAGGAATTTTGATGCTGGGGGGGTTATAAAGCTGAATGACTAACTGCAAGAACAAGGAAATACCTTTCTATTTCTCTTCTACATTTTTAGTTTGCAACATTTCCCCACTTATCTCCTTGTAAAACAGTTTGTTAGGACATAAATAAATGATTTAGAGGTGAACTCTCTTTCTGTCTGCTGGCAGGCAAGATAAAGTAGGTGACAAAACCAGTTCTGTTCCCTGAATATGACCATAACTGCAAAGTGTGACCCCACATCTCTGCACAGGGAGTTTCCAGGGGCAGGAGGGGAGAGGAGGATGCTTCCATTGCTCTTCCACTGTTGAAAAGGCTTTCTCTCTGTGCTGGCTGAAGGAATGCAATATTTGCCCCAGGCTGTATTAGTGCCTTGAAGCTTGTGTTTCTCAAGTAGATGAACACCATTTCAACTGCAACTGGAAATCCCCAGGGCCACAGTAAGGATCAGCATGTGTGATTTGGCTTGTAGGCTATTTCTCCTTTCATTATGTGTTTGCTTTAGATCCTCCTGCTTTCCTCCTGCTAACCTTGAGAGGCAACTGGACTCTTCTTTCTTTTAGGACTCATGCATGTCTGGAGCCAGATCACCTTTGCAGTGCCTGCTTTGATTTAGGCCCTTGGCCCTTGAATAGCTACAGGGGCTCTGGGAAAGAGGACACAATACCTTCTTGAGCTTTAGGTTGGTGGCATCATGGCAGTATTTGTACCAGACAGACTTGAGAACAGATGCAAAGGGGGTGACCCCTATTCCAGCTCCAACCAGCATCACAGTTTCATAACTGAACACGTCCTCACTGGCTGTTCCAAAGGGGCCATCCACAGCTATCCTGGAATTGAAAGGATGTTTATTAAATCAGTTGTGAATATTTATTAACACCATGTAAAATACCAGTAAAAAAGGTATTTGCCTGCTAAGATGCATATTTGGACTGAATACTAGTCAGCAAAAGGAGAGGTGGAGTTGATAGAAAAAGCTGTAAAGAGGCATCTAAGACCCACATCTGTGTCACCATTTTGATGGCGCCAGTGAAACATCACCATGTCACTGGTGCCATCAAATTGGTTGAGCAAAATTTAAACTGTCATAGGTGTTTGTTGGCTTTACCATGGAGACCCTTTGTACATACTTGGGCAATTTCCATGCCTCCTGGAATTCTTGTTTATCACACCCACAGGCATTGAACAAGCCCTCTGTCCAGTCTCCTACGATACGGACGTGAATGCTGAAGTAATCCTCTTCTGGAGCAGAAGTCAATGTAAATGGATGCCATTCCAGTTTAGACACTGCTGGACATTTGACAAAAATGTATTGTCCAACCTCCATCTTGAAGCCCTTTTTCATCATCTGGAGCTCAATTGTCTTGAAGGGATGAATGACCACCTACAGTGAGAAAGGCAAGGGGGGAAAAAAGGAAGAGAAAATGTCTGTTTTCACTAATCACTGATGTATCTCATCGGTGTATCTACATCCACCATCAGTAACACCATCCTCTGCTATGAGAGCAAGGAAAGCTGGTGAAACTTTATTCCCAGCAGAACTGAGAGTGAGGAGCAGCACCTGACAGGCAGATCAAAGCCTGCAGAGGATGCTGATGCTTTGATTGAAGTATTTTTTCACACCATACTTGCAGTCACTCCAAAGGGCACAGGCCAGGCTGGCACATCTTGCAACACATCACCAGATCTATGTGTGCACATGGTTAATTCCAGCTGGACCTTGCACATGGCACAGAGCACAGTGTTAATGAACCTGACTGTAAATGTAGGGGCAAAATTGTAGGGCTATCCCACAGATATTGGACAGGTAGTACCACTGAAAACAGATGTTTTCTTGTTATAGCTGAGTGGGACCTTGGCTATTCTTTAGCCAAGAATAAACAGAAACAATGTTATAGAAGCAAGACCCATAATTCTGTCACTGTAATTTTTAATCCTAAAGTTTTATGCCAAAATTATTTTCATTTTTCAAGAGAGATTTGCAAGAGGGAGAATCAAGTCTGTCTGTTAATTTAGGTATTAATAGCAGTGTTTAGGATTGTGAAGGAAATTTTCTGCCAACAAAGCACTAAATAGACACCATAGAAATATAGTGTAGAACATCACAGGATATTTTGGTAAAATTACCAAAAGCATGCTAATATTTAGGAGCCTTCCAATGTGTCAGCACCATTACAGAGTGCGGTAGAGACATCTAATGTCATCCCCCAAACTCTGCTATGATTTCAATAGGGTGTGTCCTCAGGATGGAGCACAGTGCCATGTGAGGAAATTGCACTGGGAAAGGCCAGGATAGTTTTCATATGAATGAACTTAGTGCTGTGCTAATTCAGCTGTCAGAATTTCAGAACCAGTGCTGTTGTGGCTGCAACACACCACAGGGAATGGAAGTTCAACATTAGATTTGGATGTGTAAGATAAACATCCTCAAATAAGTCAATATTATTATTGAGTTAATATAATTATATTGAGTCAACATAATTAAAATAAATAACTAATTTTCAGGGGTCATTGGTTCTGTGCCTTAAATTAGTCTCAAGTCTGTGAAATTTCTGCACTGTGGAAATTTCACCCAGTACAAAGAAAATTCATTTCTTTCCTAAGATTCAGTCCTGTGCCTTAGCTGATTCCTCCTCTTGCTCATTTTTAGAGGCTACTTTTGGATGTCAGAACATTCCTTTCACTGATAACTTTGTCGTGTAGGAACCTCTGGCTTTGCTGCACCATTTGGAAAAGAAGGTGATGCTTTGCCTGGCATTAAGTGCAGCATCAGCACTTACCTTTGTGATAACAACCTTCTGCTGTGACCTCCAGAACCGCACCAGCCTCTCACACAGGTACAGAAACATGGGACCTACCACCCACTTCCATGTCTGCAAGCAGAAGAGAGTAAGTCAAATGATGAAGATTACGGAATCATAAAAAAGTTTGAGTTGGAAGGTATCTCAAAAATCACCTAGTTCCAACCCCCTGCTGCGGACAGGGACACCTTCCATGAGATGAGATGGTAACTTAGATCAAATCAAGTCCTGGAAAATTTATAAGCAGAGGTGAATTCAAGTAATCCATGTTCCTTATTAACCAGATTAGGGAATCCTTAAGATACATGACACCTTCAAAGTTCTGGCCAGAGAGGGAATTTCTTTCTCCATTGAGAGTTGCAGCTGGATTTTTAGTTTCTACTAGAGTTACAGCAAGGTATTTTCCTGTAAGCAATTTTGTCTCTGTCTAAAAAAGGAGCTAACTAAGTGAAAGGTGGAGTAAAACTCTAAATGTATTATTGACTCAGGTCTGTATCAGGAAAAGACGTGGTTTTTTTTTAACAGACCAATCTGAAATGTGAAAGAAAAACCAGCCTGGTTAGTGAATAAAAGCTGAAGTTTCGATCTCGCATTTCTGGGGCATTATTTTCTCTTAATGATCATTAGTCCATTAATAATGTTAAACTACTTATTATGAGAATTATAGCACTTTCTATATATCCCCAGAAGCCATTACTTTTTGTAGTTTACTTTCTGGATAAACAGTTTTCAGATACCAATTGCTCTTTTGCTTTGTCTGTCAATTGTGTTTATTTCACAGCACACTGAAAGTGTGTTGTCTGTCTGGAGTCCTTTTCTGCTTATAAACCATTGTGTCAAAATCTATTGCTTCATGCAAAGAAGGCTGCCACTGAAGAGTGCTGAGGGTTACATGGCTGTTTTTCTATGCAATTTAAGAAAAAAGAGCAAACAGTAAACATTTTCCATTGGATTTACACTCAAGACAACTGTTCTTACCATAGGAGGATTCCCTGCAAACTGAGGGATTGGGCAAGCCCCATTCTTGCCCCAGTGACTGAAGTTCTTGTAGCAAATCTCTGGGTTATGTTCAGCCAGACTTTCAGCTGTCTGTCCCCGTACAATACGACTGGAAAAAAAAGTAAAGATCACAAAGGCAATGAAATTAAAATGAAAGTATCTCTTCCTTGTTGTTATTCTATTTATGTACTACTCTGTTTACATGGAGTTGTCGACTTCTGCACTGCTACAGCTTTCATGCAGCTTTACAGCTTTAATCCACCCGCAAAGTTACCACGAAAGAAATAAAAATGAAGGGGAGGGAAGTTTGTGGGATAAAATCCTGACTTCAAGATTAGGTGAGGAACTGAGAGTTACATCCATTACCACTTTCAGGATGTGGTCACAATTAGAAAGCTTCTTTCTTTTCTGAGTTATCCTGCTTTTTTCTTCAATTAAAAAAAAAAAAATACCAAAAGAAAAAAACAAATAAAACAACCGAAAACCAAAACCTGGAATGGACAAGTAATCAATTTCCTACTGACCACTGAAAAGACTTTTTTCTGCTGTTTATTTTAGAAATTTGGAAATCCCTTTCCAACATACATTCTTCCTTTGGCCCTTCCTCTCCCTCTAATGCTGTGGAGCAGCTGTTCAGGTGCTGTGCACAAACACAGATGATTTTGACACAAAGCAGCTATTTCAGTTATATCAGCTTGCATCAGCTGATTATCTGGCCTCTATATTCTTGCTTGGTTGGCATTTTGTTGTTGTTGTTGTTTTTGTTTGTTTTATTATAAAGGATCCTGTCCGATCCAGTACAGCTGTATTTCCAGTGAAAGAACTGGTGCTGAGAGGTAGTTTCAGTTTCAAGGGGCAAAAGTCTGTTCTGGTCTTGTTCACTACTTCCTGCCTCTCTCTGGAGTTCTGCCAACCCCAGGATCTTAGTAGAAAAGTTCAGGTTAAGATCTGCTGAATTTTCCCTAGAAACAGTCTGCTTCTGACCAGGCTGTTCAGTTTCATGCCAACATGATTCTTTGATATCTCCTCCCCACGACTTCTCCTTCTGCTTTTCTAGCTCGGTTTCTGTGGACTAGACTACGTTTCTGATATTTCAAAAAAACCCCATGGTATCTAAGCCATATGCATGCCTAACTTCATGTGACAGATTTTTCAGAGGATTTTTAGAAAACCTCTGCACAGTGTTGAAAGATAAGATATTGCTCATAAATATTGCTAATGAACCTCTTCTTCATTAAATGTTTGATTAATATCCTGTCTAAAAAATAAAGGGAAGCAGTGACACTGTCCTAGGAGCATCACGAGTTGCAGTTTGCAGGAACATCAGCAGCTACAGTTCACTTCCCCACTAACGACAACGGGTTCAGCTGAGCTGCCTCTGGGATGAGTTACAGGAACAGAAGGAGCCCATTTCCTCCACTGCCCACCCCATTGCTTGAGGGAAAGGGGGCCTGGGGGTTTTTGCCTTGCCCTGTGCTCTGTTCAAGGTTTGACAATGTCAGTACCATGTACAAGAGAAAGAAAAAGCTTATTTGCCCTTATTAGTCAGTGTAGATACTCTTTCTAGTACTGTAATTAAGCTCTCAGCAGTATAGCTGTATAATTACTTTTTTTTTGGCTGAAAGTTCTTCTTTAACTTAAAAACAGAGTGAACTGCACCTCTGTACTCTCTCCTCTTTACATTTACTGTGATGGGAAATTTGGGACATTTGTTTGTGACACACAGCTCATGCACAAAAACCATCAGTGCTACGAAAGTGCTGTAACAGCTTGTAACAGACAAGAATTATTGTAGAGTCAAAGAATCAAATCAAAGAATGGCTTTGGCTGGAAGGGACCTTAAAGATCATTCAGTTCCAACCCCCCTGCCATGGGCAGGGACACCTTCCACTAGACTGGGATGCTCAGAGCCCCATGAACCTGGCCTTGAACACTGCCAGGGATGGAGCACCCACAACTTCTCTGGACAGCTTGTTGCAGTGCCTCATCACCCTCACAGTAAAGAATTTCTTCCTAATATCCGATCTAAACCTACTCTCAGATTGAAGCCATAGCCCCTTGTCCTGTCGCCCTGTGCTCTTGTAACCAGTCCCACTCCATCTTTCTTGGATCTGCCCCTTTGATGCTATCAATAACCTTTGGCTCAGCTTTCTGTGTATGCACAGACGTGTGTTTGTATAGATACGTATGAGTGAGAGCCTTCTCTCCCCTGACATAAACCGGCATTTATGCCTCTTCCTAACAGGTTACTTTGGGACTGCCAGGTCATACTCATTCCTTGACATCCGTCTTTGCACACTTGAGATGCCTTCCATGAGTGTAACAAGCCCATCTGATATTTATCAGTGTATTTTCTCTGAACTCAAAATGTCATTATTGCCTTTAAGGCCAAATAAGTGAGGTCACTGAGTTCACAGCCAGAAAGTATCCTTCCCTCTACAGATGAGAATATTCCTATGTTTATCTGCTCCCAAAGGATAGCTGAACTTCGCTGACAACCACTGCTGCCCAAACTGTTGTCTTTTCATTCCAGTACAATTAAAATGGTGGGAGTACAGTGAACATCAAAGTAAATAAAGTAAACTTTTATGAAATACATGCTCTTCACTGACCTCTAGGAAGAGCAATGCTTGCTTTCTGATAGCATTGTGTAGTAACTACTGGCAAGTTTGGACATTGTGTCAGTAACTATACAAAATCTGCTGCAGAAAACATGAACCACTTGTACTTTTCCTTCCACAGGTTTTACTCAAACCCTCTCCTTGTTATGAAAATTGGAATGGACAAATATGCTGGGGCGATTCCCATCTGCCTTCTATTTCTGTTCTTCCTATTTTACTCTCATTTCTGTCTTTTTTATGGCACTAATGGACTGAAAGCAAGTGGGTTAGAATAGTCATTTTTGCTGGGCATTTTTAAAGCACACTTTCTATTGCATGTAGGATTTCCTTTAAAATGGACAATGTAGTGTAATTATGAACTGTTGCAATGTAGCTTGGATACTCGAGTCTTTTTTCTTTATTCATCCATTCTTTGGTTTTATAAAGTGGTTCACTTTTCTAAGTGCTAAAATTGTGTTTGTGTAGTGCTAAAACTGTTTCATGAGGCTTTTCAGCTCTTTCAGAAGAAGATACGGAATGAGGCAACAGCAGAAAAACATGTTTGGCATTTGAAAGTTAGAAAACCTTACAAATGCCTATATCTAAGTGGAAACAGCTAAAAATCTATTCTTAAATGTGGCTGATATTAGAATTTTATCCAAGCCTGAAACATAAATCTATATTACTATAGTTTTCTAGACTCCATGTAATTTTTATACTGAGGTCCCCTTACATGTGTGTGATGCAATTCCTTTCACGAGAGAAAGGTAAATAAACAACTAGAAACCTTGGACAAGAGCTTTACAATTAAAATATCAGAAGAAGTTGAGTGCCAGAGAGCTTAAGTATGCCAAAGTCACAGGAAACCTCCTGCGTGTGGAGAGCCTGTTGCACATATCAGTGAGAGCCTCTTGACTCTCAGAGCCTCTATTGGCCCATCACTCCCATCAAAAACAGCTGCTGCTCAGTGATAGAAGTCCCTACACTCATGTGTAGGGGGTTGCTTTAAATAAAGAACCAGTGGTTACCAGATATTTCATGATACATGCAAATACTCACCCAGCACCGTGGATGACGAGGCCAATGAAGAAGATGACAAAGAGATGGTGGGTGTACCAAAACACTTCAAAATATGACCTCCGGATGGTTTTGGTGGATGAGGTGATGATGAGGATGAGAGCCAGCGTGATGACAACCCCAGTGATGCCAGCCAAGTACGTGAAAGCCACATAGAGGCCCCCAATGGGGTTCTGTGAAATAATTGCACACGTTGGTCTAAGGAAGGGGCTGCACCAAAGCAGAGCCACTTGAACCACCACTCACCAAACCTTTTACCTTGTTATAAGTCTTTAAGTCATCTGATGCCAAAATCCCACTTCATTTTTGTTCCACTGCAGATTTACCTTTACTAACGTAATTGGAAGTGGAGAGAAAGGGTTTTTCATGAATTAACACACCAAACATGGTTTCTTACTCTGCCATGGCTCAGCAGGACAGGTTTGGGGAAGGTGAATACATTTGCATAGCTCTGGTGTTAAGAGCTGGAGTCCTACATCCGTATTTTGGGAGCTAAATAAAAACTCTCAATTTTCTCTGGTGTTGCACAGCAGTGGGACTCATAACTCATGCAGAGTTTGGATGCTCAGTGCTCTTCTGAGGAGTAAGGAAGACCCTTCTTTTCTTTTTCCCCACTGACCAGAGCTTAAGCCACCCAAATTCAAAACTTTAGCCCTGATTTCTGTGCACCTTTCTGACTGCCATGTCTATCTAAGTCAGAACACTGCTTTATAGGGTATGTTTTTACATAATGTTTTAAAACTACTTTGAAATCCTCAGGTGAAAAAGTTTAAAGTACTACCAAAGTTCAGCAACAATGTGACTGGCAAATATAGAAGAATGGATTCCACGAGGTTTTCCTGCAAGATGGCCCAAACCCAGAGTGGAGACACCAGAAATAGGCACTCTGCTCAAATGGTCTTATATGATCACCTAAACAAATGTAATGATGACTCTTCAGAGTCTAACGTCACTTACCTCAATAGTTTGTCTAAAAAAGTTGACATAGCTTTCATTTGGTTTGTCTCCAAGGCTGGAAAGCACAGCTGCCAGAGTGCCTTTCTCTTCAACACGGGCTTGCACGCTCCACTCGACGTTGAATAAGTGTGCGACGGTGTGAATTGCTAGGAGTGACCAGAAAGGAAAAACCAGCATTGACCACAAGTACTCGGTGGTTTTGGGTAACATTTGAAACTTTGTCACATTTGTCAACTGCAGCTTAAGAGCTTTGCTGCTCTTGCCCTCTTCATCACAATTTCAAATCACTGAAGTGTTTTGCTGTTACAGTTTTGCCACCTGAATTTTACAGTTTTTGGATGGGGGAGGGAAAGAAGTAAAGAGAAATTTCCAGCATATTTTTGTTCAACAAAGGCTTTCAACAATTCCAGTAGTAGTACCCTAACAAATGGGAAACTGAAGCATGGAATGGCTTAAATTATTTGTCATGATTATTCTCATCCAGGACTGCTGTAGAAGAGCTGAGAGGTGAATCTGGATTTCTTTGGGGTCACACTTGCTTTGTTTTGCAGTTTTGCTAACAATCATTAGTAATATTCTTGCTGGGCCGAATGCATCCAAAAACCTAAAGCAGCTGAGGTGTTCACACTAATTCCACTACAAGTTTTTGCAGGGTAAAGCTGTACAGTGCTTTTCAAAATTTGAACCACCTTCTATAAGCAGATACATATTCATCTTCAAAACAGGTCCAAGTCTTTTATATCCTTTTTTAAAAATAATTTCTTTTATTTCAGACATGCCAGGTAAGAAATAAGTCTAAACAAGAATCAAATCCTGGGTATCTGGGTCTCAGGGCATTGCTAAACACCCTTTATTAAACTATCATAAATGCTACTGATGGTTCAAAATAAAAGTATTTTTTCTTGTTTATCTTTTGCTCTCTGCCACTTGGCACATATTTGGAAGCTGATTTAAGCCTTGGCACATGCTGACTCCTTTAATGAAATCAGGCTTCTTCCCATATCCTTAATAAGTTGAATCCCATCTGGATTCCATGTAAATACTAAAGAAAGCAATAAACAAAGAAACAGTAGAGTACCAACCAGTGTGAAGGGCGATCATCCAGGCCACCATTTTGTGAAAGGTGAGGTTTCTATCCAGCTGTCGTCTGATACGGGTGGAGCAGCACTTCAGGTTTGGAGAAAAAAGGTATTTAAAGACTATTTGTGTTGTCTATGCACACTTTTTAAATGCAGGGACAAAAACAAAGGCCTTGAACACAACAATTGCTGGCATAGCTAGGAAAGATCTAGAATTCCTAAATATAGACATTCAGGTATGGCTGTCTCTCGTCTTTCAGAAAACAGGAATTACATATGATGTTTTAATGTGTCCCACTGAAAGAAAGTATTTGATAATGAGAAAAAATTTAACATCCAGTAGGACAAAGGAATGCATTTTATCTGTTTTAAATTGCACATTATATAGAGAAGGAGGGATCACAGTCTGACATGGCAGAGTGACTGCTTTGGCAGCATCAGGACCCTATTGTGGTTCACGATCTAGAAACAGGCTGCAAAGTTTGGGTGTACTGTCTCAGGGAGCTCCCACCCCAAATGTGTTAGTCACCTATGGCGGTGATATGAAGCCATTTCTTCCCCAAAATACGGGGTATACTTCCCAGGCATTCACTTACAACTTGGTTTTGGTGTTACCCCGAAAGAAACAGCAAAAACCTCTGCAGATAGAAACCAAAGAAATTGGTTCTCAAGGAAAACAGAACCATATTTTCATTACTAATGATGACAGGTTCCTAATAGGCCCCATCTGAATTCTGCTGCTGTCACTGGGAGTTTTCCTGGGACTTTAAGTTCCTGTAAAGCTGGCGTTTGCTGTCTCCACACAGTAGAAGGCATGATTGTCATGTGTTGTATGTTTGCATTGCGTTTCCTGACTGGATAAGGGAAGAAAACGCTGTGCAAATTACCACAAATATTTCCTCACAAGAGGCAAACACTCTGGGGCTGTCACAATGACTTCAGACCATAACAACAACCAGGAGAAATTTGGCCTTTTTGTATCACATATATTGAGAGACAATAAAAAAAGATTGTAGGATAAAATGTATCACAGTGAGGCAGCGCTTGACTCCCTGGCAAAAGCCACCTTGATCTGTCTAAGAAGTGAAGGCCGAGCAATGGCAGAGGGCTGCAGCTGCCTTCAGTCTCGAGGCTCATTAACGACAGTGATAAATACAGAGATGATGGGCATGCAAAGACAACACAGCTATTCTTTCAATTAAAACCAAATAACTTTGTAACATATGATTTCTGGGTGGCAGGATGGAGAGGGCAAGCTTTTTCAGTACATTCCTGTTGAACACTGTGTTTGAACAATTCTTTCCTCTTCTTGACCCCCACGACATTGCTGTTGGGAAGGTCACTACTCTTCTAATAAGTTATTTGACATTTAAATGATTTTTCTTACAGACCCTCGCAGCTGTTACCTGCAGAGCACAGCTAATTAGAGACAACAGCACAACAAGCATAAGCAGCTGTGCTCCTGTGCTAAGGCCACCACAGTGGCTCACTGGACCGTGTGTGTTTTGCTCAAGATCTAAAATTACATCCTTCCTGAGATGTAGCTTTACTGCAGAAAAGCAACTGAAGCTAAACAAACACCAGCTGTCTAAGAGCCCTGTTCTATGCCCCTCCCTGCCCTCCTTGCTCACCCTCAGAACCCTTTGCTTCCTCATTCCCATCTCTCAGCAGGAGTGGAACTGCATCTCCCTGTCTGGGACTCACTTTTATGCTGGGTGTAGCCTGAGGGACTCTGCCACTGTGCCCAAGGCAGAAGGACTGACTCTGTGGCTTGAATACCAAGAGGGACAGCTTCCCCAAGGTCTGGGTTAGAAAAGCTAAACTACAGATGTTAGGAGAGAAGCAATCCACAGGTAGCATAAAGTCCCAGCTGGAGTTCAATTCTCAACACCTCAAAACCAGGTTTTAGCCTTCCAGTAATGTCTCCATATGTATCTTGAGCTCTTTCACCACTTTGACTTCAGAAGACCCTGTGCAATCTCAAAAATGCCTTGTATGATCAAGAGTTCATAATTATTTTCCAGTTGCATTCATCCACAGCAACATTAATTCATTCCAAATTTATGTTCGTTATTGACTTCTGCAGCCAGAGGAGTCAGCTCTGAATTTTGGCTGATACTAGCTGCAGTATTTCTTAGGGCAGGGGAATAACAACTTTAACCCTGCAGCTTTATTTACTATCCTTTTTCCTTTTACATACATGGAGGGTTTGGCTGTCTGCTTTTGTAGCATCCCAGGATCTGAAGGAGGGTAGGAAAAGACTGAAAGTCTGATGTGTAGTTCCAACTTTATATTCCTAAGTGTTATTCCTTAGAAAGCCTAGAGCACTGGCCTTGCTCCTAAATGTAATTTAAGAGCTTAATGTGGCAGGCACATCTCATTTATTCAGCCACACTCATTGTGAGGATGTATGTACTAGCTGGAAGTACAGCCTCTTTTGTCTCTGGTTATTTTCTTATTGCTTCATATCCCACTTTCTTCCCTTATGAAGGACTCTTGAAACTCTGCATATATTTTATCACTTCCTCTTCTGCTCTGCTTTTTCAGCCCCCACAGGCTGTCTCATTTGCATTCAAGAGTTTATACTGGGTTTAGAGATGAAAAACTACTTCTGGGAACTGATTTTGTTGATCATGTTTGTGTTAAAGTGTCCCAAAAGAAAGGAGGAACCATTATGCATTTGGAAAGGCAATTCATCAACTTGAGGAGAATATTGCTTTTTCACTGGACCATGGCCTGCATTGTCTGCATTATTTCTACTGTAATAGCCAGAAATCTAGATTTTGGCAGTGTGTAACAGTCAGTACTATCATAGGAAGCCTCTCCAGCTGTCACTTAGAATCAGTTGTCCTTTCTTTAGTGTCAGTTCCTCAGTGCTGTGTATAACATCTGCATTTGGGAGCTAGAAAAAGTCACAAGGCCTGTGAACTATTTCATCCTAGATGGAAATACAATTCAGAAAAGAAAGAATGTAATTTATGAGCCAACTGAAAAAATGTCCCTTTCTGAAAGTCTATAAAAGACTACATTTACCTTAAGACCTGAGCATGCAAAGACAGCAGACAGGGGCTAATATTTCCCTCTCTAAGTGGGTGTAGCATCAGTGACAAACAGGGTGGATGTGGGTGAGCACCAACAGCTGCTGCCAGCCGAAAGAGGGACTTTGCATCCAGGGCAGGACCATGCCCAGGAGGCAGCAAAAAAGGGAGGACTCAAAGGAGGCTATTTCAAAGCTAAACTCTCAACAGAGCTCTAGATACCCCATGGCCATTAGACCTCCGCCTTGCTCATAGCTCCAGGCTTATCTGCTCCTTATAAGAGGACATCCTCAAAATACGGTATATTTGGGGAAGTTGGACAAAGTTTCTTGGTATATTTGCAAGGCTGTTTAGGTTATTATCTTTCATAAATTTTGAAATTCTTTCTTCATCTTACCGCGCTTGATCCTCTGAGGAAGGAGAGCAGGTTTCGACATACTGGCAGCAGAATCAGCATGCAATTGAAATTCAGGCAGGCTGCAGGGGCCCTTGCAAGAGCCAGAGCACGCTGTAATTAGAGAGATGCTGTTATTAAATGCATTACCTAAGACATTATCCAGGGAGTGGATAGGCACAGATTTCATTTATGTATTTTATTGCCACTTGTAAAGAGCGTGAGATCTAGAGATCACATTAACACCGTGAGTGTTCAATGGAACCATGCTCTGGTCAAGTCAGAAACACACGTGCAGGCAGAACACATTCCTGCAGACAGACACCTCCTGTTCTCAGTTTTGAAGTGATATGGTTGTATAAAAAGCTCCCAGTCACGTCTGGCAATCAATAGTCAAGCACAGGTGCAAAGCTAACCCATAAGTAGAGTTTTGTGTCTCAAGGCCATAAGGAAAGTCTGTGGTTTCAGTCCGGTGGGGTTATGGTAGATGGACAGCTTATAAGGGAAGTGGTTTAAGTTCTCTGTCAGTAAAGGAGTCTAACGAAATTTGTTGCTTCAGCTTTCAGGAATCTGTTTCCTTAATGTCGGTCTTTACCCCCTGAGTTATTTAAGATTTTTGAACTGTTTGAAATGCAGGAATAATGACCGTATTAATCCAAAAGCAATGAAGGGAAGGAAAAATAATGTTTGCTCTCCTTGCATGCAGACCCTTTTAGGTTTCAGACCACAGCTGTTTGGGGTCACACTGAGCTCTACTTATCCAAGCACGAGTCTCTGTGACTTCAAAGGCAACTGCACCATGATTGCAAAGGACAGGATTTGATCCACAGACCAGAGGCCATATGCAGAATGGGATTTCATGCTTTGTAGAATTAAACCACAGCTTTGCAAACCTTTGGCAAAATGCTGTGCTCTGTAATCTGAAGCTTAGGCTGATTTTTATGTCTGTGATCAGGATTTTAAAATATGTGAACAAATTAATTTTCCCTGTCATTTGGTCGTGACTCGTGGTAGTTTTGGAAGCAAGTTTGTAGTAGGACACATTATGTTGCATTAACCAGTTGGATTATATGGAATAGCCCAGGATCCAGGATCACTTCATTACTTGACTACCACTCACATGCTTGATGAATATATGAATGACGATTGCTTTTCAGAGCCAATATTTTTATAAATTATTCATGCTCTGAAAAATAATTGTAAGGGGAAATGATTACACAACAGTTCAATGGCAATATTTTATTCATCTTTTGCTTAATAAAGCAGTCACAATTAAAGTTTACTTTAATTACCAGGAGCATAATAGTTAACTGAAAACATCTTTAGAATGGGGTCTCTCTATTTTGTGCACCAGCTTTATGTTCAGAAGCACTGTGCATCTGCTGCATTCAGTTTGCATGTGACTTCTAACTCCTACATGAGCCTGCTGCTCCAGCCACTAGATCCAGTTTTGATCAACTAAAAGTATTCAAAACTGCTGTGTGTTCTGTCTGTGACAAAATAATAATGTACTTACGCCAAGGAGCACTCTGGTGTAGAAGAATTTTGGTGGGACATCATACACAAGATAGTACCACCAAAAGAGGAAGACATTTAAACCCAGCCACACAAGCTGAAAGAGAATTAAACAGGAAGCTTACAGTTTGTTGTTAGAAATAATCCATCTGAATTTTCACAGTTCAGATAAGAGTCAGTTAGTTCCCTGTGCTCCTGTTTGCACAGAGAGCTGTACTGTAGGGTATAAAGTTTTCAGCAGGGGTGATAGAAATCTTTCTGGTGTAAATGGGCTCTGATGTGTGAACACAGGGTACAGGAGTGGCAATAGACCAAAATACAGCAATGTGCAGCTGAAACATTTTCATATGTCAAGGAGTTCAGACATGGTTGTTTCAGGACTGTCATATTACAAGTGTTTAATTCTGTGAGTCCGGTTAAATCTCCAAATACCATTGAAGGTTAGGGACTCTTCCAAATGGCAGCTCCACAGGCACATTAACCTATGTGAGAGGAAGAGTTGGAAGCTGTGACAAAGAAGCTTGAGATCTAAATTTAGATGGGCTAAATTACACATAGGGCTGAATTCAAGAAGAGAATTTTCTCCCACTTAACACATCCTGTGGTGCAGGCTGGTTTTCAGGGAAAGACAATTTATTAACTCTTAGGCAGCTACAAGTCCATCTGGCCAAAAAGATCATAGTGAATCTGGATATTTGCCCTCCTGGAGCCGGTTGGCTGATTTCACATCCCATATTGAAACAATTCTGTATCACTGCACACTCAGTCTAAGTATACTAATTGGTGCATGAAAACAGAGAGAAGGTCTGAGAACTGGGAGATAGCCCAGAAAGTGTGACATTACAGTCCCTCACCCCTCCTAACCCATACATTTTGCTAGTTTTTTGGCTCAAATGATACTGGAAAAAAAACTTGGGATTATTTCAGATCTTTAAAATGTAGCTAAATACTGGGAAATGAAAGGATTTCCATCAGGGTAAGGCGTTATTCAGGAAATCCCCAAGTCCTCATTAAAACACCAAGCTCATCTCAGGATTAAGTGCTTAGGATATTTACTAAAAGTGACAGTGGCACACTCTGGCAGAATGTTTCTGTTTTGTTGAGATACATCAGTAGAAATGGTGTCTGTCCTGTTTCTGTCAAGCACTGGACAACCCTGTGCCTGCTCAGTGTGCAGTAAAGATGTAAAGGCCAAAGCAGAATACTTGGGTAAGGTTTCCAGTGATCTCTCCTTTTAGCTGGTTTCTTTATCAGTATTTCAGTTAGTTTCCTTCCCTATTACCTGACCTTGTTATAGCTTTGAGGTTCAAAAACCAAATTCCTTATTTGAACAAAATAAAGGCCTCTTACTTAATTATTTTAGTATTTCAGTTCTGGTGGGAAAAAAAAAAAAAAAGCCAGAATTCATCTCTTGGCAGTTTCAACTTCCTCAAGTCACTGAAGGTGACAGCAAACACAGTCACTCCCTTTCAAAGCACTGAAGTGCCACAGCTATGGGGTTATGTTCCTAAATTGCAAGTTAATACACAAGTACAGAGCAGCAGAAATACTTCTTGGAATAAAGATGCTTACATTTCAGTCACCACAAGTATGCAAATTCTATGCCTTCTTCTTCTTCCTCTCAATATTTACAGCTACAACATGCAGCCACGATACCTGAACTGCTCTTACATTTTGGTGTTGTGTGTGTTTTTAATACATATATGTATATGCATATAATATATGTATATAGGTAAACCTATAGCCCTTGTATCACACTGTGAAGAGAAAAAAAGAAAACACTAGAACATAAACTTAGTTTTCTCCAAGGAGGATTGCCCTGCTTACTCTGTAGCACTTGTAAATGCAACTGGGATTTTCCATACTTTTAAATCTTGCTCAGAATTAATTTAACGTATTTTCACAGCCCCTCTATGCAAGCTGCAGACAAATTCAATTCAAACACTAGTTGTCTTAATGAAGGATTCATGAATCTCTGCTCTAAATTCTTGAATCTGACATTAATAAATATTTTATACTGTCAAGACACTGTGCTTTGTTACATTCACTTTTGCCCATAAAAGTACAAGAAGGGGTTTTAACTGCTTTCTCTGTTGAACTGCACATAGTTAAGTGAGTTTTAAAGTTATTTGTTTTGCTCAACTGAAATATTTCTAACCAAGCAAAGTTTATACATGATCATTTCTCAGTTCACAATGGAGCCTACAGCAACTGAAATACCAGAGAGCTCCTTAAAAATTATTCCCTTGAAGCATTTCCCTGCACTTGCTGCCCCAGTTTCAGCATAATCAGGTGCATCTCTCAGTGGCACAGTGAGAACTGCTTAGCACAGCTTTCTGTAGAACTTTTTAGAAGATACAAATCACAATAAAAATTGTACTTACAACGACGAAGATGGACAGTCCTTCATTCTCCACCCAGTTCCCCATGGCTGCCTGAGATGTGTGTGCACAGCAGCCCCACTGTCTCTGGGACAGCCTCTACGTCTTCTCTCATGAGGAAGTGAGAGCAAAAGGTTGCAGAACCCTGTTTCCTTTCTCATTCATTTAGGAAATAAGTTAACCATTTAATCATGACCCCAGTTCTGTTTCAAATATGTTTCTACCATCTTTATACATAACGTTTCATAATTCAAATACACATAAACTGTTGAAATAGATTTTTTTCTTTGTGATACAAAGGATAGAAAAAATTATACAACCGGTCAGGTTTTCTGCTAAAAAATGTATTGCCACCTTATATAACTTTTAATGCTGAAGTGTAACTTAGCACAGAAGAGTTACCTCTGCCCAGACCTGTCTTTTTTTAATCACCTCAGGACTGAGATGCAGTTCATGCTGATCTTTGTTGATAAATAATCACTAGTATTATTTCTCTTCCAGTAATTCAATGTCCATGGAAACTTCAAAGGGAAATCTAACATTCCTCTTTGTCTGGCACATTCAAACCTTGCTAATTCCTCTCTGCTCTGGCCAAAAATGAGGACGTGTGTCACTGGATAGCCTATTTTTCCATGGTTTTGACTCTTGCAGAATCCCCTTTGGCTGACATCCCAAACAGATCACAGAATTAAAGAATGAAAGAATGTTTTGGGTTGGAATGGACTTTAAGAATCATCTACTTCCAAACCTCTGCCATGGGCAGGGAGGCCATCCACTAGCTCAGGTTGCTCAGGGCTCCATCCAATCTGACCTTGGATGTTTTCAGGGATGGAGTAACATTTCCAGGAATGCTGGACATCATCAGAGGGTCTGGCCCCCATATTTTTGTTTGTGGAGGTAGCCTCTGGAAGTTGAATAGTTGGAATGGCTGGGGAAGGAAAGGAGGGGGGCAGTTCCGATTCGTGGACGTCCATTCTTGCAGTGAAGACCAGCCCACTCTCCCTGCCAAGGACTGGCAGTGTTCTCACTGCCTTTTTCTTCCCCCTAGCTCGGGGTAAGCAACTTGTGCCTTCTCTGGGGTGGGCCAGTGTAGGCACCCAGGATGCTCTGAGCTACAGCAGCTCTGCCTTGCCTGGAAGCTCCTCAGGCACCATAGCCCCTGAAACATGAATTTGTTGGATCAGGAGGTTTCTGGCAGGCCACAAACCCAGCAGGGGCTGCTCTTGGATCAACAATTGCAAAGTCTGATGTCCTTTTAAGAGCCTGAACATAGACCATGAAACAGAGTATATTTCAGCTGCCCTCAGCCTAGCAATTATCAAATGCAGTAGCTGATCTCACTGTCTGAACTCAAAAGAAAGGGCAGAGGTGCTGGGCCCTTCCACAGCTGTTGAATTCTGGTGCTCCCTGATGCTTGTGAGTTTTCTGTTAACTCTGAAAGTGGCATGACAAGCACAGCAAACTTTGCCTGTTGCTGCAAGTGACAAATTTGAGTAGATACGGTACCAAAACCACCCACGCATCACCCCTGATTTAATTCTGATGCTTTCAACTTCTAAAATGAATGAAACATCTTTGCTGTTACAAAATGTAATTTTGTAATGTTTTATACTTAGTACTAATTTGGAAAATGCATCCTGTACAAGAAAAAACAATGTTGGCAGCTGTGTACTAATTATGTAGGAGTGTAAAAAAATTTATTTCAAGCTACTTGATTACACACAGCATTTTTCTTCCTTCTTTGTGCTGAAAAATTCAGTGAACACTGATCCTTCTGCAGCATGACAGTATTCCGAAAGTGTTCATGTCTCAGGGTTCCTCCTTTCCTCGCAGTAATTTTACCCCATCGCTTAGGAGTTCTTTTAGTTCCTCTCCTGCTCTGTGCAATAATGGTCTGTGTATTGCTGCACAAATTTAATGCCAGGTGCTTGCAATTGGCCTAGGGGTTTCACACATGTCCCTAAAAGGGACAATGAAAAATTCTGCAAGTAAAAACCCCAAAAGAGAGAGTGATGTGAAGAACAGAGTGAGAGATCCAGCTCCTCCTTCCCATGTAGCAGGAGGAAAGCCAAGTAGAGACCTTGATTAACTTCTTTTTATTTTGTAGCCTGAAGTCTTTATTTTGAATGCTGTGCAATCACTGTTTACCCACCTTCCCTTGATTCTACACCAAAGAGGAAGAAGCAAACAAGAGACTTGTCAAGCTGTCTTCCCTGAAAGGACTCTTCACACGCAGCCTGAGGCTGTCCCTGTGTGCACTTGCCTTCACTCCAGGGAATGACATGGTCTGAAACTTCTGCTCTTTCAGTTTTGTTTACAAAGTAAATGATTCCATGCTGAGATGAGGGCAGAAAAGGGGATAGATATGGGCCAGGGAAAACATATCAATGAGACTCCAATAAGGACTGGCAGATCCTTCTAGGTCTTTGCTTTACATATAATTCTCAATGCAGTTCCCTGCTCCAGTACTTCCTCACTTTGTCTTTTGCAAAGATCATGAGAGACCCACATGCTGTATTAAAAAAAATCCATGTCTGATCCAGATGCTGTTTGCCACACCAGTCTTGGCTTGAAGTCAAGCAGCAGCACCACAAAATGGGCCAGAATGGCTGCACACTGCTGTATTATTGGGAGGAAGAGCCACCACCAGCAACATGCCCTAAGTACAGACATTTCATTAAGCAGGCGACAGTTTACAGGAAGAGCTGGAGTAAAGCTGGGACAGCATAACCTCCCATGCATAAAATAGAGGTAAAAATAACCTGGTTTTGCATGGGACTGAGGGAGAGGGAGCCCAGATGGCAGCCTTTGGGCAGGGTACCAGCTTTATGGTCTGCTAATGTGGCTCCGGAACACAAGCATCATCTGCTTGCGAGGCTTCTCTTCCCAGGGCTGCAGATCCACTTCATTTACACGTGCTGGTGACCGCCCTTCTCTGCCAGGAGAGAAGGACTCCACTAGCGATTTCCAAACACCTGGAAAGATGCGAGAAGAGAGAGGGCAGTGTCTCCTGTGCCCGTCTCGCCCGGGTCCGCGGTTCGGCGGCCCCGCGGTGCCACCCGCCGGCAGCGCCGGCCCCGCACGGCTCAGGGGGAGGGAGCTGGGATCCTGCTCGGTCCCTCCCGGACCTTCCCTCCGTACGCCCCTGCCCTCGTGTCTCCTTTCCTGTTGCACCCCGTTCAAAATCACTTTCCTGCTTTTCCCTCTCTTTTTCAGCGCTGGGCTGTCAAATCCCATTTCTAACTAGCAGCTCGCGACCACAGTCTGGGAAAGGACCTCCAGAGATCATCAGCCTGCATTACTCCTGACACACGTTTGCATCCTCATTTCCACAACCAGAAATAAAGGAGATTCCTCCCAGCCTGCTAGAGCTGTGCTGTGGTAGCTCAATGTCATGGTATCAGTGTAACTACACATCTATAGAGGAATTCCAGCGTCCCCCTTCATGCCCAGGAACAGCCCCCCAGGTGTGAACACCCCAGTGCCCAAACCCTGCAACACAGGATAACATTACAGGTCTTTACAATGCTGCAGTTAGTCCTGTAAAATACAAAGGAGTGCAGTGATAGCATTTTTGTTGATTTTTCTCTCTCCCAGTCCTCAGTGTGGAGGTGTGCGGGTGACCCTGCTTGGATGACTGTCCACAACCAGACCCCTGACAGACACAGTCCTCAGCCCTGGTTTTATGTTCATTTTCAGTAATAGATTAGAGAAAACACTGAGGAATGATGTCATGTTTAATGGACATGTCTAAGCAAGAGAACATGATACAATGAATTATGGCACCAAGGAAGAAGCTTTTGCTTTAAAATTAGCCTTCAGCTAGATTACTAAAAGAGAGTTCATCCCTGTGCCAAGATTCAGCATGAAGCCTATATGCTGCTAACTCATACCTAAACTGCCTCTTATTATAGAATTACACTGCTCCAGCCACACAATCGCTGGATTTATGTTTCCCTTCACTCATTTGTCTTGATAAAGTTTTTTTACTTCTGGATTTTCCCTGATAACTTGGACACTTGCCTGAGACTATCTCACAAAGCCCTGTCTGGCTTTATTTACACTCAAGAGATGTTTGGAAGCATCCATCCATCTCTTTGGGAAACTCAGTCAAGACACAAGTTTCACATAACTTGGGCTTTGAACTGGGATGAATTTCTTCAAGGTTAAATTACCACCGGATTAGTAGTTATTGAATCCTCCTACTGCAAGACAGTTTACAGCAGTTTATTCATACACAAAACCCCCCTCCCTCCTGTCAGCCATTTTTAGCACTTCCAGAGAAATCACTATGAAAAGCAAAATTTCAATGAGTGGCTTAGATTAGGGACTACAATTTCCACAATATTATTTATTAATTTGCTTTCTTGTATTTATGACTTCTTAATTTAAGTTTTGATGGTTTAATCATATTCTGCTATTTTCACTGCTCAGGCTTTCATGGGAGCAGCAGTAGCTGGAGATACCTCACTTCTTTCTCAGCTGGATTTACAGATCCTTCTCTCACATAGTTCTCTGCCAAAGCTCAAGGAGCTGTGTCCACTGTGATCAAAATCAGAACTGCTGGCTGCTAATTACAGTGACCTATGACATTTGCATTAGGGAACACAATGCCATCTCACTGAGACTTTTGCTACCTGGCAGGGACAGTCTGGGCCAAATCATACTCCAATCCTTTTTCAGTATTTTCCCCCCATACAAATACACTCCCACACATGCTAAAATTGAATTTCGTTTTCTATTACACTAGAATTTCTTTTGAATGAGTGATACATTTAAGACCATGAACAGTTTGGTTTTTTTTTTTAATTTTAGACCTCCCACTAGTAAAACTTCCCTTTCCCTAGTGAATTATTTTTCTTTTATTGCTTGAGGAGACAACTGCTCACTTGCTGTTGTGCCCTGGGAAGAACAGTGAGGTATGGATTATTAACATAGCAGCTTAAACACATAAGCCCTTGACTGCTAAAGGACACTATAGGGCAAATGATTGATAGTTGATGGTTAATGGATTCCTGCTTGGGGGCTTCCACTGCATTTCGTGCCAATCTCTCAGTGGCATTTGAGTTGTCTGATGAGTTAATCCTACAGCACTCTGCAGCCTTCCCTGAATTTGCCTTACCATCAATCCTCATGGCGCAACATCAACATCCTTACTGAGGCATGGGTTTCATGGCAAGGCAGAAGTAATTTTTCACCTATTACATTCGTTGCCTGTTCCCACCTGATAACCTGTCTCCCCTGCAAAGTTTCCCCTTTCCCTTTCTTCTGAATCTGAGGAAGCTTTGTTCATTTCTGATCCACACAGCCAAATCACCATGAACAAGGCTCAGCACGTGCAGCGTGCCAGGTTTCTCCAACCTATAATCTTTTATCTTTCTGTAAAGGGCAGGTTTTTTCAGCACATCTTGTCAGCTGATGAAGAAAACAAGATCAAAGCAGGAACCATCCAGCTACCATGTGGTTTAAAAAACTACCTGATATACTACATGGTCCATTGTTTTTCTTCCCATGCATAAGGAGGGTGGAATTGTGCAAGCAAACTGCACATAAGATGTCAGTGGTAGCATTTCTGTTCTATTAGCATGGAAATTGCCTACTTGTGCTCAGATGCAGAATCAGCACTAATGTGTGTACTACAATATATATAATACATAAAATACACGTGTAATTACATATTTCTATATTTATATGTATTAAATATATACAAAGACATACGTATAATTAAGACTGCTGGTATTAAGGTAGTCAAACAACAAAGATAGATAATGATTTTTTTAACATGATGCTATGTCCTAGATCAGGATGCCCTTCACAGTTTCTGCCTCACTGTACCTGGATTCCTTTCTGGGATTTGCACTATGCCTCTCCAAGAGCATCAGTGGAGAAATCTAGGCCTACCCTCAGCGCAACGTTTGTGAGTTGCCACACACATTTCCAGAGGTTTGCAGTGACTTTTTTTTCATAAAATATTTATCTTTCTTCTGTTTGATATTTTTTCTTCTTGTTGCTTAAAGAAATAAGAAGAAGGGCAGGGAAGACCACAATAAACACAATGCAAAAAAAGTTTGAGAAACACTTAATTACTGTTGCCAGGCATCTTTGGCTCCAAAAGAGCAGCCCTATTGAAAAATCCATCTGAGCATTTCACCATGCCTTGTTTCTCCATTTCTATTTAAAATGATGCCCATGAAGCAGCAGCGAGGGAGGAGGAGTAGCCAGGACACACATTCTGAAGAATATAACTGGTGCTATGAGGGCCAGCAGCTGCAGAACTGAAGCAATCACAAGCACCTCCCTTCTGTTTTCTGCTGAGTCCAGCACACAACTTACCCAATTACAAAAACTGCAAATCCATGCATGAACACAACAAAATGCAATGCTGGCACCTCGTCTGTTAGGTGCTGTGCTATTGCTTTTGACATTTACTTCCCACTCTGGAAGGCAGATGTGAATTAATCTTCACCTTGACTACCTCTGGCACTGCTCTTCATCTAAATCTGTTCCCGATCATTTTCCAGAAGGTGTCTGTGGCTGATTAAAGCTCTGTACTGACAGGGCACATTAATCAGATGAAACAAGTAGCTGATGAGAGACATTTCAGAAGTTAAAAAATGTAACATTTATCTGCTGTCATTTTGTTTGCTCTGTCAAAATAGGAACTTAAGCAATTATGAATGTGAAGGCATGTACCCTATTTAAGACAGGCTGTTTCTAGTTCATTAAATCAATCAGGTCTCACCTTCAGGGCCAAAAAGTTACAACTGTGATGTCACTCCAGAAGGATCTCAGTAAGCAACATCCAACATTTAGCATCCACCCTCTGCTTAGGTGTGTTTCCCAATTAATGCTAGAATCCTGTGATTAGAAACCTTTACATACAGATGCATTCACATCTGAATTTCACACCTGAAAGCCAAAATTTTCATACCTAAATACAGACATTTATCATTTCCATAAAACTTTATTTCAGTGGCAAGAGATTTTCCTTGTAACTGCATGTAATTTAAAAAAGCACAAAACTGTCTTTTTGTCCAGGATATGAAGTTGTTCATTAAGGGCAGAAATTCAGTAAGCTTTCATACTGTCATTTTGAAGCACTTGTCTTTCATTCTTAGTCTAATTTTAGGGTGACCCCAAGACCTAACAGTTTTATTATACATTGTTTTCTTGGTCAGTAGGAAATTGCACGATCCTTAATATATCTTACTTTTCAAGTCTTCTGTCTCTGGTAAATCACTTACCCTCTCTGCCATATTACTGTATATTCATGTTTCTGTGATGATTCCCGAGTGACTTGGGGCACTCACCACAACTTCATTTTAAAATACAAGATTATAAGTACTATGACGTCTGGCTTGCAAATATTTGAGTTTGAAACCCCATTTTCTTTGGTATAAGCCCTTTGAATAGGTAGAAGGTAATAGAAAATGGTTCATTGTTGTAGGCTAGATATTATCAGCTACTATGGGGAAAAAATAAAGGAATTACTTGTAAGTTAAAAAAAAATTAAATTAAAATTACAATTTACCAGTCCTAAGTATCCACCAATTCTGTGTTATAGGCAGTGCAGCTCTTACTAGCAGTAAGTGTCAATCGCCATCAGGACTTCTAAAATCTTTTCTCAGTGCTCACGTAAGTGACGTACACTCGTTAAAACTTGTTGCAATGTATCTATTTACATCCATATTTTAAAAATATGTGCCTATTTAAATTTAGAAACACATGTGTTGTAAAGTTTTTGTGCATTCCTATCCCTCCACAAGAGTCCTCAGCATTGATTTTGCTGGATATTCCCAGGGTCAGATATAAGTACATGGTAAAACCAGATGAGTGTGAAACAAGTGTGCAGAAAAGAAGTTAAAATATTCTTTATAAGGCAAGGATTTCCTCCCAGTTCCCAATGTAAACCGGTAAATATTCTCATACTGAATAACCTGTACTAATCTTGTTCCATACAACACTGGTCTCTTAAGCTGCCCCCTCTTACAAAATTTTCTGCTAAACAGCAATGGAAGCTTGGAGATAAAGAGCTCCTAAATCAATCACAGATTAATTATTCTGTCAGGTCTTCTTGAAAACATTTGTGCTGCTGCATGGTGACAGATGACAGTGTGCTCTGTAACCTTTACTTTGCATTTCTTGCAAGCAGCACACTAAGAACTGATACCAACACAACTTGAGGAATAGTTTCAACATTTTAATTTGTGTTGTTTTACAAGTATAAAAGAAAACCCACATGTCAGATCTTACATACTCTTACACACACAAATAACCCTTGCTGAGCCATCCTTTGTGTGACTCAAGACTACTCAAGAATACAGTTTTCAGCAGTAGCTCTAAACCCTTCCATGGAAAACACAGGCCCCTCTAACATTCATAGAGAGTAAAACCACAGTGAACTTGCAGCAAGAGATCACTCATTCATCCACAGACAGACTTTGTAGCTCATACTGTCCTCTCCATGCAGCCACTGGGTGCACTGACAACAACACCCTCCAGACTGTCATTATCTTGAGAAAAACTGCCTCTCCCAGCTTTACAGCACACTTCTGAAAAATCAGCCGGTCCCTTAAAACCCTGATCTAACACAGTACTGTGGTCTCTATGACTCCCTCCCGCACCTTTCCACCAGCAGTGGCAGCACAGCTGGATAATCCCCTCAGAGCAGCCATGGTGACACGAGCCACTGCACAGGCAACAGCCCCTCGTGCTGGTGGAGGGTTTGAACTGTGTTTGGTTATTCTGCACTACTAAGGCAAAACCATAGGACAGCAATAGAACCCATATAAATTATTTTTTTTCCCCTCTCATAACAGTGATTTAGATATTCAGCTCCCTATGCATGCACTTCAGGAGACTGGTATAAAAATAAGAAGTAATATGGCACACACTCTAAATATGCATATACAGTAGTCTGTGAGGTTTAATGGTACTCACTGTGTATTCATTCTGGGCTCCTGGCTGTGTAACTCCCTTACATTTGACTTCACTGTAGCACCAACATTTCACTGTAGCACCAATCTGCCTGAGGTTTGTGAAGCTTTCACTGTTTCCAAATGGCACAATCACAACTGCACCACCACTTACAGTGACCAAAGTCTGCTTTAAGCTCTCTTGTTAGATATGAACTACTTCTACATATGAAGTCACTTTTAAAATTTTCCCCCAAAGACTAACATTTCAGACCTGGGTACATCTGTAGACAGGCAACCACTGTAATTCCCTGATTACTGATATTGATGAGTGCCCAGCTATAAAGACAGATACTCAGTTTTGGCTAAGAACAGAGAAAATTTGAGCCTTTGGGCTGAACTCCACAGGTTTGGAAGAAAGAGTTACATTTTCCCTTGCTCATTTAACTCACTCCTGAAAAAAAAGCAAATGACTTTTACATCTAGAAAAGCACACAGAAATATTATACTGTACTTTTACATACAAAGGTACAGAGAAACACAGTCGTGTCTTCAAGGAGTCACTTCACTATTCTATTCTGCTCAGAGAAATTAGAATGGAGGTGTTTGGTGTCTTCCCCAGATATGAGGTAGACTCCCATGGCAAAATCAGGCCAAAAATCCCATTACCACCCACCAATAATTTAATGACATGTACATACACATACCATACACAGACACATATTAAGCAAAATGAAAACATAACTCCATAATAAAACTGAAATATGATGACATTAATTTACAGTGTAGTAAAGAAAAAAATAAAAGCAGGTTAGGTCTTTGCAGCACTGCAGGTGACAATTTTCATTATAAATGACCCCAGACCTGAGTTTGAGACACTTCTAAAACAATTATGCTGATGTCATCCCTATTAAGAGCTTCACATCCTGCATGATGACAGAATGGAAGCTAAGCTTTATACACTGGGATATGCTTTGGGTCATCAATTATTTATTTCCATGAGCAGCCATAATGTTTAATACTCAAAAGAAATGTTAGGAAGGTGCTTAGCAAACAAAGTGCAAAAATCTTTCACCTAATTTGTGAAAATACATATGGTTTTTTGTATTTTCACTAAATTCTTGGGTGAAGCTAAAGCTAAAAGCTTTCTCAGCAACTTGCAAAATAAAGAAACACTTTTGTTTGTACTGATGTATTGCTGAGAACAAAAAGTCAATGACTTCCATTTTCTCTTTCAGACTTCGAGGTTGTAATACTCCTGAGGTAAAGAAGTCAGAGGGTTTTGAATTAATGATATTAAATTAATCATAACAAATCACAGCTCAAAAAGAAGGAATTGGGGATGTCTATCCCTGTATAAAAAGTCAGTGAGCTGCCTACTTGGTGCACTGCCAAAGCCCTGGCAATCAGGGTAGTGCTCATCTCTCTAACTTCAGCCATCTGAAAGGGAGATGGATAGTCAGAACTAATTGTGAAGGCATCTGGTTAACACTGAATAACAGGTCTCCAGAGAGTGATTCATATCACCCACATTTTAAGATGGGGTTTATCACTCCCTGGAGATGTGCACTGGAGAGCACCTACGTGACTGGTACACACTGTCTGCCCAGCCTCTAGATATTTACATAAAGTGAACACCACCCTGACACCAGAAGGTCACAAAGTATTAAATAAATGATACAAAAAAAAAAAAAAAGAGCTATTCCAGAACATCACAATTAGTGCATTAAATTTAATTCCCTTACTAACAAGCAGTAAACATGAAGGGTGAAACAGTGCAAAGCCAATAAGCCCTCTGTCCATCCTCAGTAACAGTCACATTTCTGTGTCAGTGCTAGCTAATTGGCTGTTTCATGGCAACCCAGACTACAGTGCATTGTGCAAGTCCAATTCTTCTACCACTGAGAGAAGTATTATCTTATTACACTGATTAGAGTGTAAAATAGTCTGCAATTTGATCAAAGCAGACCACATGCCATGGGACATCCTATCTGAAATAAAATTCATTGCCATCTATCCTCAGGCTTCCTGAGTAAGATGAGCATCAGGCCAGTTTCTGAAGAATGTCTCCAATAATGACTTAAAATATGCATGTGACAATAAACCTATGTGCAAAAAGGCTCTGAAATAGAAATCTACAAACAACGATTGCTCTCCGTACACAAACACACAGAGACACAAATACTCATACACTGTTCTCCACAAAAACAGGCTTGTCAGCCATCATGCAGTGCTACACCTGCAAGAAAGAAATCCTATCCACAAGACACAATGTCTAAGATACACAATGTTCCCAGCAGCTGATCTGCCACCTTCCAAAGGCACCTACTTGCTTCCAGTTGTACTAGGCATTGGAAGAAACACTTTGATGAATACTCCTGTTTTGAGAATCTATTGTCTTGCTACTGCCCCGCGCTTCATCAGTATTTTCAGGAGATTTCACTGCCACCTTGCCTGTCAGTAGAGTGGATTTGTGATGCTGGCAAATAAAGTAGAGGAGCTTGAAACAAGACAGCAAAGCTTCAGTAATGCTGGAGGAGAAAAGCTTTTTGCACGGGTGGCAGAACTGGTAGAACACCAACATGAAGAAGATGCCCATGCAGTAACCTATCAGGAGCTGCAGGACCAGCATTGGGGCACAGACATACAGGTAGAAGTCTGTTCTGTAGATGTACCACATCAGCAGGAGGAAGGCGTTCTCCATCAGCCGCACGATGTAGTACACGGTCATGCGGTACCAGTTCTGGGATTTGCTAATCAAGTCAGGGTCACTGAGCTCCACGTGCACTGCCGACCAGCAGAACATGTTAATGCCAGCGTAGAGGAACGTGAGAAGGCACAAGACGATGGTAGTGCCCACCCTGCTCAGCTCCTTCTCTATGTTCTCAGGAAATGGGGACTTGCTAAGCCAGAAGAGAACCCACGGGTAGAAGCAGAAACCTAAGAAATTCAGCAGCACGACGAGGAAAACCCAGATGCGAACGACTGAACCGAAAAGCACCAACACTGTGACCCGCGTGGCGATCTCGAAGCTTCTCCACAGGAATATGCAGAGGTAGGCGGCAGGTTTCACACGGACGTCGTAATCGTCGTACTTTATCCTGATAGCCAGGATGTTGCAGCGTAAGGCGCCATAAACAATCGACAGCAGAGAAAGGACCATAAAAATACCTACAAAGACAAAAGACAAATTAGGCCTTTCAGCTTAGCAGCAGACATTGCATCAGAGGAGTGCAGGTGCAGTCATCTTCACTGCACTCCTGGGGGTTCCCAGCAGGGTGAAATGCCACAGGAGCCATTCCTGAGCCATTTCCTGGAAGAAAACTCTACCCCAGTCTAACCCAGCACTTTACTCTAATCCTACCTCCTCACCCTACCAAGGGCTGTTCATACATATTCTGTCCTTGGTAATTTCACAGCTCAGTCATAAGAGTATCCAACTTGCTCCCAAACTCCTACAGTACTCCACAAGGCACAGGGGTGCTACTCTCTTTCCATACAGATGAAAAACTGCAAAATAGAAGCTGAAACTTTGGAGTAATTTGGACATGCAGATAAATCACTGCTTGCAAAGTTCCCCAAAAAGCTATGTGATACAGCTCAAAACTGAAAGCCAAAGGAATTTAAACCAGCACTGTCCACATTGTCTCTGACTGTGTAGAGAGATACTTACTCACCTGCCTGCACTGTTTTCCTATATGACAATTTTCTTTATATGCCCATCTGTATCATGCATTTAAAAAAACACTCCTATTAAAAATGTCTTTAAATTCAGATCAATTTTCAGTATCTCCCGCCTATCTAGAATCCCTGAAAGAAAGGTTTCACATTTAAATTCTGCAGAAGTGAAGGCAGAGACCAGATGTTACCTGGCACGGCAGGAGGGCATCCCATCTTGCCATATTAAGTAGGTACAAATGTACATGAACACTGGACACTGAGAATAAACAAAGTGCTAACTGCCCGCAGGTATTTTAGTATTTGCATACACAATAATATAAATATTTTTTCACAAGTTTTACCAATATGCTGAATAGCTGATATTGCATTAGATAAAATAATCAGAGTTGGGAATTCTTAATGATGTCAATTACATTTGCAATGCTTAGCAACCAGTGTTTTCTGCAGCCTTCAATTAGTTTGTGTGCCAATATCCTACAAATAAACTGGATTCCCTGTTTTGCTATAGCTATATGGCCAAAATTATCAGGGTTTGGGCTTTTTTCCTAATTAAAGTCATTAATTTCTAAGCAATCCTTTGGAAGAAACAAGTGTATTTTGAGATCTCTAAGACCTTTCTAAGAGAATTTTCTCTATCACTTCAGCTAATCTCTCTTCCATTCTGATCCACAAACACCTCTGAATTACTTTGGAAAATAATCAAGCCTTTATATCTAATTTTCCAAGGCACTCAGTAAGGTGAAAAGCATTTACCATTTTATTCGGTAATTTTGTACATGCCAGTTTGGTGGTGCATATATTCTCTGAAAATATTTATGTTGAAATTGTTAGTAGGTATTTTTAAACATCTTTCTTACAGCACTGTATTTGAGCTGAGAATTTTTAAATGTTATGTCTTGGAAAAACACTGGCTGAAAGCAGAAGAGCAGGCGAGTTCGGTCAAGAATACTGCTCGATGTCCTATGGCTTTTTACAAAATCTTTCCTGTAGTTTTGAACTGTGAAAGAACACAACTTCCAGCAGATAAGGAAGCAAAAGAATATTCTCAGAGTTAAAGGAACATAAAGACCTACACACCAGGGACTGAGTGCTGCTGTCCTGGAACTCTGCTTGCCTTCTGCTTTGACAAGCTCAAACATTGATTGTATTCCCCAATTTCACTTTAGGGAATCTATATTAATCTCAAACCTATTTTATAAACTCAAGCCTTCAAAAGAGGCATTTCTTCATTGATAGAAAATAGGTCATGCTGACTCTGGTTTAATACCCTAGTCCAGTCCTGCTCCTTTTGTAAAAGCTCATTATTGTCACCAAACCTTCAGTTCAAACATTGCTTTTAACTCTGTGAAAAAGACAGTTTGAAGCAATCACAAAAGGAAATGTGTGAGGGTGACACTGTTGCTTTTACTCATCCTGAGCAGGCAAAGAAATGTAAATTTAAAAGGCAAAGTATCTTCCCCTGGAACAGGTCCAAATCCTCTAACAGTCCTTATAAAGGTGGCATTTCTCTTCTTCCTTCCTCCTGCCAAAAGGCTGTATTTTTCTTACAAATCAGAGGTGGACACTCACAGAATCATCCAGGGAGGCACTGTTTTGCTTTGCTGTGTTTTGTTATTACATCTGAAGTCCTTTCAAGACCTGGTCCTTCCCACTTCAGAAATTGCTAAGACAGTGAATTCTACTCTAGATGAGCTACTTCACAAGTACCACTGAAATCTATTACAGATACTACAGTTATATGTACTCAAAATAGAACTAGGACTCAGATTAGGCTAACACATGTGGGTTTCCAATGTTGTATTACTTCCAACATTTTTACACTTTTCATGATAAACAGTCACCAAAGCTTTATGTCGCTCATCGCTAACCTCGAGAGTTGGTCCTGCTTTCGCAGCTCTCTGGTTGTCTTGGTCTTACACTCTTGTCAGACTGTGAAATTACAGTTTTGAAGAATGCCAGACACTGGCAAGACCCCAATAATCCAGAAGAAAACATCCAGAGAAATTAATGAATGCCATGAAATACACAAGAAATACACAGCATGGCTCTGGCTGACAAAAGGCTAGGCAAGGATGCATGCTCTTTTCAGAAGTGTCCAAGCCAATACTGGAAGCCATAAGCAGTTTCAAAGAGATTTGAAAGGGACAAGCCATGCCCCCAGCATGATGGTAAACAGCTTTAGATTCTCAGGTGATACCGACCTCATTAGCCCTGAACAAACCTCATTACCCCTGAACAAGCAGAATTTACACGGAATGATGGGGTATGTAGGAATCCAGAAAAATAACATGATGATGAGGAGACAAGATGAAATATGTAGAAGTCAAAATACAAGACAGTGGTAACTGTAACACATGCAAATGGAAGAGATCCTGAAATTTGGAGGACCAGTGTCAAAGAACGGGGAAGCTGAAGACATCTGAAGTGTGGAATAAGAACTGGACTGGCTGGATAAAGAGATTGTAGAAAGTTTCAGTATTTCAATAGCTAAGATACACACAGCAAGGATATGATTAGGACTCTTTCTGATGAATGAACTCTAACAGACATTGACACTGTTCCTAACACTTTTTTTCCTTTGCATTTCTGTATTTTAGAATTACATCTGCATGGAGATGCTCCTGGGAAGCATGAGATAACTGCTGCATTTACAAGTGGGTTCACCGAACTCTCTGGTGAGCCAGCTTATCTCTGTTCATTTCACCCAAGGAAGGTCACTTATCAGTTTGTGATTACAACTTACCTCAGCAGTGACTGAAAAAGCCAGAAGCAATAGAGCATTACAAATGATTATTAGATATGTGATTCTCTGATCATCTGGAACACAGGACTTCTCCTTGGCAATCATGACCAGGAAGGTCAAGACCAGTAATAAAAGAAATACAATATGAAAGTGACCTTTCTCAAGTAAATGCCATCTACAGCAAAGTGACTGGAGATTTTGCTAATTGTTCAGCGAAGGATTCGATTGCTTTGTCCTCATCCCGCATCACAAATACCACAAATTCTTATTTGAAGAACCTACCGTAGTTATGAAGAACTCAGGAACTTAGGAGAAATTTCTTCCAAGAAAACTACTGCTATGATGTTCTGGTTTTGGCTAGGGTAGAGTTAATTTTCTTTCTAGTAGCTGATACAGTGCTGAGTTTGGATTCAGTGTGAGAATAATGTTGATAACACACTGATGTTTTAGTTGTTGCTCAGCAGTGCTTACTCTAAGTCAAGGACTTTTCAGTTTTCCATGCTCTGCCAGTGAAGAAGTACACAAGAAGCTGTGAAGAAGCACAGCCAAAACAGCTGATCCAAACTATCCAGAGGGATACTCCCTACCACAGAACACCATGCTCAGTGTGTGAACTGCGGGGAGTTGTGTGGGAGGGGCTGATCAGTGCTGGGGGATGGCTTGTGAATCAATCATTTGTCTTTCTTGGGCTTTATTCTTCTCCTCTCTCCCTCTGCCCCTCTCACCCCTCTCCATTCCCTTCATTACTACTATTACTATTATTATTGTTATTATATTTTACTTTATTTCAATGATTAACTTGTCACCTTAGCCTCAGACTCCCTCAGCTGGTAAAGATCCCTGGCCTCTCAGGGCCTTAGAGATACAACAAGAGCTATTTTGTATTTCAGTGGAAATGCACCTTCAAGTTCACACAGGTGCCAAAGTCCTTTCTTACACTGAAAAGCTGTTTGTCCCGTGAGCAGCTGGAGATGGTTCTTCACTAAGCAGCAAGCCAGCAAATCAAGAGCACATCATGGAGCAAGATGCAGAGTCCCACAGTAAGAGAGATGTGTCCTGGTAAGTCCATGTGGTGCAGCACTGCTCATGAAGGATTAACAGCTTGGGTCCAGAGATGACATGGCCACAGTTCCATAGCAGCTTATTGAGTCCTGCCTTTTGATTCCAAAATCTGAGTCTGGCACAAGTAAAGATAGTTCATGTCCTCAGTCCATATTTAAGACTGGATTCCTGAACATACACTTTCCCTAAGACAGCATGACAAAGCATGCTCTGCAGTGTACCCCAAGGAATTTTCCCGAAAGTTTTGCTCAAAAGCCAAAATGGAACAGAGGTAATTTTTTTACTTCTTCATGAAGACAGCTCGGTCCCTCCAGCTGCCTCCCTCTCATGCCATAATAGTCACTTGATCAAATCAGTGTTTTTATAGCAACCCAAGTATCCTACAGAAGGTGTCGTAGTCTAAAACATAATACAAACTTGAAAAGAACATCACCATCTGTCATGGAGATGAAACCCATTGCAAAGTGCTTGGTTCTTCTCCAGGCCAAACACACTTGACTGCCCTCCCACCCAAATACCAAAAAGGTCGTAACAACAGCTCTACCTACTTCTGGCAACCGTGACCTCCTGCTGCAGGACACAGATGTAGAGCTGGAGCGTGAGCTGGGGCGCTGAGCCGAGGAACGCCTGGATCACGGATGCCCTGCTGAACGCAGACCTGTGTGTGCACAGCTTGCCTTCAGCCTGTCCCACTTCCTTCTCAGTTTCTTCTGAGTACCCATCCTTGGGCATCTGCCTCTTCTTTGTGATGCTGACATAGGGCTCTTCAACTCTGCCAGCATGGAAGTAAATATAAAAGGCCTCCACACACCTACAAGCAAACAAGCAAATAGAGTGACAGGGCAAAATGAAAGAATGAAAGGTCTCCCCACTTCCTGATATTTTAAGCAAACACATACTGAGTCCTAAGCCATTTGTTCATAGAGCAAAGCCTGTAGGTTTTCTCCTCCTGATAAACTTGGAATATGACAGATTGCACTCATTAAAACATGAACTACATGTTACTAGAAGGCAAGAACCTGACAGTGCCCTTTGGGCTGCTTGTAGTACTCAGACTTGGGCAGAGGTTTAGTTGTATCCTATGAGCTGCCCTTGCTCTCTGGTGTCCCATTAAAGTCCTTAAACTGCTCATCCACTACTAGGCTGCCAAATCCAGAACCCAAGTTGGAAGTATGTTTCTTCAGATTCTCATGTCTTTTTCTTGTTATCCATACATCTCTGACATGTTAATGGGACATGGCAATAAACCCACTTTTCATACCTTTGCCTTAAAATGTCTGAAGAGAGAAGCTCAGGGTACAAGCACGTGCACACACCTCAAAACTTTACCAAGCAATGGTTCAAAACACCAGTAACGTGCCAGAGCAGTGAAAAGGAGCAGTTTTGAGCCTCACAACCCTTGATATCAACATTTTTTTTAAAAGACACAAGAATAGGAGCTTTAGTTCTTAAGTTGCCTACATTTATTGCACTGTCAAAGAAATATTACATATAATCTTGCAAAAAGATTCCAAGTAAGAAGATGCAGTGTTTTGCAGTTGCTGCAGCTCTTACTTTAAACACAGTGGGAGCCAAACTCTCTTGTTTATCCACGTCTAACTTATGGCCGACTGACTTCCAAGGAGCAAACTGGTGCCAGCACATACACTTCTATTCATAAATTACATATTGTTGTACTATTTGCTGCCTTTACCCATGCACAGAGACTAATCCTTACATTTGGGAGGGAACAGAAAAGGCTATCTGCAGAAAATGCTGTAGCAAAAAGGACAACCTGACTCCTGGAGTATTAAAGCAGTTAACAGCCCCAGACAAATATCTGCAAGGACAGAACAGCTTCTGCAACTTCCTTACAATGACTGTTTTTCAATTGTTAAAAACTTTATGAAAATTAAGCTGTACTTGGGTATGAAGGTGTCAAGGGTGGGCTTGGGCATCAAGCAGGACCCAAAACACACAGGGAAATAGTCACCCTTGTCTGGGAAATAATAACAAGCAAGGAACAACAGAGGTACAGGTGAAATCACAAGATGAGGGGGAAGGGAGAAGAAAGAAAAAAATTACTTCTGTTGATTTTAATTAACTTTACTTCATTTTTTTCCTCTAACTGGACCACTAGCAAGTTTCAACTGCTCTAGATGAAGAGCAATTTTGGGATTGTGTAGTACTATTCTTGATTCATTAGGCTTCAGCCATCATTATCACTAAAGCTATTCAACATGCCTGCTGCTCTGGAGGCTGCATTCACAGAGGTGACTTTCTGTCTTCCCCTCATTAATCTTTTCACTCCCTGTCAATCTTGTTCCACATGAAAGAATCCATACAGCCAAAAATAAAGTGTGAAAAATTAATAAAGCACTGTGGCTTTATGAAGCCAGCATAGATTCTGAAACCAACAAATTGATTTTATTCCAAAAGAAAGATCCCAGAACATTTTTGTCTCTCTTAGTATTCACAGCCATGCATTCATCCTGAGCTGAGGGCAAGCCTGAGTATATTATGGAAAATTGGATCTCAGCATCAGGCTCTGAACTCTTGCCATGCGTGATTAGAAGCAGATATAGTCTAGGGACCCATCTAAAAAATATACAGTGATCCTATAAAAGAGATCAGATTTATGAGACTACTGACAATAGCAAACATTATAATCAACCAAACTCTGAGTTTTGGAGCCAGCATTTGATTTTTATTTATTAGCGGGGTATTAAGTAGCAGTATATTGTTTGTGATGGGGATTTTTTTGTCCCTATAGAAAAACAAACATAACGTGAAATGGTCTGATGAGCAAACCTTAGAGCCAAATGGGGCTTTTACCAGTACAACAGAGTAATAAAAATGCTATGTGCAAGCACTCAGATTGATGCCCATTCTCTCCCAGGCCCTGCCAGTCCCATGCAAGAGTGTTTCTAGAAGTGAAGCCTTCTGGGACAAATACGCACTCAAGATTCTAACTGGTGCCATCGCCCAAGCAACTGCTTCAAACAGGAGCAGACTGGCAGCTGACACACTAGAAAGAACAAGTACCAATCTAAAAGTTTAAGGAATAGAGTGTGGGAGAGGCATAGGTGCTCAAAGGACCATGCAGGTGAGAAGGGTCCAGAACTGTGATGAAGAATCAATTCAGATCATGTACCTGTGCCAGATTATGACTTTACCTATGAAGCACATGCTGAGGGGTTGGGCATCTTGTCTTTAAATGAACTACCTGGCTTGTTCCTTCTTAGCACGAAACACAACTAAGAGACAATGTAAGAAGGGGATTGCTTCATGGCAGCTTTCCCCCCCCAGTTACGAGCTCCTGCAGTGTGGTGAATTCCACAGAAACCCTTGTTGCTTGTTGCTGTTCTGCTCCAGAGGGACAGGAGTGAGAGATTCCAACTTCTGCACAATCCATCTCCTGCAATGCAGTGATGTTTAGAGCCCTTTCAAGAGCCCTTGGTGTCAAGAGCAGAAGGCAAGCAGCTGGCTGTCTCCTCTGCATGTAGGGCACTGACAACCACAGTACAGCCGCTGAAGGAACTAAAATTGCTCTGAGGAAAAAAAGTCAGATCTACTGTCTACAGTGAAATTTAAGAGGTAAGAAAAGGATGGTACTACTTTCTCTCCTGCTGCCATATCTTGGCAGAAGGAAGAGCCATACTTTTTCAGGGATCCTGATGGTGCCCACAAAGAGTGATTCAGCCGCAACAAATTTGTCTTCCACACAGCAAGTAGGAGGAATAATCCTACCCTTATATGCTTACTGAGAGTGAGCACCTCATTCCCTCTTTTAATCACAGATGTGTGGGATTTGAACATAGGCAAAATATATCATACCACACTCAATGGTGGTGTGAAGAGGGAGAAGGCAATGAAAACAGGGAATTTTCCACAGCCAACCAGTACTCCAAGAACAAATGGCTATTTGAGACCTATCCACACACGCCCTCTGCAAATGTACAAGCAGATTTCTCTAATTACTTAATTTTTACTAATTCCTTCTTTTTAAAGAAGTGTGCAAAAGATTTATCAGTCCTGCAGATTTACTCACCTGCATCGGGCAAAGATCTGTTCCTCACTCACTGTTCTACCTTTTACCAGCACTGACTCTCTGTTCATCTCACCATGGACACCTAACATGTCTGCTCAAGAATAAAGGAAAGAAAATAACCTGAAAAGAGTCTAGACATATTCTTCCCATCTGGAAAAGATGGAGGTGCATCAACAGTTGTAAAGTGTAGAGCTAGCAGGATCTCCTACAGTGAGGTCTGCCAATGAAGTCCTACAAGGAAGGGGAGTTTTTAGACCTGTTCTATTTTGAACTATTAAGCAGGTCACTAGGAAAGAGACTACCCCCGAGAGACAAGGCTTCTGCACAATGTCACTGAAGCAGTATCTGCACCATTAGAGCTTATTAGATTTCAAACTGTAGAATTAGATGCCCAAAACATGAATGACTATAAAAAAATTGGGGGTTTTGTTTTTTCTTTTTTTTACTTCCTGCAGCTCACAGAATCAAACTTTGGCCATAACAGCAGTTCCTTTGGCAGTTTGATGCAAGCTTCCTCCTGCATCTGCTGTGCTGCTGTCTACATGGTACATAGAGACATGTAATTCTTTCTTCTTATGCCTTGAGAAACAAAGCCTGATCCCATTAAAAAAAAAAAAAGTCTATTGTTTATATCCTTGTCCTATTATAACCTGAGGAAAACAGTCATTAGTGTTCTATATTGGGGGCCTGTTATATTTGCTTGAGATGTTTTTTGCAGGTTTATCCTTCTGCTGACCCAGCCCTCCCCTGATTGCATCTCCTCACACAGAACAGGGCTCACACTGCACTAACAGAGCACCAGGGAACGCAGTTCCAAAGACACCAGCAGTCATTCAAGCTTCGCTCTCCATGAAGGTGGTACCAGAAGGAAGCACTGCCAGATTCACACCAGTCCCTTTTGATGATGCCACTTCAGTACAGCCTTCAGTAAATCAGGTGGGAGGGAACCCCTGCACCCAGAAGACTCACGGTCCAACACCACCAAGATCCCCAGCGTGTGACTGTAAGCTCCGACTGGCCAAGTCAAATGTGTTGGAAATCTGCACTTCAGCCCCCGATCTATTCATTACTTGCAGAACTAAAAAGGGCAAGCAAGTTAACAGGGGGTCCTCTGGTGCCTTTCATGAAGGGTAAGGAGAAAAGGAGGCTCAGGGGGAACCTTATCGCTCTCTACAACTCCTAAGGAGGTTGTAGTGAGGTGGGGGTCAGTCTCTTCTCCCAAGATAACAAGAGACAGGACAAGAAGAAATGGCTTCAAGTTGGTCCAGAGGAAGTTCAGGTGGATATTAGTAAAGATTTTTTCACTGAAAGGGCAGTCAGGCATCAGAATAAACTTCCCAGGGAAGTGGTATAATCACCATGCCTAGAAATGTTCAAAAGGCATGTGGATGTGGTATTCACGGACATGGTTTAGTGGTGAACTCAGTGATCTTAGAGGTCTTTTCCAACATAAACAATTCCCTGATTGTCTGAGGGGTTATTTACACTTAGAAGAAATCCTTAAGTGTAGAGGAGTACCCCAGGAAAACTACATCCAGTTATTATGTGTTGGAATTGTAGCAGCACCTAAAATCTCAGGATGATCTTGGTGCTACAAGTGCCATCCAAATGAAGGGACCAAAGAGAAAGGCCCTAGCAGAGGAGCAGCCTGAGCCAGAAAACTCATCATGACCTTCCCTAGAGAAAAGACAAATGTAATAAAACTCTCATTGACACTGGCTAGTGTTTTAAGTAATTTTTTTCTGTTATAATTTACTTAATGTGGTAAAATAATCTCCTTTTACAAAAAAAAAAAAACAACAACCAAACCAAACCAAAAGCAAGCCTATTCAAGTACATCTTCTAAGCATTCAGACAAATCAGTGCACTTGTAAGGAGTGGCACTGACCTGAAATGCTGCAGGAATCCCCCATGATGCCTAGAAACCTGCAGTCACTTTGTTCCAGCCAAGTCTCTGCAGAGCCTCTGGCATGCCTGCATCCTGAGGATCACAGCCAGGCCACTAAGGGAGACAGGAATTTTGCTCTACAAATTGCCTCAAATTTATAGAGAAACTCCTAGGGAGTGGGAGAAGAAATTCAAAAAGGGTACATTAACAGTACACCAAAAGTCCTCTCCAGGAAGAGGGATGCTACCTAATTTTAGTCCTTCCAGTGGCGGCAGCAGGACAGCGAGTGCCTCCCGAACAGGTGGAGTGTGGGCGTTTGGGGAAGGTGGTGGCATGCAAGAAGGTTCTATGAGAGAAAGTACTTTTTACCCACCAGTCAGATGATTCAAAATAGGCTGAATCATTTGGCTTGCAAGGCTAAATACCCTCCTTCCCTGCCAAGATATTTCCAAATCATTCCCCAAAATTTAAAGTGGTTTTTTTTTAAGGGAAAAAGGAAAGGGGAAAAGAAATCTAGATTTTAAGATGATGAGGAAAATCTCACACAACAGATATGGGCTGTTGGTAAAGCAGTGCACTGATCTTCGAGTATTTGAGTCTGAACAGAAATATCCTGACTATCCTATATCATACCAAACCAAACAGAGATAGTTAAAAAGTTGGTGTTAAGTTTCTTTTAAAGCCAGCCAAAGCTGCCAGCCCTCTGTTGCAGCATGTCATCACACACAGCCTGAAGGTTCTTAAACGTTTAATTCCCATGCCACAAGCAGACAGAGCCTGGGGAGGCTCTACTGTCTGTGTCCTATTTGACCTAATTTGACCCAGCCCTCCCTAAACAGCCCTGAGCTGTGCCAGTGAGACACAAGAGTACCAGCAGAGAGGATGGAACCAGGCTTCACACGACGGAGGCAGATGACTAAGAGCAGTAGGATTCTCTGGAGCAAAGGTTTGCCTACAAGGATAGAGTAAAATGCCTCCAAGGACAATGGTCCTTTTCAGCTTACAAAAGTTAAAGCCACAGAGCAGTGATGATATAACCAAAAAATACTTTGCCTTCTAGCTATCACCTTAGCCTTGTGTGTATGCCAGTCCACACAGGGTAGAAAGCCTCCTTGCAAAGCAGGGAAAGGGAAGGTATTTTGTATGCTGAAAACACAACACTATTTACAGTGCAGAGCTATATCTGACAGGAAGCAATCAGTTTCCTCTTCTGACAGATACAGCAATCTTTAGTTGCAGGAAGGCAAGGAAGGAAAAATCCCCCAAACCCCAAAACCCTTTACTGTCTGTCTCAGATCACTCTGCCTTCCCACACTTTTGTGCTGTATCCTACAAACTGACACATTTCCCTAAAAGCAAAGAGAGGCTGTTTTCTATTAAACTTTTAATTCGTAGAGTCTTTCCAGCCTTTAGCAGAAAATAATTTTTTCAGGTAGCGTGAATGTACTACCCTTTTAAAATTAATAATTATAATTCCAGTTATCTTGGGTTTCAGAGAGAGGTCAACATACATCACTTTGTTGTGCCTAGATGATGCCATGGGGACTATGGCACAAGTATGCTGCAGCACATCCAGAACATCTTCAAACCTTCTGGAAATGCTAAGTTTGTAAATCTTTGAGAAAGGAAGAAGTGCAGAGTTGGCAACACACTAGAGGAGAGGAGAGGGCTTCCATACGCTCACTAGTTATACAGCAGTGATTGCAGCTGGGAGTTCACCAAGAGAGCAGGAACTGCATTCTGCACAAGATAAGATTTGTGTTGTAAACAGAAAACTTGATGTTGAGAAAGAAACAGAAAATCAAGTCATGCTTGGTGCTCAAGGTCAAAATATAAATCTATGTTTCTTTCATATAATTAAAAAGAAAATCCTTCAATTTCTTCTTGTTGCTCAAGTCCTTTCTCAGTTTCTTCACATATTCTAGCTTGACATTTTTCTTTCCTTGTCTGACCTCGAGAAATTGATTTCGAATGACAAAAGTCATGTACTTAATTTTGGATAGTTTCTTTCTCTTTGGTTCCTCTCTTATTTTCCAAGATTGTGGAAGCATTTTGTTCTTAGCTTGTAGAAAATCAGAGCTCTTTAAGAACTGTTAAGCCATAACTTAAATGTCTTTAAAATATTAACAAAGAAAACAAAAAATCCATGCATAGTTATAAAAGAAGTCAATGTTTTTGAAGTGTAAGGTATTTTGTAACATCCAAACTGTTCACCTTTCTTAGTGTGAACAAATATTTCTTTTACACACTATCCAGAAATTTCAAAAAGTTGGTGATACTTCTCCTAGCCTCTGCTACAGACACACTGCATTTAATTCCCCTTCTTTTTAAATAAAAGATTTGAATAGAAATTTAAAATGCCTCCAGGAAACATTTTGCATTTTGTCTTGGAGTTGCACACTGCTGTAACTTTTCATCTAAACATTCTGATATTTTTTTTTTCCTGGGGGTATTTTCAGTGAGACATTGAACTGCAGTAGAAAAAATCTCCAAAGCAATTTGGGGCAGGAAGCTCACGTTTGGAAAGAAGAGACAGACTAGAGCATCACTGATGTTCCAAAGACGCACGGATGGGATGGGTACTATCGTTGTTCTAAACTCGCAACCGAGTGAAGAACCTCTCGTTCTCTTTTGGAAGTGATCTGAGAGGAAAGCGCTGTGGATGAGGCAGCAGCGAACAGACACAACCATCTGCAAGAAGCCACAGGGATGGAAACCCAGCGCAGAGCGGAAAGCGGAGGGGGCTCTCCCGGCTCCCCGCGGCCCGGCAGGGCTGAGCCCCCTTTCCCCGGGGGTCAGCCCGCAGGTTTCTGCCCGCGGCATTCCCAAAGGACGCTGTTCCTCCCGCAGCTGCGGCAGGACGAGCTCGCGGCTCCCGGCGGTGCAGAGCGGGAGCGGCCCCGCCCGCACCGCACAAAGGCCGGGGGGCTCCGGGCGCCCCCGGGCTCGGCCCCGGCCCCGGCCCGCTGAGGGCGGCACGGACTCACCGACCTGACGAGCGGCCCGAGCTGCAGCAGGTGCAGCAGCAGCACCAGCGGGCGGTCGCGGCTCACGTCGCGGTGGATGAAGACCAGGCTGAGCTGCACCAGCGCGCAGGGCAGGAGGGCGAAGAGCAGCGTCAGCCCCTGCCACATGCGGTCCCCCGCCGCGCGGTACCCCGCGCTCAGGCACAGAGCGGCCGCCGTCTCGGATACGAAGAGGACGAGGGAGACGAGGACGGAGCCCGGGAATTTCATCGCAGCGGCCGCCCCAGCCCGGCCCGCCCAGTCGCCGCTGAGGCGCGATAGGGCCCAGTGCCCGCCAGAGGGAGCGCCGCGCTCGCCGCCGGCCCGCGGCCTCTGCAGGCTGGGGCTGGATGCGGGCCGGAGGTAGGTCCTGGCCGGGCTTGGATCCTGGCCGGGGCTGGATCCTGGCCGGGGCTCGACCCTGGCTGGGCTGTAAGCGGAGGAAGGTTCCCCGGTGGTGCGCGGGGGCTCCCCGTCACCGTGTCTCCTTCAGCCGTAAGATACAGAACTGTACTGAGGGGGGTTGGTGCGAAGGGGCGAGCGGGTGCCCCTCAGGGCACTTCGTCAGGCTGGGGAGATCACACAACCACAGGATCGCTTAGGCTGGAAAAGACAACCACACCACGGCACTGAGTGTCACGTCCAGGCTTTCCTTAAACACCTCCAGGGACAGTGACTCCACCACCTCTCCGGGCAGCCCGTTCTAATGTCTAATCATCCTTTCCGCGAAGGAATTCTTCCTAATGTCCAACCTAAACCTCCCCTGGTGCAGCTTAAGACCATGTCCTCTAGTCCTATCACTGATTTCCTGGGAGAAGAGACCAACCCCCACCTGGCTACACCCTCCTGTCAGGGACTTGTAGAGAGTGATAAAATAGAGATCCTGAAAGGAAGAGGCAAGGGCAAAGTCCTGTACCAGGAAGAAAATAACCCTGTGCAACAATAAAGGCTAAGAGACAGGTGATGTAATAAATAAACAAACAAACAAACAAATAAATAAACACCACAACTAAACTAAACACACAAAAGGCAGAAAAAGAGTTGTGAGAGCTGTGGAGCCTCCCCTGATGCACCCAGCTCAGACCCCCTGAGCAGGGCAGCACAGCAGTGTCAGAGGTACCCTTTTAGCACTTTGCCAGGTGGATTTCCTCTTGCTTGCCAGACCTTTTCCTTCAATGGTTCCTTGGGCCACAGACCCCTAAGCCCTGCTGTAACACTGGCTGTTCACCTGCAGCATTTGCTCACTGTCCCTGAGCCTTTCCCCTTCACCAGCAGGATTCTTTCCCTCTTGTGCCACCAGAGCTCTGGGGTCCTTCTGGAGATGCGTACAGTCACCCCAGCAGTACCACTGATGTCTGCATGGATGAGCAGCACAAGGTGACAGCCTGAGGAAAAGACAAACCTTTGTAGTATCTCCATGAGATCCTGAACCTGAGCACCTGGCAAGAAACAAAACTGAGGTACCAAGCCAGGTTGGCAGATGGTGCCTCTGTCCTGCACAGGAGTCTCCAGTTGCTTCTCCTCGGTGCAGGTCCTTGGTTCATGCTCAGCTGGCTCTGGTGATAGATCTTGTTTCTCCTTGCCTGTTCCCAGGTAATTGCTGATCTGCATGTGCGGGTTAGCTACAGACCTGGGACCTACAGGAGCACAAGAAGAAGGCAAGATAAGGAGTCTGAGATATTATTAATGGGGTAACACTAGTGTCTACTTCTGCTTATCTGCTACTGTTCTTTAATGCAAGTTAGGGTGTCACCAGATTTACACAAAAAATGCCAGTAAACACTTGGCCATTTCTTTAACTGCTGCACTGGCAAATCTGAAGTGTCATTGCTCAACTGAAGTTAAGCTCAGCTCATGATGACAAAGATGGAAACCTCGTTGTGGGCAGGCCTCAGTGAATTTAATGCTTGTGTCCTGGACTGGGAATGGAGAGGTCTTTCTGGAAAGGGAAGAGGCCATGAAAACTGAGATTTAAGCAGACTGACAACAAATACCTAGAGTGGGAAACTTTAATCTACAGGCCAAAAACAACCTGTCTTGTCTTGTGGGAAACTACCATGAGGTGTTTTACTTAAGCACTGTGTGCAGCCTGGATAATTTATCTCATTCTAAAATGATTTATTTTACTTTTGATAACCACTGAAAAGCTTTTGGAGCACTGAGTCATGACTATTCTGGAAGGAAGACTTCCCAGCACTATGAAAGGTAAGTACAGAAATAAACAATCCAATGCAAAATCATACTGTTCAAGGTTGGACTTTTATTTAAGGCAAAATATAATCACAGCTTTAATATTCATAATATGGATATACACAGTTTGTTCTGCCACTATGAAGCTTAGTATTATCACTGCTTTGAAAAAGCTACAAAATCTAGTTTCTATCATAATCTACAATACAAAACTAATACAATAAACACATTCTGAAAGATCACAGTGTTTAAAATATTAGAAAAGCAGGGGTCCTGCTTTCAACCAATAAGGTGCATCTCTAAAGAATCAAAACAACCTTGATTCTACAGGCCTGTACCACATCAAGGCTGTGAATGGCTGTAATACTGAGAAACCAATCTAGGGTGTGGCACGTACTCAAGGAATGAACATCACACACTGGAATATACTGAATAATCAAGTGTCACCAACACAAACTAGACATGAAATAATGCCATTTAGGTTCCCTGTACTTTTTATTTGTATTGGTATTCACGTATATTGCAGAGATATTGAGATAAAATGTGTATAAATTGCTATCAAATAGGGCCCTGCATATGCAAACATCTGTGCTTTCCTCATACTGTACAAACAAGCCTTACTAATTCCATGGGACTCATGTGTAAAGGAAAGTTTGTAGGCCTGGGGTCTGGAATGACACAGTTTTACCCCTGTTTCACACGTGTGGAAGGAGCTGCCTTACATGCCTGGAGTCAAGTGGAGGTTCATCACTGACATCAGCAGGTGGCCTATCAGGCCCTTGAAATGAGGGCAGAAGGCCAATTCAGTGGCAAAATCAGACCATTGTTCTTCTTCATGTGTGGTCATGGTAATGAAGACAGAAGCAGAGTTAAATTTCTGGTCAGACAGCCTCTCTCTTCTGTATGAAGTAAAAATACATGTTTGACTAGAATCTGTTTTCTATTCCCTATGGGATATAATTGACTTCAGGACTTCTACATAGTCATACAATGCTGTTGCTGAATATCAGTACACTATAAAATCTCTTTTATTCAAATATCATTATGCCACTGGGCAAAATGAGTTTTTAATTAATTTTCTGCCATTCTGGCTGGTATTGCTGTACTTGACCTAAATGCCTCCATCTTCTCTTGAAGTCATGCAATGAACAAAGTCAAGGGACTCCCTTCTAAGAACTAAAAATAAATATGGCCTTACGTATTTTCAAGCAGATTGCTATATATAAATTAATTTTTTTTGAGAGCATGATGGAGAATTTCAAATATACGGGTTATAGGACCAACGGTGACAGTACAAATTAATCAGGTTTAATAATTCAAAGGCAGATTAAAAAGTTGGTGCTTCTTGGCTTCTTGAATGTATTTTTTAAACTGCCTCATCATGGATAGTGCACATCACTTCTGTTCCACTAACAGATAGTAGGCAGTAGGTTCAGCTACAGGCAACTCCTTCACAGGCAAATGTTTTTCAACATTTGATGACTTTGCAATAATGGCAATGAAGTGCTGTTCAAGGCAGCTGAAACCTGCACAGTGCTTGCTGTACCACTACCTGTGCAATGAAACACTGCTATTCCCTCGGAAAATGCCTATTCACATCCCTAAATTGCTGTATTGTTTTGTGGGCCCTGAGCAGTTTTGGCTTATGGCTTTGAAGTATGTTGCTCCCCTCATAGTGGGATTTTTGGTCATTTTCTTATTTCTTTTCAATTTAGCTTTCTGCTGCTACTACTTAGTCTAAGACATATTTATATAAACTGAAATGTCTTCTCAGAGCAGTCCAGGCTGTGCTGCTAGCCAGCAATTGCTATCAGTGTAGTTCTTCACAGCAAGATTACTCTTTGAAAATCTATAGGGCAATTTTAGTCCTGATATACTAATCTTCCTACAGATTAGAATATGCACTCATGCCAGTGAATATTCAAGGTATGTAGGAGATTACTGCACCTGAGATTTACCTGGTAGACCTCAGAGATCCAAAGAACAAGGATATATTCTCAAAATGCATGCATACACTAAAATAGGTCACTGTTGGCATAAAACATGCAGTATGTTGGCAGATGCTTTAACTGTAGATGCAGAAAACTATGTGAGTACAAAAACTTGATTGCTTATCAAAGTTTCCATTTGCACATATCGCCCCTCTACGTTTCTGAATACAGCAGATACCTATGGCTCACTTTTTCCACAGTATTAAAAAAACCTATCAGCATTCTTGTCATATTTTTTCCATGTTCATATATAATCAATATTAGAACATCAAAGTGGCATTACTTAATTTGACAGAGTAGCAATAAAGATGATCCCTTTACTTGCATTCACTAATGTATATTTCCCAGAACTATTTAAAAGTGTATTTGGAATGTTGAGCCATTTCACTTGGTTTCAATTGTCCTAACAGAACTGAAATACTGGAGAAGTGACCATGCTCCCTACAAAGTCTGTTTTATTTAATGATGTAAAACACCAGTGACAGTTGTTACACAGGATAATAATTTTTCCTTAGCAGGTGGGAAATGGCACAGCCAGTGAGAAGATACCATCTAGGAGCATAAAATAATGTAATGCAAGTTAGAACACCCTGCTTAATCAAAATGAATCAATCTTATTTTCAAGAAAAAAAGGCCTGGGCTGCTTCTTCAGCCTCCTCAAGTTATTCATAGGTTGGGAAACAAAGGCAGGGAAACTGAAGGCAACAATGATGCAAAGCAAGCAGATATTGGAAGCAGTGGCACAAAATAAACACGTCATTATGATGAGAAGTTGTGAGTAGCAGGTAGAAATAAAGATATATTTGTTAGAACTGTACTGTTGATAAAACTTAATTGCATCTGGCTCTATGAATCCTGAAATCAATAAATCTGGATACTACAGATCTAGTTTCCCTCAAAATTATTCCCTGACAGTAATCTATGGATGGCAGGCTAGAAGTCACGAACAGGGTATAGCTCCTTAAACTGATGTGTAATTTACAGCTTTACTCACAAACAGCACCACACAAACACAGGTACATCACAAATAAGCACCAATACCCACATAATGCATCCTCTTTGCTTTAACAGCATAATCAGAAATACTATTATATCACTTAAATTCCTATTGCCTACACTTTAGAAACTAAACACAACCAAGAAACTAATGTGCAAACATGACATAGTTATTGTGGTTTACTTTGAAAGAGCCTTCTCGAGTTTCCTGTAACACACTCTTTTGTCACAGCACCACGGCAGAATCTGTTCAGGAATACATTTTTCAGTCCATAAGGGCCCAGTTCGGGAGCAGGAGGAGGCAGCATCCCACGGAGAATGTCTAGCAAAGGTTGCATGATTGATTTCTCAAAGCAGGAAGAAGGGTACACAGAGGACCTTACTTTCTGTTACACTGAAAAGTGCTGACAGCCCTGCTCAGGTTGCTTTCCCATCAATGTCTTAAAAGCAACAAACAAAGGTTGCAACAGCACGTTTGTAACAGCATATATAGTACAGAGAAAATAATGAGATAGACAATAAAGAGGGAAAAGATGAAAAAACCCTGCTCATTTAATGAGTGACATTTTCCACAGAGTCCTGGGGTGTATTTGCACTGTGTTCAGAAGCTGTGACTGCAGCACATCTAGTAGCCACCTTAACCCATCCAGGTCAGGTAAGAAAAGCCACAATCTCTAAGAGTGAGCTCAAACTGCCATGTCTGATAAAAGAGATGAACAATTATGTTCCAAGATTTTTACCAGATGTATCCCATGAGACTGGATGTTTGTGTGCTGCCCTTGGCAGAGTCAGTGCTGAACTCACATAACCTGCAGAGATGTTTGGGACCTAGATTTCAAAAACTGGGTGGTTCCATGGGTTTTCTCATGGTTGAATGGACTAACTCTTACTCAAATAACTGTTTCCTTTCTCTCACTACACAGGGAAGATCAGAGTCTCCTCTAAATGTGAATTGGAAGAAATTCTACAGAGACACACAGGAAAAACCACTAGAAAACTGACACTGAGCTCTTAATGTTTATTTTCTGGCATTTATGAAGAATCACATTTAAAAATAAATGCAAACTTGGCCATTGCAAGTATAATAAAACAGAGGGATTTTATGTAGTGCTATTATGGTAAGTTTTAATATATATGTGGTATATGTTATAGTATCAGCACTCATAACTTGGTCTGAATCTAAGTTACTGATTTATGATGCTTTAGATTTATTAAGGTTTTGGCAATGGTTTATATTTTCAAGGAATTCCTGAGAAATAACTAAGTGGAAACAATAAATGTTGTGGCCCACTGATAATTAAAGAGTAGTCACTGGGGACAAAATCAAAAGGTCCTGATTACTATTGGGATGTGTAGATTCTGCTAAGGCTTAAGTTTGGAGCTGTTTGGGCTTCCTTTTAGGGTGTAGTTATCAAAACATAAGACAGCTTTGGTTTATGTTTGCATCTCTAAATATAAGGGTTAGCAATAAATGAAGGATTGCACAAGTGTGAGTCTGTATCACAGCAGAACCTATTTCTTTGTCTTCCAGTATGACAGAACACAATTACAGGAGCTATTTAAATGCAGTGCGACAAATGTTATTACTTACATGTTTGAGATGAGTGACATTACCCTACAATAAAAACTGAGACTGAAAAGTGATTGACCATAAGGAAGAAATGTATAGGCCAAGTTTTACCTTCCTTAAACTTTTGTTTAAGAAGGTTCCAGTTATGAAATACATAAAAAGCATTACAGGAACCAATTAGGTAAAAAATCCTAGTGGATTTTGGATCTTCACTACCGCCAATTGACTTTGCTCTGATCTAACAGGAGCATTTCCACAGGGCTGGGCAGAGCACATCTCCATTGGTTTTTTGATTCAGCCTCATGTGTACACCCTCCCTATGGAATTCATCCTTCTGTGTGCACACATCTCACTGCTCAGAGTAACCAAGTAAGTGACAATAGCGGCTTTCTTAAAAGACCATCTAATCTTTTTAACTTATGTGTTTTAATAAACACATAACAAATGTATATTGAATTTTAACATTTCCATTCATTAAAAGATACTTAAATTCTTGACAAACTGATACAGAACTGCATTGCTTTATTCACCAATGGAATATGGTTATTTCTATGATTAAGTAATTAATTAAAGATGCACAGTGCAAGACAAAGTAACAGAAATCGTTATCTGCAGCTCATAATAATGCAAGCTATCTCATTAAAATAACACTGGCAAGAGCAGGAATGGGATTATTATATTAAAATGTGGAAGGATTGCAAGACCCGGCTCCAGTTTATAGCCTGATCAAAGCCCACTGAAATGAAATGGGAACTTTAATCCATTAGGCATTAAAAATAAAGAAATTGTAATCTCCTCCAGCTGAGAATGCAGGAAGAGAGACTGCATTATTTAGCAGTACATGTACAGCAGCTTTTTCTCTCTAACTTCAGTTTTCGACATACTGGTCTTCCTGATTTGTCTTTACAGATATTATTCCCATAGAAATAAAAATAAATAAATAAATAGTAAATATATTTTAAATACAGATATTCATTTTCTATTTTTTAGTACAAATCTATGTTAGTGTTTTCTTTAGCTTTCAAGTACCATGTCATCATATCTATAATACATAGAAAACAGAATATAATTGCAACTTTAAGTGCTAGTGCAACTACTATCGAGCAACTCATTTATTTCTAAGTGATTTTCTAGCTAAAACTCATTTGGCCATATACATGATTTTGTTAACTAGGAAGAGAAGCAATTTTGAGTTTTGTTATCAGTTTTTTTCTGAGGATCAGTATGCCATCCCAGAATTGTATTCACTTTGCAGGGTTTTTAGTGAAGAATTCCTCAAGGAAAACAGGTTTTCCATCATCTGAAATACTTAGGGTACTGTTCAGAAATGCTGCTCTAAGTAATTAAGTTTTAAAGGAAGCTTTTGTATCACTGAACAATACTTATCTAGAAATGCTGTACCATGAAGAAAGCATCTGCCTGCTCTATCTTTGCTACAGAACTTTTCAATCCAAGTCTTCTCCATGGCTCCACCCATCTCCCCTGTAACTGGGAAAATACTGACAAGATGTGACACAGTTACAGTAGATCAGAAAGGAGACCAGCTCCTTGCCACAGACTGAGCTCTAAAAGGAAGAGTCCAATTCAGTGCTCATTTACACACGTGAGACCCCACTTGCTGAGATGAACTGTGAAACTGCAGCCTGAACACACAGCTATCTACAGAACTGCCATTATATGTATCACATAAAGACCAAAAAGCTCCAGATACAGGTATTCCTAGGACATGTTACTAAAACTAGCAGATGTGCTTTAGGTAAAAAAATCCCAGATTTTGCCTTTGTGGAGTGCAGTGACATGTCTACAACACCCTCCCCGATTAGTGCATTGCTCCATGAATGGTTTTTGCAGGACTCTTTTTAAACCTACTGGGTGCATCACTGTTTCTTCTTTGCATGATCCTGCAATTCTAGCTTGCCTTTTTTTCACCAAATTAAAAGTTTGATAATGCCCCCTTCTCTCTCACTTGAATAAGTAGATAAATATCTATGACATCAGATTCAATTAGTTCCCCATGTTTTTTTTCCCCACTGACCCATTTATTTTGACCACGCACTTTCCCACCCCCCAAGCCCCAGTGTATTTTCTTTTTGTTCTGACTCCCAGCTACATTAAGGCTAGCATTAGTGGTACCCTGGCTCGTTTTGCAAATAGCCTGTCTGGACAAGTAAGTGAAACTGCAGGTGCCCTCTCCCATCACCACCGGGATGTGGCTCTGAAGAACATCAGTCTTTAGACAAAGACACTGAAGAGAGGAAACTCGGCTTGGTTGGGTTGCAGCAAGTCAGTCAGGAAACACACAGTTCCTGAAAAACCTTCATAGAGACTATATACACTTTCTAGTGCCCGGGAACCAGACTTAAATTCTTCTGTAAATAAGAACTCTGCAAACCTAAGAGAGAAAAAAAAGAGTTTGTTATTACCTGATGTCCCTTTCGGTCTACGTGTTGTTTGGAAGCATCATTTTAATAACATTCAGTAATTAAAAAAATAGAATGATCAGTATTTAACCTTTTCTGCAAATTTTACACTATCCAATTTCCACAAGAAACTGAGGTTCATTAGATCCAGAAGAGCCAAACCTTTGCAATCGTTGCATGCATTATGCTTGCTTAAGAGCTATAAACTTTTTCTGATTTCTGTAAAACATATAATTAAACAAGTACTTTTTGATAACTTTTAGGATGCAAGCAATGTTTCACATCAACACAACAAACTCTGTAGGGCTGAAATAGCTACACAAATTTAAAAAATAAGCAAAGGGCTTAAAATCAGTCATCCTAATTGCTATGCCACTTCCCCTTGTTATTCTGTGCTGTAAGGAAAACAATAACAAACATTGAATACTATGTTTTTAAACAGGCACAGTAAACTAGAGATACATAGTTAAAGATAATTGCAGCACCATGACAAAATTTTCACTGGACCACATGTGCTTGCATCCAGACAAAACTGAATTAACCCCACTAGCTAAGCTAAACGTGGGAATGATAAATTAAAAAAAAAAATAAAATAACTGTGCACCACATCCTATACTCACTTTCCACTTCTAGTAATATGGAATAGTGTTAAATGCTCTGAAAAAATCCTAACAAATCATGTTTTACTCTGCTCCTGGACGTGGGTGCACAACTCGTCTGAGTTCTGTCATCACATCAGGATGAGACCTGGATGAACATCATTTCTCCACATCCAGCCCAGTTCCCTCTAAAGGAATGCAGGCTCTCAGGCAGGGAGGGAGCCTGGGAGAACCCAATGTTCTCCCACCACAGGCAGCCTGGAACCAGACTGCAGAGCTCCCACAGAGTGCACCCACCCCAGAACTCGGCTAGAATTGACCCTGAAGCTTAAACACTCGGATTACATCCAAGGGTGGTGATCAGACTCTACTTTATAAATGTTCCTGAAACTTTCTGGTATTACCCTAAATCCAGAAGACAGGAATGCTAACCTTTGTGCCCTGTATATGTATTTTGAGTTCCCAGTGAGCCTATACAGCAGCAGGAACACATAAGCACTACCAGCCACCCCATGGCATATTCCAGGGCCCTTCTTCAGCAGGCCTTTCTGCCAGGTGAGCTCTCCACAGCGGATACAAGTGTCCAGATATTGAGGCTTCTTGGAAACCAGGTAAGCTTTGGCAAAAAGATATGCAATGCCTAGGAAAAGAGCAGTGAGATTGTCTTTTGTAATAGGCACACCAAGGGTTTCACAGAACACCTAAGAAAATAAAGATTAATGCACTAAAAATCTGCAGTCTTGTGCTCTACACGTCAACATTGCCTCTAAATGCTCCATGGGGAGGGGGGAGTATCTGCTATGCTAAAGACACACAGCAAGATGTACTTATCCACTCCCTGCCACAACACCACTTTCCATCTTTTCAAGGCATTACTGAATTTCAGGGTTTTCTCTAACATTCACAGACTTTTATAGTTTTAAAAGAGCAGTCACATTTTTGACTTTAAACAGTAAATTCTTAGCATTGTCTTCTATTGGTTTCAAATCCCCATTCACCTCACGTGCTTACACTGACAGGAACACAAGGATGGGCAAGATAATTTCTTACACTGGCAACAGGTAAAATTTTTTACTACATGAGAAAAAGAAATCCACTTTTTTTTTCCCCAGTGAGGTCCACACTGTTTTATTCTAGTTATATGCAGCTATGCATACTAACTTCTGTTTAAAAAAAAAAAAAGCTATTTGGCTTATTTTTAGAGGGGATTTAAATAAATTAATCATAATCTTCACCAGAGCACCGCACAGCTCAGTTCGTGGTAACCTTATGAGAATGCACATGACACATAACCAACTCAAGTGCCTAAGGAAATATTTAGCTCACTTGTGGTCTGAATTTAACAAACAGTGAAGTAGCTGAAGTGTTCTTGTAAGCTACATCTGTCTTATTACCCAAGAATAGTAATGGGATACAGGTTTTTCTGGAGAGGAACAATAGCAATTACTGAATTTGCACATCTCTAAGTTTAACTTCTTGATGTCCCTTGGGATTTTGTCACTTTGGCTGAATTTAACCAGAGATTATCTTCTACATGGAATCACCTAATCTGGAAAAACAATGTGATCAACATCTGGCCATTCATAGCATCAATGGGAAAAGAACCTGGAGCTCCATGGCACCAGTGTACCAGCTCGTTCTCCCGCTCGATTGTCTCCCCCAGCTCAGGGGGCCAGTTGCTGTTCTGCTCTTGGTCCATCAGGAAATCCACGCTCTGCCACACGAGCTCCTGGTCTGCTGGCTGCAGGTACTCATAATAGGAGAGCAACATCTGCAGGATTGAGGAAAGCCCATGTGCTGCACCTGTAAAGAATAGAAACAATTGAATTAGAGGGTGGGCTTAGCTCCTGTCTCCACCTCATTGCAACTTTCCCTTGGGAGAGATTTCCTTGTCAAGTGCACAGCTCCTTCATCTTCTGTATGCTGATTAGACCGGTGCTTGGAATAAATGATTTCTAGGTGCATAACATCATATTTTACTACTTCTGTCATTTCTAATTCCTCTAACTTTGGAAAAATATGTAGGAATTCTTTCTGCTCTCACTCTGATATGACTGAAACTCACTGTGTGAAGTTAAACCAAACCTGAACTGCATTCTGTCTCAAGGTGTTACTCTTCTTGACTGACTGCTGAATCTGGGCCATTATTTTGAAGTCTCTGTTGAATGCAAATTGAAACTGGGCCATAAATGGGTATTTCCCAGTTACTGACTGACAGTATCAGTGAGCTAACACCTAAATTTTGGTGCATGAACTGTCTGTAGCTGCCAGGGTCTGTGGAACACACTGCTCAGTGACTGCTCTCTCTGCTCCCCTGCCAAGGAACTGTGAACCAAGCTCACACTTTCTGCAGATACTGTGCTTTGAGAACCCCATAAGGGAGCTGCTCAGTGGCCTCTCACCACTGCTTCAGATGAACTCCAACTCAGCTGCCCGTGAGGGGAGCAGCTGACCTCGAGTCTGAGTCGCACCGCTACGGCCAAACCGCTCTGCCAGTCCTGGCATGGCAACAGCAGCTTACAGAGAAAATCCCTGACAGGGCCCTGAGTAACCTGCTCCACACAGGCACGGACACCACACCTCTCACCGCCTCTGCTGCCAAGGCAGATTTATCAGGGCAGAAAGAAGAGGGAATGAGCTCAGCAGCCCCAGCCCTTCCCTCCAGCTCCTCAGTCCCACTTCACAGTTTTAGGAGGTTGGATGGTCCCAACTGGTTCAGGAGAAATCCCACACTGTAGATTCTATGTATTTTATTTCTGAAGTGACTACTAGCTCAGCATCTCCACACAGCACCACTCTCAGAGGTGCTGGTGTGTTTTACTCACCAAGATACTCCGTTCCATAGTAGGAATACATGAGTGGGACCGGTTTTCTCTTCTTCACTGCATACTGTTTTCCTGATTCTAGTATGGCCAGGCAAATTGATTTAATTTGTGCTGCAGTCAGCACCTAAACAGAAACATCAAACAAACATCAAGTCTATTATAATGATTTTTTAAGACATTTTTCAGGACTCTGCTTTTTTGCCAGTGCACAGGATGAAGTACTGCCTTTAATCTTATAAATACGCTGTAATGTATATCATTATTAAGAGTTCCTTACATAACACAGCTGATTTACATAATGTTTCTCAAAACCAGAGTTTCATCCTGTCTCAGGAAGTGAAGGTCAAATCTTTAGCTGCACAGATAAGGTGAAAAGAGGCCCTCTAAGAGTCTTTTCTTCCCCAAGATCCTTCAGTCTGATGGAAGCTGACAACAAGCAGCAGGCAAGCTGCAGAACAGCAGTCTCCAGACTGGGGGAAGAAGCATTAGGAGAAGACAGAGGAAAAGATTAAAGAAGTAAATGTTACAGGCTTTATTGGGACACACGGACCTAGACAGATTTTTCTACAGACAAGATTTTAAAAAAAAAGAAGCAAGGAAGAGGGTACTAAGTTTTACTGAAAATCACTACTACATATGAGGCTTCAGAAACCCCTTAGTAAAAGAATCAGCCTTTCTTAATACAAGAAAATGCTAAGAAAAATGAAATGCAAGACAGGCTTCTATGAAGATAGGCTAGCTATGCTTGTGGGACCTTAGCATCACAAACAGGCCAATGCTGCCTTTAATGCAGTCCAAAAAAATGACTAATGCCTTACTCTTAGAGGTGTCAAAGTAAGACTGACAAATCATGTATTTCATGAGACATGAACTTTTCCACGTTAATGACCTAAAGAATTCAGTGAGAAACCAGTTTTACACATTTTAACTACAACTCTAATTACATGCAATTCACTGCAATCATCAGCAGTCTCCTGTGTCAGCCACACCTGGACATTACTGACCAATACCTGGGCCACTTATATAACTTCACTGAAGTAGTGTTTTGGCTTAAGGGGAAAGCCCATATGGCAGCAGTACTTTGAAGAAGTATATTTCAACTTGTGAAAAAAAAAACTGAGAATGAAAAAAAAAAAGCAAAATGACACAAGAAAAAAAAAAAAAGGAAAAGGCTGTACAAATAGTCTTGACAAGATAAATGGCAACCCTAAAATTAACTGGAATATCAGAATAATGTCTTTGAAATGCTTCTGAATACATTTGGGTATGCTGTAATTATTATTATATAGGATTTACAATTAGTTCTTCAAGTTTAAAAAATACTGATAGCTTTAATATGGAGACAATGTCTCTTATGAACTATATTCTCTCATTTGGACTGTATAAAATGCTGCAGATAATTAATGTCACTTAAAACTTGACTGAAAATTAATGGCTGAAAAATCTTGTTTGTGTGTCTCGTCTTGCTCCCTGATAACAAGGGATTTTACTACAACCTTTCTCCAAATGACTCTGATATTTGTACAACCTGGAGAACAACCTACTTCTGATTTTGATTAGTGTTCTTTAATGTTACTACAGTAGAATTAAATAAGCCATTAACATCTGGAGACTTCACTTGTTTCCAGTCATTTTTAAATTAATTGTTTTACCTTCACAGAATTTAAAGAGATGGTTTAAATCTTAAGGAAATGAGGAGAGCAAAGACATGGTGAGGAACACTGAATTCTCTCCAGAACTCTCACTTGACTGTCTTGAAATTTGGGACCTAGTCCTCCAAATTCCATACCTTGTACAAACATTAATAAGGTCACCTTTCAAAAATAAATGTGAAAGATAAAGTCTACTAACTGTAATTCTGAAAGGCAAAGGCATGTGGGTTAGAAAAATCTTAATCAGTTCATTTTCTGTATGTAACGATTCCTTCACTTAATATTATCAACTAGCTTTCAATACAAAGCGTGTTTTGCTAAGCTTATTTTCATGTTTGGCACATTAAATTTTTAAATTGAACTAATGACTATTTTAGAATGCTGAATGTGTATTTTAACAACAAATACACAAAACTATCCAAATCCAGCCTTACAAAGTGCTGCACAAAGAAGCATTAGCTAGAGAGGAATGCACTGTTCACTGTTTTTTAATACAAAGTAAGTGTAAAAAGTCAAAACACTTGAGCACTATGAATACTTAAGTCCATCCATAGTATATACCCTTTTGGCTGGCATAATGACATATGCGAATGAATATCACTTCTTCTTCAGAATGCAAAAGCAGCCCATGGGCAAAGACAGATGAAAAATGGTATTTAAAATAATGAATAGATGGTAGAAAGCAACCCACCTGATCCACTTCCACATGACCAAAAAAAATGGGAAAGAAAATGACCTGTGTATCTTGAAAACAACCTTATTTCTGGCCACTCAGACTGACCTGTGGGCTTACACCAGGTAGATGTGTCCTAACTAACAGCTAAATAAAAAAACTTTATGTTGACTACAAATACCTCTTCCCAAGTCCCTCAATCCACATTCATTGTAGGGCTGCTGCCTGTTTCCCAAAACACTTAAATATAAAGGATTTGCATTTGCTCCTTATTCTGGGAAATGGTTGGCTGGAACAGAAACTCTCACTTACCATCACTGTAAGTGGCCTGCCAAAGGCTGAATAATCAGCAATCCCATTTAAGATCTCCATTCTGTCACATTTTATTTCAACCAATTTTGTATAAAAACTTCCTTAGATTTCTGTCACCTCACCAAAAAAAAAAATCTATGGCTTGTCTCTGTATGCTCCCTCTCAGTACTTTTAATAAAACAGCTAAATCTTATGACCAAAACAACGATCATAAAATACACTAATCATAACCACAGACAGCACAACTGTGGTCCTACAAACTTCATTTTCATTTCAGTGTAGTCGCAATGACTCCTTGCCCCTGGGAATTACTGAAGCAATGTTTAATTAGGGACAGAAAAGAAACAGACTGATCATACTCAAGGCTTTGAAAGGATACATTGTATATTGATATCACGTCCTCTGAAGATGTCAGATGCTTTGATGCAAATAAAGCCAATATGAGAATATGCTACCTAGACAAAAAATTTCATGCTTGAGATATACATATTTTGAGAAAATTCTTGAATGTCACTTAATAGGAGCATAGGTAAAATTACTCTTTATCATGTCAGTACTTGAATGGAAGACTAATGACACTAACAGATAGTGCTTTAAAATTTCAGCTAATTCCTTTCTGTATTTTTAAAGACATCACAACCTGTTCTACCATAAAATTACAGAATGGTTTGGGTTGGAAGGCACCTTAGAGACTGTTTAGTTCCAAGTCCCCCAACATGGGCAGGGACATCTTCTACTAGACCAGGTTTCTCAAAGCCCCATCCAACCTGGCTTTGAACAACTTCCCCACAACCCATTCCAATGTCTCACCACCCTCACAGCAAGGAATTTCTTCCTAATATGTAGACCAAACTGGCCTGCTTTCAGTTTAAAGCCATTCCCCCTTGTCCTGTCACTACATGCCCATGTAAAAAGCCCCTCCTAAGCTTTCAGCTATTTATCAAACACACACATTATACATGTTCCTTTTCCACGTTAAGTATAGGTGGCCTGCCCACTTTAGTCAAAATAGGTGAGTTGATGTTAGAAATGTTCATTTTGGTCTCCTCACTAGATTGAAGTCTGGCATACATGCATTCCACATTCCCCCTGCAATTTCTGTATCAATTGGTCGCTGGAGTTCTTTAGTTTCGGTTTTCCATCATTATTCAGTGATGCTGAGTGCTGCCAAATAACTGCTCCACTCACACTGGTGACATCTACATTCCCATATTCCTGTCACTTAAAGCACAACACATAGGTAGCACTACAATACCTTCTATTTGTACCACTGTCTGTGTCTAGGAGCCTGACTTGCAGTAAAAAAGCCACTGTGATTGTTCATAAAGTCTCTCAATTTTTCTCTGGTGCAACTGCAGACAACATGCCTTTTCCCATAAAGGCACTGCACAATTCTGTGAATTATTTAAGGCAGGTCCTTTATTCAGTAAACCCCTGTTAAAAGCCAGCCAGGAAGTGCTATGTCTACAGCAATCACAGAGCATCATTCAGTTTTTTGTTAGCAATCTCTCACCCTGAGATTGTTTAGTTGGAAGTCAGTAATCACAACTCCTTTTAATCTATTAAAGGAGATTTCACAATTACCGGTTATGACAGCTCTAAGCCCCACACTTCTGTTTTGAAAACCGTAGACAGAAATCTTGACCTTGAGGATTAGGCAGAAAGCAGCAGGATGAGCTCTTCTGATTAGGGTAACATTTTCAGCACTTTTTCATTCCTCTGAATGTTTGTACAAACCCCTTGGTTCATTTTGAAAACCACGGCTACATCAAACTGCATACTGTATGGAGTGTATTTGATGACTGTAAGCTTTTAATTCTTTTAACAGATCTGTATTTATTTCCTTACAGTTCTTTCCTGTAACAGAAGGCATTACTGAAGACAAGTATCATTATCTTTTTATAGATGCATGAGCACTTTCAGGAGGTAACAGCTACATTTACATTATTGTGGAAAAAACCTTCGATGCACATAAAAACATTTTATTGTGCACCAAACACATCAAACCTCTCTCTGACACACTTCTAAAAAGCCATTTACATGAATTTGATCGTACACTTTTTCTGATGCTGTACAAACTGTCAAAATAAGCTGAAGAAAATGGGTCAGTCTGCAAATAACATAACAGGAGCTTTGCCATTGCTCTCCTATGCTGGTAGCCCAGCAGAGGGAGCTTGTGAATTAGTTATAATAACCCAAAATGCTGCAAAAAGGGCACACATATTTGTGTTCAGCAGGACAGCAGACACTGGAGTCAACTTGGTAATTTCATGATACTTACTGCAGCATATGACATTTAAGTTCATTCCTTAAGCTTGATCTTTTCTGCCAAAGACAGGGATGGACATTGTTTAGGAACCTTTCCATGCAATGTCACAGCCAGGTTTTTGCCTTTCAGATGATGATAACACCTGAAGCCATGGAAGAGTAGCAGGAACAAAACACGGGTCTGCCTCCTCTCCTGTGGCACAGTGGGAAACCCAGCTCCAAGTACACAGAAGCTCACGAGTCTGCTCCCCTCATGAGCACTGTCAAGGATACCCTTCTTTTAAAGATAAAAAATATGTTGTTTTAAATCTCCTGAAAACTTTGGTCAATAGATTAGATTAGTTCCAGAAGTACTGTTCCTAATGCAGTCTGTTTGATGCTGTAACACCACCATGTGTTGTCTTGAGAGTGTACTTCCCTGAATTTCTCATACTAACACAACTACATGACAGTGTGTTCAGACTCAGAAAGACTATTAATATGATTGTCAGTTCACTGGAAAATGGTACTTGACTGCAATCTTGAGTAAGTTAGACTTCCCTATAGATCCCAATGGCATTGCTTGTTTTTAACATGTAAATTTGGGGGGGGTTTGGGGCTTGCTCTTTGCCTCAGCACCATGGAAACAGCAAAGCCAGTCCTGTCCTGTTTTGTGGGTCACTAATCATGACTCCAGTCAGAAACTGAAGGCTGCCTTTATTCCTGATGAATCAGATTACTGGTAAATAAGACAATACTGAAGTTTTGTTACATTAACAGAGTACAAAACTTCCACAGGTGCTACTTGCCAGGGCTGTATAGCATCAAACCCATCCAATTCTGCTGTTAAACCTGTCCTTCAGAAGGAGAACATGAAGTGTTGCAGAAAAGGATGGAGCACAACTGTCACTGTAGACAGGTGGCTGGCTGAGAGCAGCTGGTGCTGCTACACAGTTGGTCAAATGCAATGAGCATCTCAATTCCTTATGTCTCCACTTAAAAAACGGAGTTTCAAAGAAAAACAACAACTGGCCTTTTGTGATGGGTGGCAACATTCAGAATCTTCATGTGCATCCTCCACACACACTTCTCTCCCCTGTGATTGCCACCGATGGGCACTTTGATTTGTCCTAGGAACACCAGGTAGGAATTGGAGGAGTGCCCAGTTGGCCCAATCTCCAGCAGCATTTTACACCCTTTTGCAGGCTGATGTGTACCAAAGTCAGTGGCAATAATCACAGCTTCCCCCTTCCCTGGAATGCATTCAGCTCCCTGTAGGGAGGTTGTAGCCAGGTCAGGAGTGGCCTATTCTTCCAGGCAACCAGTGACAGGACAAGATGACAGCGACTGACGCAGCACCAGGGGAGATTTAGGTTGGACATTAGGAAGAATTTCTTCACAGAAAGGATGATTAGACATTGGAATGGACTGCCCAGGGAGTCACTGTCCCTGGAAATGTTTAAGGAAAGACTGCATATAGTGCCATGGTCTGGTTGACACGGTGTTCAGTCACAGGTCAGACTCGATGATCCCACAGGTCTTTTCCAGCCTAATTTTTTATGGGATTCTGTGATTATGCAAGCAACCACATAGTTCCTCCTGAAATTTGTGCATGGTATTCTTTTCTTAGGACATTTCTCCCGAGGTGTTCTTATCTTAGGACAAATCGCAATGCCCAGCAGAGACAATGGGAAGGCAGAGGGTGTGTGTGGAGGGGGAGGAAGCACAAGAAGACCTGACTATCTTTCATCGCTGCCATACCTTTCTTCAAGCTCCCCCTATCCTGGGTCAATGAAGAGAGAGAGAAACATGAGTTTTTCCCAGTTACACTCAGGCTCCCAACACCTCTTACTCTGTTGCACCAGGGTGTGGCTGGATACAGCTATCCAGTTGTAATACAGTGGCTCACCTACGTCTTGGGAAGGAAAAAACAGGTCTCCATCACAATAATTACTTGACAAAAGTAGGGAAGCACAACCACCCTGCTCTCTGCTGATGGAGAAATGAGGCAGGGAGGATGTCAAGGAACAGATCCCAGATCAGAGCAGTTCAGACAATCACTGTGATTGAGGAGGTATCAGTCTGCCCTGACAGCTGAGGTCCTCATCAGCCAAAGGTGGCTGGTCAGCAGCAAAACCAGCCAGGCATTTCTCAGGAGGACAAGTCTGATCACAGGACAAGTGAGGTATCCTGGGATGCACTCCTGTGTTCATGCTTTTGAACAGCAGCTGTCTACACCCCAGCTGCACATTCTCTGCTGCCTAGTTGAGGGTTAGAGCTACCACAGAGCACAGAGAGCCAACAATTTAATTTCAAGCATCTCTCCCTAGAATTGCACCCAAATTCAAGAGCATGAATTGAAAAGCGTGTTTAAAAACATTAAAAAGATTTGCAAATTAAGTAACAAGCCCAGCACTGCTTGGAGAGGCTGCTTCTTACATGACAGAATCTTACCCCAATGTTTTTCAAGAGGCACATAAAATCCTTTTTTTCCCTTTTTCATTGTTAGTATTGACTAGCCACATAATGCATGGCTGAGCAATTATGAGGACACAGACTCTGGGAACTGGCTAAATGGATGTATCAGAGATCACCTTTCTGCAATCCAAACCCTTGTTTGGCGCTCCTGTGTATCAATCACTCCTTCCTCAGACACTGGAGCAGTTTATGAGAGCTGCAAATAAGTGGGAGATTACTGCTGCATGGATACTGCTTTCCTTCCCATTCTCCCCTCCCAGGCAGGAAGAAGATTATTCATGTATAAACTTCATCAGTGGGAAATCCTTTGACTCTCTAGTCTCAGTCAGAAAGTAAATCAGTGCATGAGTTCTGTAATTAGCTCATGCCCAAAACATAGCACAGAGTTATCAATTCCTGATGGGAGATTTATCCTTCTGCACTCCAGATACGTGTCCCTGACAGTGCTGCATTATGATGACAAACACCTTCCAAGCTGGGCACCTTGCACTCTTGTTGGGGAAACAGGCAGCCCAGCGTGCTGCAGCTGTGCTGCCCCAGGATCCCATCCCATTTATAACACTACTAGGCAAGGAACATCTGCTCTGCCAGTGTATATTGGATCAGCTTACTTCCCCCTAACAGCGGGTCTGCTGGCTCTCTGGAAATGATTCCATGCCTTCATCCATTCCACAGACATTTCTTGTGGTGGCAATGCTGTGCCGGTGCTTGGACTGGTTCATGAATGCAATCTATGCAGAGGCTTAAGAAGTACTGTCCATTCTTCCAGCTCCAGAGCAGCAGGAAACAGGATTCATGAAACTGGCAAGAGACAAAATCTTTGTAACCACGAATGAGAGACCCTCCCCAAACACTGCATTAACCTGTGCCTTTAGTCTGAATTAAAAAGTGATGCAAGTCCAGTTCACTTGGGCATGACCATTTGCTATTAGGAACTCAGGCAGCTGCTCTTTGGGAAAAGGAATTTATTAGCGTTTGTTCACATCTGCGGGTCGACATGAGATGGGCAGAACGCAATCTCAAGTCAGTCAGTAAAGGCTAACACTGGTCAAAGGGAAGCTGACCTAGGCTCAAAGTTCTACAAATGAAAATGACAACTCTATCTAGAGACCAAAGAAAGTTGATGCACCATATTTGAGGATGACTTAAAGATCTCCAGAAACAACTGGACACTTCAGTTTCTTCATTCTTTTACTTCATCTGTAAAGGAGAACACTCAGTGATCTAATAAAATGTATTTACTTCTGAGGAGTACAAATGTGCAAAGAGAAATGTTCATGCTAGGACATCTTAAGATTATGAATTGTACAGCTGCCAAGTTTATGAAGACATAGTTAACTTTAAAGATGTCACTAAAGAGAGAAGTGAAATCAGGTACTCAAAAGGACTGTTGGCAAGGGGTAAGAGGAAATGAGGACATCTCTGGTGCACTTCCAACATTTTAGCTCTGAGAAACTGTGCCTAGCTTTCTCTGGGAAGCTGGTAATACCTGTGAAGCTCCTTTAAACTGATGTTTGGTTAAGGAAGACAAAGGGACAAGAGCACTGTGTATCACTTCACAATTAACAAAACTCCACTCCCAGTAGCAGTTATGTCCTTGCTGGCTGGCTGGTATTCCTTGTTTGGGTTGGGAAGGAACAGCTGGGTGACACAGAGCTAAAGGTGGCACAAAACAGAGATGTTGGCCTAATTGGCCTCGGGAACGAGGGTAGAGAGAGGGAGAGAGGTGAAAGAGCTCGTGGGCCCCATAGGCTGTGTTAGCTGGCTGTGTCTGAAGAGAACAGTCTACATCCAAATTTAGTGGGTACTGGGTTGGAGAGAACAGTCAGTGGTTTGTATACAAACCTATTTGGATGAATAAATGTTCTTCTCCTCTACCCTTTGCTGAGGGATCTCTCTGACCAAACTACTGCACAGAACCTCTATGATCACACCACCTTTCCTCTATTTCCAGCTTATCATGCCATTCTCATGCTCCAACTGTAAATAACATTAAAGCTTTGTTTTAACAACAGTGATTATATGTTGTTCATGTGAGATCTCCAAAAAAACAAAATAAAAAAAAGAGATTACACTTAAAAGCAACTATGTAATACAATAAATTAAAAGTACAGGATGAGGACAGAGAAAGATTGATTGCTAGTTCCTTGAGAATTTCTCTAAGGATGCTCATCCTTCAATTCATCTTAAGTAACATCCTATTTTAATCACTCACAGTAATGGAAAAGAGCCTTTTCTGCCTCACGCAGCACTTTATTTTTCAATTTCTCAAAGTCACTTCACCTCCTAGATCATTTGTATGGTTTTTAATATCAAAGTCCTCATTGACCTGAATGGGTCTTGACTGGGGAGACTGTTACTCCTGGCAAGTATCATGTAAGAAATGCTGAAAATTTTACAAGTTTGTTAGGGTTTCTATGTCTTGCTAGTAACACCATAGGGCTGCCTCATAGTTTGTTGGGACTGATAATAATTCTGTCCAAGTTAGCTCTCAAAGACTGAGATTTCAGGAACATGATTTACTTGACAGAGTGAAATGCTAACCTTGCTTGCAGAAGGTGAGTAGACAAACCTAACAGATACAGCTGACCAAATATCCAGCTCTTCAAGGATTGATCCTACTCTCATTTCAGTCAGTTTGGAGGGAACTGACTAGCACGTGCATTGTCACTCATTGCTCTAAACCAACGTGGAGTGCCCTACTTACAGACAATAAAAATATTTGGGTTTTTTAATCACTTTTTTCCAAGGCTGTGCATACTTTATGCCTCTATTGAATAAAGCCACATTTATAAGCAGTAGTTCTCCCTCAGACTCTCAAAGAACTGCCAACAAATATTCTTGAGAAGACTGTCTCCCGTGATGAGCCAGGCAGCACAGTCTTCTGCATCTAAATGAAAAAGATTAAAAATTTCAGTTGAGGTATGTGGCACCACTCCCCTGAAGCCAGAATTCCAAATAATGGTCTATATTTTCTGTTGAGGCAGACCTTTGCGCTCTTGCTGTGAATCATCTTTGCTACTGCAAATACGTTGTTTGAAGAATTAAAATTAAGAAGTTTAAAAAACTAAAATAAAAGATTGCAGTTTATATACACACCAGCAAGTTGTATTAGATCAAATTATATCTCATCTTGCTTGATAGTCAGTTTAAGAGGAATTCACTTGCCTTTCATGCTGTTATCCTAGATCATGGTTCATAGATGCAGCTGAGACTGTCAGACATTTACATGTCTGTTTTCCATGGGGAATTATTTTTCTGTCAGGACTACAGGATTTGGCCTGGACTACACCTGTCAAAAGCATTTTACCACTTTTCAACTAATCAAATATTACAATGTAAGCAACTGTACATCCATTTACTTTTACATATGAAGTGTGTTGCTGAGTGTCATAACTTATTCCTTTCTTCTATTTTTGGCTTCCTCAGTGTTTTGCTGAGCATTATTGACATGGCTGCAACTCACAAAATATGCCAGGGACATTTGAAACTCAGAAAACAGACACTTCATTCTATATATTATTAGGCAGCCTTATATTTTTTCCCTCTTTAAATTAAAAGTACTGCATTCCTTATCTGTCACCATCATCTAATCCTTTTATCTTCCTCATACAAGAATTCCCAGTCTACTTCCAGTGCCTTTAGGCTTGTTTTATAAGTGTTCAGACCTCCTCCCTCTGTACAAGTGAACATGCGTCATTCACAGGCTTACCAAACTAAATAAGAAAACAGATACGTCTCAAAGCCTCGTGACAGAAGTGTTGGAACCAAAAAAAATTGATGGAGGAGGAGGAGAGGCTGCAGAAAGTAGCATTTGGAAAACTATCCATAAAAGCATTTACAGCTTGTTACTGTTAAAACTTGCAGAAATTAACTACTACTCGTTTCTTCATTCGTTTCAAAGTAAGGTTCAGACAGAGAATGCAGTTGCTGCCAGCATCAGCAGCTCCCAACCACAATGCCTTCAGTGCTGTGGGGTTTTTTCCCACATTTAAAATGAATAAAAGCTTGGGCTTCCATCATAACATGCTACCTAGGGATGCACAGAATGCCCTGATAGTGGCTGTATAATATTGGTACAGTTGTAACAGCTCAGTACCTCAGAAGAGTCTCTGACCTCCTTGAAATCCGACACTCATGGAGGAGAAGGACTTAAACTGTGTGTGACAGTTTGCATAGAGCTGTGAACAGGTCAGTGAAATCCCTGCTCAGTGTATTGCAGCACTGCAGAGAGCACACAGAAAGTGTTAGGATGCATGCGAGTAATACTGAAATGATTATTTAACAGCTACTTTAGCAGTGATTGCTTTGTTCTTTCTTCAGATAATTCTCTGGGTCTGTTCTCCCATTATCGAAATAAACAAAACAAACAAAACAAGAAGTCAAGCAGAAACAAGTACTTAAGAGGTAATTATGAAATTCTTCTAAGTGAAGCTAACAGCTGTTTTCTGGACGGGAGATAATGTGTTAACGGAGGTAACACGTTAAAGAACGCAAAAAATTATTTTATCTTGCAATGTACGAACAAAATGATAGTTTATGAAAAGGTGCAAGTTTAAAGGCAAAATAACTCTCTGCTCCCCCAAGACTTAAGTAAACTAGGGAAATTATTTCTGCAAAATTTGGCTGGGTCCATTTACACTGTGCAATTTTAACAAACCAACTGAACCTTTCTATAATTGAGAATTTTTAGAAAGATCTTTGGCTTAACTGCTGGAAGTGCTCCACCACTCCAACTGAATTAAATTTGAATTTGTCAGAACCCATGCTGTGTAAATAAATAATTGATCACCTTTCAATTCATCCAACGTAAGAACATTTATTCCTGACTGCGAGAGACTGGAATGTTAATGGTTAATGACTCAAACAATTGCCCATTTATGCTTTGCTGAGGCCAGGCTTGCACCCCTTGAGAGGCAGGGCGTTGAGTTTTTGAGCGTGTGGTGGCCCTTCCCTGCTTGCATAAGACAAAGTAGGTGAGCACCCACCACTGAGGGCTACAAGCCAGGCCTTGAGCCAGATCCTGCAAGGTGGGATGGTGCTTTTCACCATGGCAGTTGTCCCTCCTCAGTTGTAAAACTCCCCCTGCTCCCCCAGGAAAAGGCCCTGAGGGTGTTGATGGGGCATAGGCTGACTCAACTACACTGACATGAGAGGCAGCTCTCAAGTCTTAGAAGGTGTCCATCAAAGACCCCTGAACTGCCCCCAGACTCATTTCTGAGGCTTCCCACCACAGGAGTGAAAGCTCCCCCCTGCCAGGGGAGGTACCTGGGTGTTCCCACGGAGCCTGAGCGTTTATTAACCTATTGGGGGGCTTCACCCACTGCTGAGGGATCAAGACTGCAATCACCACTTTGCCATCACTTTGCAACAATCAAGTCTCATCACAGGATCCACTGGTGGTGACGTCTTTCTACTCTTTCTTTTCCCTCATACATCTTCTTAGGTGTTACTTTTATGCTTTTATATTGCTACATTACTATAGATAATAATAACCAAAATGGCCACACACCTGCTTTCTATTGCAACCAAACTGTTCCAAAATAAGCCCTACGTATATATATTTACAAACACCAATCATTCAGTGTTGTTTCACTCTAATCTGTCCAAGGGATCTACTAAGAATCTGGGTTACTCTTGCCTTCAGGGGTGGGTCGTAACACTGACAGATGTTGCAAGGCCAAGTCTTAGAATCAACTCCCAGAACTCAGCCCATCAACTCTGGAAGAAAAATAAACCCTCGTGTTTCAGCGCATAAAGCCAGTCCTTAAAAAAGCAAGTTAGGCATGTTACAGACAACACATTTCACTTTCCACAGACATTTGTGTAGCTGAGTCATCTAGCACTGGTACAAGACATTAAACCAGATGGAGCACTGGAAACAAATCTTGAAGGAGAAAGATTTGTTTATACACTAGTGCTCCTCACTGCAATCAAGTGGAAACATCCAACTGTCCATGCTGTGCTGTGTGTGAAACAGTTTGAAAACTGTTACTTAAACCTGTTGTGCAGTTACCGTGCCTCTGCCATGCAGCAACAGTTTCTTCCCATGCAGTCACTTCAGGTGACAAAGACACAGTTTGGGGCACTTCCCTCCAGGCCCTGCTCTGAAAAATGTTTGAGTATTAGATGGGAGTAATTTCAATCAGAGGTGCAATAAGAGACACTTGCTCTAGCCATCAGCACACTCCGCTTAGAGGCATCAGCTCAAATCACTACACTGAATCAGAAAAAGAAGGGAGGTGAATTTGAATTACCAGGTCTGTGATGAAATCTCAAGGTTATTGCATATAAAAAGGAAGACTCCCACTTGTACTGTAATTTGCTCAGAGCCCATTTGGTCTTAAAACCTGTAAGGGTGACGAGGTGAACATATTCTGCCCTTGCTACTGGGAAAAGACACGATGCCAAATTTGCTTTTACTGCGCAGCAGGTCAGACCCTTGGGGCTCTGTGAGAAGAGCACTTCCAGCAAACTGGAAGGGATGAGCTAGGTGGGATGTGCTCCCCAGTTGCAGCTTTACAGCCTCCTTTGGAGGATGTAGAGATGAATTATGGCAGGTGAGACGGAGTGCAAACTGCCACTACCTGGGGGAAGACTGGAAGGAGTTGCATGAACACCATGGAGAAAAGGGAGCACTATAAATCTGTACCAGAGCTCCACAGATGGTGAGCAATGTAGCTGCTGGCTTATGAATTTTGGCAAGGCTTATGTGACCCACAACACAGCACTCTCAGGATTTGCACACCTATCAAAAGATGCCCAGAAGATTTCCAGGGCATAAATCAGGTGCCTTGGACATTCAAACAAATCCAACCTTAGTCACCAGCCTGGGAAAGTTTTGACTGTAAAACTTTTAATATCTTAGCATCCTGGGTGAGTTTTAGGCAATGGAAAGGTCTGAGGAATCCCAGAGAGTGAATACATAATACCTCTGTTGGATGGTACAGCTGTGTAGGGAGTCCAAAATTTCACTGACCTTGTTGCCATGTTGTGATAATGACAACTGGTTATGGCTTTTCATTGATATTAGCTGCTCATTCCCACAGAGAACAAACACAAAGGAACATAAGGAGAATTTACATTAAAGTAAGTGTTGAACTCTGATGTACTCAGGCCCTGTTGTGTCCCGCTTACTTGAACCTCAGTTTCTTCCCAGCATACAGAATAAGTATTACAGATATTTCTTCCCACATACATGTGCTTACACTAAAAAATAAGAATAAACCTTATTTTAACTCATTTTTTAATCTCTTGAGCTGTTTTCATACTTTCTCTCTGCCTGTGCATAGTGTCTGGCACTTGCTTCAGCTTAAATGCCAAAGCAATTCTTATCCAGATATCTGCCTCTTCTGGATCATTAATGAAGATAATAAATAAGGCTGGTTGCTACATCAGTCCCTTATTAGTACTTATGATTAGCTTTGCTTGCAGTCTTTCAGCCAATTCCAAATCCACAATGTCCCCATCCAAGCCAGAATGAATTAAGTTTTCAAAGAAAATTATCTTTGACACTGTATCAAAAGACCTATTCAAATGTAAACAAGGTATTGGCTACTGCTCTTTCATCAGGCACTAATTTTATGATTCTGTTGTTTACAACACATGATTTTCCTTGTCTCAGAAGACCTCTTTATTCTATGTCATGCTGCTTTATATGCACAGTTCTAAAGCAGATCTTTATGAGGCATGTGACACCTTGGAAGTACGTCTAAATATTTGCTGCTTAGGAATAATGTGGCTACCTGTGAAATTAGTTAAATGAGGTAAACGACACAACAGCATCATTCACAGGCTAACTAAGGCATAAATTAGTCACTTTAAAGTAGCACCAGCACTGCCTTCAAGCAGGAGGAATTCTAGAGAACTCCATGCCAGCATCATGACACTTTTACTCCGTGTGATGATCTGCAACTTGTGCCATGCCAATAAGCCACTGAATAGAAATATCAACTTAAGCTACAGGAAGAATGCTGACAGCATAATGCAGGAAAACCAGATGAAGGTGATCAAGTCCTCTGAGTCATCTGAATCTTACTCTATCCTTAGACTGTGGTAGCGGTCTGATGTAGTAAAAATCCTGATGTTCTGTATGTAGCTCCCAGATACTCCAGGGCACCTCGACAAGATGGTTCTGAAGCAAAAGACAGTAACAAAAGAGTTTCCAGTGGCATACAGTGCCACTAGCATTGCCTGGAAATATGCCCACAACTCCAAATACAATCCAAGTCATATTTCAAATACAGACAGTACTTATAATTCAATACTGCCACATTTCAAGGGCACAGTAAGAGTCATGGGATTTATTTGAAGAAGTGTGGAATACTGCTCTTTAAAATGTAGCCTACATGGTAAGTAATGGGATTACTATCTGTACTTTGCTCCTAGTTAAAAGATTGCCACTTGGTACTGTAATAAAATTAGGAAAATTTTATCAATCTTCCCTTTGTGCTACTTTTTCTCAGTTGTGACTGTGTGTGAACCAAGCAGACTTTGAGAAAAAGAGACTGCTGTGTCAGAAGGCACAGTTCAGATTACTGTAAGAGTTCTAACCTCAGACAGCAAGGAGGAAGAAAAAAGAAAAACAGCCATGAGACAAATCACACCACTGCCAACAGTAATAAAGAAATATTCACAGCATTTGGCTATTAGCTTGCATGTAATTAACTAACAGGAATTACTATTACCTCATGTTACAGATGACACACGGTGCCCTGGGAGCACTCAATGCCATCTTTTCTTTTGCTGGATTTGTCATTTTACATGACTGTTCTCTGCAGCCCCACGGGAGGAACTGAGCAAAGTGAGACAGGAGGGCCCCACACAGCTATTTCTGGACTTACGTTCACAAACTGTGTTTTCCAAGGCAAGCTTGTTAAGTCAAAATACATGTATTTAAATCCTAACCGGATGCCTTTCATACCCTATTTTGTGTGCTTCATATTCTGATGCCCTTGGAGTAAAGCAGCTTCACTTCAAGGGCTCAGAAGGACACTGAAGTCCTCTGATGTCTGTCATGCAGAATCTGAAAGAGATTCCATAAAAATAACGACAGCAAAGAACCTCCCTCACAGCCCTCGCGCTTGAGGGGTGTCTGGGCCATCTGCAGACACTGGAAAGAATGTTTTACCATCCCATGGCCTGCAACTCAGCTTTCAGAAAAAGGTTTTGTCTTTTTCCCCTGATGCATCCTTGGCTGCTCACACATCACATGGGAAAGGGAATTCTCCTCCTCCACCAGCAAAAAGCAGCCTGAGGTGCTTGATTAACACAGTCAGGAGATAATGTTCCTGCAGTGTAGGGGCACAGGCACTTTCAGGGTACTTCTTGTCTTCTTTCAATGGTGGGGGGCATGGTCTACCTCCTACAATCATCCAGGCATTTTCACTAACAGACACTCAGTGCTGCAGGGCTGTGACGCCCCTGAGAAGTGTTCGAGCTGCAGCATCCACTAAACCAGCTTTGTTTTTGTAGGGAAAAAAAATCTTTACACTAAAACTTTTCAGATCCACAACCTTCCCAATTATGTGCCAGAACCAGAACGATTTCATCAAACCTTTATATTTAGCTGCTAAGAGAAGATTCTGCCCTTCCTTTATACAGCAGACTGGCAAGGGGACCATGGTGCTGAGTGAGTCCTTTTGATCCTTCTAGACTTTAGGCCCTTCCATGCTTGCAACTGCAAAGAAAAAAAATTGCAATCCTTCACCCCTTCAAGGTACTAGAGGAGGTCAGAGGAGGTGGAATGGCATTGTGAGCCTGCTTTTGGGGAAAGCAAATGGAGCAGGAATGACTGTGTGCTTTCTATGCACTGAGTCAGGGATTGCTCAGCCTGGAGAAGAGAAGGCTGTCTGGAGATTCCATGGATGTGTATAAACACCCAAAATGGGAGAGCAGAGGAGACAGAGCCAGGATCTTCCTAGCAGTGCCCACTGACAGAAAATTCTACTTAAATATAAAAAGAAAGCTTTTTTACTATGAGGGTGCCCGAGTACAGGAACAGATTGCCTAGGAAAGGCATGGAGCAGAGATATTCAAAACCAAGTGGACACAACCCCAGGCAATCTGTTCTGGCAGACCCTGCTCTGAGCAGGGGGCTGGACCAGAACATCTCCAGAAGTCCCTTCCAACCACGGCCATGCTTTGACTCTACAATTGAGCCAAATCCAAATCCAAGTATGCTAATCCACCGTTCAGATAGATGGTGTGGATTTTATAAATTTAGAGACATTTAGATTCAAGTCCAAGATTGACTCAGCTTACCTGTGTGTTATTTTTTGTTTTAAATTTACATCAAAATATTTGTTTAACCAAAATAAGCTAGCAGTCCCACAGTACTTAGAGAATAAAATTAAAATAGGACAAGTGCATTCATACTACAACTTTGTCTACATTTTGTGTCCTGGATGTGTAGCAGTTAAAGGAGCATTATTTCCAGGCATTTTTGATGACATAATAAAAAACATATATGGACGAAAATGGCAGCCTGGCACAAGAAAGCTCATGATGGATTCAGCTCTGCAAGACCAAAAACAAACAAATCAATATTTATTTAAAGAGCCTGAACAAGTTTCTTTTTCTGTTCTGCTGCTAAGAATTTTCCCCAAGTTCACATTTGACCAACTTAGCTCGGATCAAATTTAAACAGCTCCATGTGGAATGGATTGTATCTTGCAGTTCATTGTTATTATAACAGGAATTTTGACTACTTAATCACTGCCCTAGTCCTAGAAAACTAAAACAAGTATAGCATTAGCCATTCCACAGATGGCAAGAAGAAGAGACAACACTGAGCTTTATCTTTACATTAGCAACTAAAGTAAATCACAAGAACAGACTAAATTTAACCTCCACACACTTCAGATTTCACTTACTACTTGATTTCTAGTGTGGACAAAATAATTGACCTAATACAGCCCTCTCAAATATATTGTTCCAAGGGTACTTCCACAAAAGAACCCTATCACTTCACAGATGTCCCCTGGATATGTAATGGCACACCTCGTGTTACAACGCAGAATGACATATTCCCAGCTTTATTCAGGGAACAAAGGAAAAGAGATTCTCTAGTTGGCATTAATGACACAAAGCTCCTTCAGTTGAGGAAGCTTCTCATCTAGCATATCACAGCACAGTGCTCAATGATTCCCTGTCTCCACATGATCCCTACCTACTTCACTTGTTCAGACACTTTTCCTAAAGAATACCTGTCCATGAGCTGCAGCCCGTTAAAAGGGTGCTGGATAACAGCAGGTCATGAGCTGGAGGTGAGTCAGTGTCACGCTGGTGTGAGATGCAAACACCTTACTGAGCTGTACATATGGAAGAAAGGCCTGGACGAAACGGAGTTATCTCTTTGTTAAACTAGAAGGGCCTTTGCCAGAACCATGTGTCCAACTTCTGGCACTCTTCAGGAAAGGCTGGAGGGAGACTGGCAGAGTGCAGCAGGAATGACCAGAGATGTAGAAAACATGACACATATGGGAAGACTGGAAGGATTAGGATTGTTTAGAGAAGGAAAAAATAAGGGTAAAAATTGTCCCAGTCTTGAAATACATAAAGAGTTTCTGCAGAGAGAAAAAAATTTTTTTGCTATTTTTTAATGGAGAGGACAAAAAAAATCAGGCTTAAATTACAGCAAGATTCAGATTAGTCATTAGGCTGGACTTTCTAAAAAGCAGTGTGTCAGACAGCCAGGACAGACTGCATATCCCTCATCACAGACTGGGGGTATGAAGGTTAGAGAGCAGCTGCCAGGAATGACAGGCACAGGTACACTTTCCTGTGGGCTAGATGGCAGCCTGAATTACCTCTCAAGGTCCTTGTCAGCTCTTTGATTGTGGTAGGGATATTATTTGGTTGTCAGGACTGAGCAGACAAACTGCAGAATGACACCAGTATGGAATAAGCAATAATTACCATCTTCCAATTCTGCACTCACCCACCAGCACAGAGCTGCTTTGTCCTGTGCTGCTTCTAGCCCCAGGTCCACACACTTTTAAGAGCAGCCTTCATTTCCTTGATGCTGAAATCTAAACATGAGCAGCAAATCCCCAATTTATAATCCTCAATCATGTTAACATTGTAGCAATGAGGGATTGAAGAAAAAGATTAGCCACACAAAATAACTAAGTGCCTTGGACAGATAGAAGGTGTATTTATCTGCCACATTTTTTTTTCTCCCAGATAGTTCAGTGCTATTAGACATCCATTCCATCTCACTCATGATCCACTGTTCTTCAACAAGAGATACTAAGCCATTAAAATGAAGAATTCAGGAATGCTGATCTACTGCAAAAATAGATTTATGGTTCTTCTCTCAGACATCAAAATATACTGAACTGAGAAACACCAATGACTCAGCCACAGCTTGGACTGCTATTAAGATACTTTTTGATCCCGTTTGCCTAAAATGAAACAGTTAGCTCAATTATTTTGCACTACTACTTCAGCTCACTATCAATTGAAAATAATCCTACAACACAGATAAGAAATAACTTTTTGACAGAATATTGTCCCTGAGCTCTGCTGTAATGGAGTGGACAGAAGGTTACACAACATCACTCGGTGCTTAATCTCATGCTTGTCAGTGGTCAAAGAACTCCCTGCCATGACAGACACAGACAAAGACATATTTTGACAGATCGTCTTATCAAAAATAGTGACCTGATTGCATGTATTGAATTCTGATTTTTTTAAAAAGGGGTGGAATAGAGAAGTTGGGTGACAGCAGGACCATGGGACTTGCCCGTTTTGATTGGCTCCGTGATCCTCTCAACAGAGCTTCAACACTGCTCGGAGGCAAGGCTGAGGACCTGCTCTGCAATCTTTGCACAGCCTGCCAGTGGGGCTGTAGGTTGATTTTAAGACTGCCCAGCTGAAAAAATGGAGTAAAGTGGGACCTATTGATTTAACGAAGGCGAGACAAAAGAAGAGGATCTTTTCTACATTTGCACCCTGCCAGCTGTGGTGCATAGCTGTGCTACTACTTTATGTAAAAATCTAATCTTCTAACAATGTGTATTAAATGGCTACAGAGGAACTTACAGCTTACTTTTATCCCTCCACTTCAGTGCTGTAAAGTGCTGAGGATGTTATGCTTTTACAGCATAACTGTTGTTAGCCTGCTGCTCTTTTTTTCCTCCCTGGAGCAGCTCAGTCTTTCGTATTCCTGCTTCTTTAGCCTGGTAGCAACGTAAAGTTTACTAACAGCATTACTGTTTAGGTTACACAATGATTTATAATATTATATGCACGTAACAGGAAAATGTCAGCATCAGAAGTATGGCAATGTTCATTAAAAAGCCTCTATCTGCTCCCAGACATCAGCAGTCTCAGTTACTCCTTAAAGAAAATATGGAATATAACACATAAAGCTGTGCTCTGATTTGTAAGCACTGAATGTGATGACAGCTATTTCTGTAAATGTATGAGCATATGCAAAGAGAATACAGGGACAGAAAAGTGACAAACAAAAAATAAGCAGACAAAAATAGTAATTTTCCTCAGCAAAATGTAGCTTACTCCTCTGCCTGTCCTCTTCTCTCTGTGTTTACTGTTCTGTCGAACTTTTACCTTCTTCTAAATTGAGTACATCGGCCATCAGATCTCCACCAGTCTGTCAAAGAATCTGATTTTAGTTTTAAATCTCCCCTGCACCAGGGTCTACGTTGTTTCTTGCCTTTTTCCCTTCATTCTTGAATTCTGCTACCCTTCTGCAACTTTCCGTTTTTGCCAGCAAGTAATTCTTTTGCTTTTAAAATAATTTTTAAATTATTTGTTAATTTAATTTGTCTCTTTCTTTGCCTCTCTGTTCAGCCTCTGTCAAATGTCTTTTTTCCCCATGCCTGCCTCTGCCTCCACACACTCCATCACATATGCATGTTTGACATGCACACTCTCCCTTTCTGCTGTGTCATCCAGTGCTACCTGTGAGTTAACACAGTTAACCGTGCCTTTTCCTCCTGTGTAAGCACCAGGCGAAAAAATCATGAGGGAAAACGTCAATGTCAAATATTGCTACCTGTGGAAACACAGTATTGTAATAAAGTTCTTTGGTGTATGCATAAAACAAAACACACAAAAATCTGAAAACCCAAGGCAGTGGATTTAAGGAACCTCTGCCACCAAAGTGACCCCGAGTAACTAATGTTGTGAAAAACAGCAGCTCCCAGCCCAGCCCTGCACCTCTCTGCTGGAGAAATCCCCTGCGTCTCTGCTTCAAACACTGATGGCTCCAGATGCTTCCAGATTCAGCCACCAGACACACTCCGCAGGTCCAAACAACTGCCCAGCACCTTTCCACAAACACACCCTCACCCTAGTTCCTGTGTTTTGTTCTGCAGGTCTCACCTTCAAGCCAGAGGCAGCACTGCAGAGGGCAGGGTCACTGCCTTGAACATCTCTGCTTCTAAGCAGCACCCACAAACTCCAAACGGTGACCTCAAAGTTCTCCATGGGGATGATGAGGAAGGTGACTGAACTGACAAAGTTTAAGAGTTAAATGGTGGCATACGAAATTTAAAGGAGTTAGGAGAAGGATGGGAAAGTAGAGATCTATTCTGGATACAAGAGATACCTCTGCATAAAAACATTTCCTTTTTCTGTTAAAATCTCTTATTATAACATGGGTATTACTGCTTGGGCTGCTTTTTCAGCAGAAAGGTGACACATGTTCTTCCAAGAGCACAAAGAGGTACAGAGATACAGCACTGCTTTTGTACAGAACTCTTTTTAACACCACTCTTCAGCTATAAGCGGCTGAAATCTGTATTTCTGCAGCAGAACACATAACTTATGTCGCTAAACTTGTGTCAATCAAACCACCAATTCCAGCAGGATCCAGTCTGTATTACAGTGATTTTTTGCTGGCTGGTAAACAGTGCTCTTGAATTTCAACATTTTCAACCTCCAGTTTTCTACTTTGACTCTACAACTGAATATTCAGTGTCCGCTGCGTTGAACTGAATCCAGGCAGCCATTATCAAGATGTCCCCATCTCCTAGTCTGAAGGCTGTTAAAATAAAAAGGATTCGCATTGCCTTGCTGAAGAGAAACAGGGAAATTCTGAAATGTAGACCCAAATTATTTCAGATTCCTTTAAAAAAAAAAAGAAAATCCAGATGCAAATAATTCCCTTTTTTCACTGTTTACTTTAGAAAAACTCAGTTTTCAACTCCTGGTTCAAATTCATCAATTTAAGCAAATTAATGCAAAATTTATCCCCCGTGTGTAGTTTCAGAAACCATGACTAGGAGACTGTACATTTAAAAGAGGCCAGCTAGGATCAAAAGACTCTATCTTTACTGTTAACTCATTTTAATCCTCTGGCAAAAAAAAAGACTTCCTGGCTGCATAGTGGCCTGTGTGAAATGAAATAATGAAATCAGCACAGTCCCAGCTAGCACCATGATATCTGACATTTAAAACACCACAACGTTTCAGACAAACTGGCAAATTCTTCCATGGAGAGAAAGGACTTTAATGCCCACAGCAGAGGAATGAAATCTCACCTCAAAGGCCAACTCTCCCCTTTCAGGCGCAGGTGAGATTAAAAGCCTGACGCAGGGATTCTGCACTACAGCACTTGGAGGTGCCTCAGTTTTGCAGGTACTTTGCAGATCTCCCTTGCTAAGATCTATCATTCGTGTGTCTTTCAGAAACACTATGTTCAGCATTAATACATCTACATTCCACTTTAAAGAGTTGCAAATAAACATGTTCCAGGCAGGACTCGGGAAGATTCTTCCTCTCATACTTTTGAATTTTTTCCTAAGAGATTGAAAAAAAAGAAAAAAGTGAAGCCAAGTAGCCTACAATAGTCTTTAAAAACTAGCTTACTATCTGGAGGGAAGACTCTAAGGAACAAATAACATCATTTAGAATTGTCTGGGGAGCTGAAAGAAAATAACTTTTGTTCACTTGTATCTTCTCTCCCAGAATATTACAAAATACACACAGGTTGGACCCATCAGGTTCCACACACTGCACATCCATCCATTCCACTGCCTTTTAAAATAATGCCTGACGCTTCCCTTGCTCTGGCACCCAGATCCCAGACATCCCACGGCAATGCTATTCCTGCTTTCCACATAGCAGGTGAAGTTTGTTCAGCTTGATTTGAAATCTTGTGAGATCCAAGACAAAAGAGGCTTTGGTGACAGACAGCAGCCAGGATAAGAATGGTTTTTAGTAGGGCCTTACACTGAGTGAGGTCCTGCTAGAAAGACCATTTCCCTTTCTGAGTAGGCCCTGACAGAATATCAGAATTGTGCACACTCTGACAGGACAACACCACTGAAAACACACACCAAATCATGACCTAGCATTGGCTGGAAAAGGAAATTGAGATGCCCCTCTGCCACAAAGACAACAGACAGCTTAACCATCGTGGCATGAAAGAGCCTCTACAGGCTCTCAAGACTCCCCAGCGCCTCAGTCCCTGAGGGAACAGGTTTGGCCATATTGCTGCCACAGTGTGCTAGTTCAGCCTGTCACCCCTGCGATGGCAGGCAAGGGTCTCTCACAGGGCCCCCAATGTCTTTCGAAACCACGGTCTCCAGTGAAATCACAGCACCAGGCTGTGCAAAATGCTGCCCTGTCTCCTGCAGGGCACCACTGCTGTCTGTGCTGCTGCAACCCCGAGCCAGTGGAAGTCAGTCGAGCCCATCCATACAGTCAGTTATTAAAAGACAACCCAAGCTGTGCTAAAAGGCGGCAGCATCTTTAGCAGATGGTAATACAAGGAGCCACTTGAACTTCTGTACCTTTTCCTCCGTCATCTGACAGTTACATTGCCAGAAGGGAGTGCAACGACCGAGGCACACCATGCTCCATCAACCACGAAATGGGACAGAAGCATCACAGAGAAAAATTGAGGAGAGGATAAAACATCATCTGAACGCAGGGATGGGACCATCATTTTAACAGTGTCTTACTGCTGTTTGCCCAAGCAAACAGAGACTGAGTGAAGGTAATTAAAAGCAGGACTGACAGATTTCCCCAAGGACACACAACGAACCAACACTACAAGCAATAGAGAAAGACGTACTGAAGAGAGAATAAAACCATTTTTTTCCCTGAATGGTGAAAACACAGCAGTTAAGGACAGCTGAAGTACATGCACCTTATACAAATGACACACTGTTTCTGCCAAAACAGTATTTTACCTATCCCCATCTGGGAAGCACTGACTGCGATATAATGGAAATTAAAGAAGGGGTGAAAATAAACATCTTTCCTAATGCACAGTGCATCATGAAAGTCAAATCCTGTTAAGCCTTGACTGTTGAAGTAATCCTTACTCATGCAAAAAATCCCAATTAATTCATCAGGGAAAAATGCTGTATTAGCCTAAAAATCTGAAAACCAGATGAATGCAAATGCTTTCTTCACATGAGGTCAGTGTTATCCACCAGACTGGATCCTTCAGGACAGTCCACTAACTTAATGAAGAACATGTGGAGCTTAAAGATGCCAGGACTCTTTAGCAAGACACTGAAGTATTGGGGCACAGCAGCTGAGCTAAATTTGTGTTTGCTGAAATAAAGCTGTCTCCTTCCGTCCCTGCTTGGATTAAACAAAAAACAAACCCAAGACATAAATTATAAAATTCTCTCAAAAGGTTTTTCTCAAGGACAAGCGATTTCTTGTATATAGGTCACCAATTGACTCCTTCAGAGGAAAAAACCACGCGCGCAGCAGCGGCTGTGTTTCAACGTACAGAATGGATTTCACTTTGTGCTGGAAATGTTTGCAGAGTGTCCTCAAAAAAAAAAAAAAAAAAGAAAAACCAAAACATGGGAAACAAGAAAACATGCTGCAATGAGCCATGTGAGGCTGTGCACAATCAAATTACAGGAGGTAGCATTTTCCAGCGGTTCGAATCACAAGATATTGCTTCTATTCTGGGATGTACCTGGCTTACAGTTTGACCTTGGGTAATAAATGACATGCACTCTCTCTGGGCATCCCTTTCTTCATTTGTAAAAAGATGCAGGGTTTGGTCTGGCAATGCACTAATTAAAATAATTCTGTACTAGGCTGAGAATATTTATCAAAGGACACAAATTTTGCTCAAGCTTGAGTACATATAGACTAGAAATCATAATATTCCTCACAAAGGAACAAAATACTTCAACTGGAAGCTTTTAAAATCTTTTTTTAAATTAAAAAATTAAATTTGAATTTTTTAATAATTAATAGTGTGCTTTATTTCTTGCACTATGCATTTAAAATTACGATGTATTTGACAGAAGAAATAATACTAGAGAAGGACATTATCTTATCAACAAAAACATCAGCAAGGGGTTACAGGGTATGCAAAACGGCAATTAACCCACCTGCTAAATGGATTCCTCTGTAAGTGCATACCCGTGCTTATCTGTGGGGATGTTTAACTCTTTACAGCCGCCTTTAGTATGATTTTTCACCAAGCAAGCAAACAGAGGAGAGCTCTCCCCTTCCTCACGCTGCCTGTGAGAGGTGATTGCACCCACTGTCCCAACTGTTCAGCAGTTGCTCTCAGGGATGTAAGGCAAATGGGAAAAGGCATTAAATAAAGCAGTAGAGTGCAGGGTGCCACCTCCTTCTTCTGGTATGTCACGGCACCATCCTAAACACTGACATGGGTGCTGGACACACTCCCCCAGTGCAAACTGAGCCAACAGGAATGGCTTATTTCTCCATCAGAAACCATCTTCAGGCAGGCACTGCTGCACATAGGATTGTGAGGTGTCTACAAAACTTTCCTGTCATGGGAAATGCCATCAGAATGAAAAGTTTGGTTATGGTTACACATAACATAACGATGTTTATGGTTATGGTTGTCAGACAATCCTATACAAAGAAACAGCATGCTTGGTATGCTTCTTGAAATGCTTAGTGTGGTAAGAATTCTAGTTGAAGGCAATCACAGTATTTAACTGATTTAACATTCTTCCTGGCTTCTCTGAATACCCTCGAGCCTCCTGAGACCTCCATTAAGTGAATTTCCTCAGACTCCAATTGCAGTGACTGGTATTGGATGGGGCAGAGCCACTGGTTTTTACATCATTTATTTACTTATAAATAAATGTTGCTTCCTCTCCTGGAAGGGAAGAAAGCCAGAAGCATATAAACTTGCAAATCAGTGATTAACAAATCACAGACAAAACACAGATTGGACCTGACAAGAGGACAGGGAAAAAAAAAATCTACCAACTGCCTGGTCAGATACTACACTGACCACTTAGTAACAATCACCACAGCAAACACAATCAGTTGCAATAATTGTTATGCCATAATCAGTGGAAGCTCTGAATTGTCGGCTGAATTATACTGACAATGACAATGTCTTGGGGTGAAGTCCCAATTACTGAAACCAATACTATGTTGAACCATAACCACATCTCAGGCTTCCAGGAAAAAATCCCCTGCTCTTATTCATGAAAAGCACCAAAATACACGGCCAAATTTCCGAAAGTCTAAATGCTGGGGTTAGCAAGACCAAATGACCCTCAAAACCTGGTTCCTTGCTTACAAATTACAGCACAGCACCACTTAGTACTACAGGGTTCCTCGCTCTGTTTTACTCAACGCTATTTCTTTTCTTACCCACTTCATTTTAAGGAAATACTCTTGAAGAGCCCGGGGTAGCTTCTGCCAAGTAATTCACCACCTGGCAACCAACAGCTGCTGCTCTCAGCGTGCCCCGGGATGCAGCGCTCCGCTCCGCAGCCGGGACCCCATCCCGCTCCCTCTGGCCAAAGCTGCATCTTTTCATTTCGGGGAGGAGCGCTGCGGAGGAGCAGCTACCAGGGAAAGCCCTCGCTTGCCGGGGGTTCTTCCTGCACCTGGTCCCCAAAAGTGCAAGCTGCAGACAGCCGCGGCACCGCTACATCCCCCTCTAGCACCGAGGGCACTGTCCCGGCCCGGCAGCAGCGCGGGACGCCGCCGCAGATGACCGCCCCAGCTCCCCGGGGACCCGCCGACGGCGGGGCCGGTGCCCCCGGGGCTGCCCCGCTGCCCCCGGCCCGCCCTTACCTCCATGCCCAGCCGCTGCTTCAGCACCAGCGCGGCGCACAGGTACCCGGCGCGGCCCACGAACAGCTCGTCGGAGCCGCAATCGAGGAAGGAGAGCGGAGCGCAGACCTCGCTCAGCTCCCTGAACTTGCCCAGCGGCCGGGCGTAGTCGGGCAGCCCCAGGGCGCGGTAGACCAGCGCGGCCACCGCGTACACCCCGGCGCCGCCGAGCAGGAAGGCGGCGCGGGTGTCGGGGTCGGCCTCGCCGCATCCCTCCTGGTAGCGCAGGCAGGCGTCCACGACGCGGCGGGCGGCCCGCAGGTACGAGTCCCGCGACGGTGCGAACAGCGGGCACTGCGCGACGTGGTACAGCATGTAGGCCACGCCGGCCACGCCGCCGTACAGCCCGCCCGGGCAGCCGCGGGGGCCGCCCAGGGGCGGCAGCTCCCGCAGGATGCGCTCGATGGTGGCCGTCACCAGCGGCACCGCCGCCTCCCTGTCCGGCGCCGCCGCGGGGCTGCCCGGGTAGTCATCGAAGCGGTTGGCGAAGCAACGCTGGCTCTCCATCCCCCGCCGGCACGGCCGCTCTGCGCAGCGGGGAGCGGCGGGCGGGAGNCGCCGCCGCCGCCGCCGCCGCCCCACCTGCGCCCGGCAAGCGCTTCTCGGCGGCCGCCCGGGGTGGCTGTGGCTGACCCGGATCTCCGGACCGAGGCACGCGAGGGGCCGACCCGGTTCTGGTGTCCGGCTCTTCCTGCCGTGGGGTTCTTCCTCCACACAGGGAAGCCAGTGCATCACCTTTGCCCGACCCGTCTGTGCGTCCCGTGCATTTCCTCGGGGAAAAAGGGTTAATTGGGTTTTCCGTCCTCCCCCACCCCGCTGCTCTCAGGGATGCTGCCGTTTGGCTCAGGGATGAATGCTGGGTCTGCTGGAGGGATCCAGAGGCTGGAAGGGTGGCCGGAGAGCTGCTGAGTTACTCCTGGCTGTGGAACAGCCCCTCGGGGGCTGCTGCAGCCAAAGCTGAAGGATGGAGCCAAATCCAAACGAGGGCAGCCCGAGGCCAAATTACATGGGAAGCTAAGCAAGTCCCCAGCAGACCAGCGGTGGCACAAGGCCATCTTTGGCCCCTTTCCTTCATGCATGAGCCAAGCAGAGCTTATGAGGAACAGAAAATTTAGGTCACTGAATAGATTCCAGTTAAAAGAAAGGAAAGAAAAAAAGGAGGAAAATCTTGAAGTAGACATTGAGAGCAATTCTTTCATGATACAAATACACACTTGTCACTTCTTCCTCTGATGATGTGAACTTCTGCACCATAAGTGAATCAAAGATCTGTGATTTATGGGCACCTGGTAATCTCTGGTGCTTTCTCTGGAGATGCAGCCTCAGTAATTGAGGGCCTCACCAAAGAAAGGTGGAAGGAGCAGCTTGCTGGAAGCTCCAGGCAGTAACCAGCAGCTGGCACAGCAGTGGCAAGTGCCAGAGCACTGTCCTTTGGATGTTGAAACACCTTTCTGAAGTTGTGGCTGTCTTCTCGCAGCTTTGTGCTGGCCACTTGTTTCAGCCAAGTACCTTCAACCGTGTGCAGCTCCTCGCTTGCACTTTCACACCCGCTTTTTGATTCAACTCACCTGTCCTTTCTCTTTCCTTCTTTTTTATGGGGTTTATGATCTGCTTAGAGATATTTGCTTTCACCCTCTGATTTCGGTTTCTTCACTTCTCTTCAGTACCATTTTGCCATGTTTACATCCCAGATACCCACCCACTAGTCTGCGTTTGTGCTGTGTTCCCTAAAGCCCCATTTTTCTGGCTTATTCACAATTGTACCATATGTGGTTTGTACCACACAGGCCTTGGCAGTCTAGAACATTGGAAAAGAGAAAATGCCCTGCAAATGGCTAAGATGTCTCATTCATATGTTATTTTCTGTCATAAACTGGCTTCTGTTGGCCCATTATTAGGGTTGAGGGTGTAGCTAAAGATTTTCCAACATAATTTCTTTTGGTTCTGGAAAAGTGTATTCACTAAAGGTTTTTTTAAGTTAAAATTTGGGAGTTTTATTTTTCATTCTGACATAATTTATTTTACATTTTGGGGATGCTTGCTTCACCTATTCAATCTTATTTTCAAATTGAAAAGGCTCTCTCATTTTGAGAACCTCAGCAAGAGGAACTGGATCTCTGCCAGTTCCAGCAGCAAAGGATTTAAGAAAAATATAGACTTCATAAGAAAATCAGTTGGGTAAGCAACATTTTTCTACAAGAGAGTCAAAAGGGAGTCAGTAATGACATGCCAAAAAGGAACACCTTCTGTGCTCTGGGAAGTGTTCTGTTGAAATAAAGAGAGCTTAGCAAATGCCACACAGCAATTGAGCGAGAAATGAGGATGACAGTTTCTGCTGTACTTCTTTTGTATGAGTATTAAACCACCAAAGCCAAAGAGAGAGATATGTTGAAAAAACACGTGCTTCTTATAGCTGCAAACCCCCCAAATCTTAAACTGCTCATGTGTTCATGTACAGAAGTTTCGTGCTTTCAGGTCGTGCTCTGTATCTTTTTCTCTCAAACAAGCAGAAGTGCAGTCCTAATACAAATGGGAGAGAAGTAGGGCTGATTCTCAGGTGTAGTTCATGTGTTTCTCATCAGATCCTTTGAGATTTGCCGTCCTCTTCAGTCCCAAAGTAACTGTGGGCCTCCAATATGGGCCTTCAGCTTGAGAAAATATGTGAATTCCCCTCTCTCACTCCTCTGCACTGCTGCAGCTCCTTGGTTTGTGTGCTTTGGTCATGCTGTGCCTCCTCTTTGCTCTATAGATCTGATGCCACAAGCCAAAGAACGGTAAAAAAAAAAGGATTATACAAGGAAGGGATATGATCCTGGTGTGGTGGGGGGAGGAGGGAGCTGAAGCCTCGAAGCGGCTTTTGTTTTAGTAAATCCACCATTCTAGAACACATATTCTGGAGATTTGCGTGTTGCATACATTGATAAAATGTCTAATCATAGAATGAATAGGCATGGGAGGAACCTTAGGATCTCATCCCACCCAAGCTCTAAGTAGGGTCTATTGGTGTACTTGTTCATGCGTGCTTGTTCACTTCTACTTGTTTATTTACAGATCCCTTCAGGGAATCCAGGAACCTGCTATTTCCAACAGAGCACAATAGTCTCTCTTCAGCTGTTGTGTAGGGACTGGAGACATCTCCAAAAAAATGTCTTATGGATTAGTCTGTCATTTGTCTTGTATACTTTTTACTGATGTAACAGTTTTGTATGCCTTCAGGATTTTGGGATACCCACATGGCTGCAGTTTTGTTCTCACCCAGTATTCCACATCTCCCCTGAGCTGAAGGTGAACACTGGGCTCCGTACAGAGGCTGAGCTTCAGCAACAAAATTGTATTAAGTGATGTGAACACATCAGCAGGGTTGTGCTAGAGGGTTTTCAAGGCTGGTTTGAGGAAACCTGCTATTAAATCCAAAATCAGTTCCCACCCTACCTATCAAAATCAGCCCTCAGTATCCTTTACTGCCCAGTGGTGCTCTTCCCTCCCCAGAGAGTTTTGCCACTGCAGGTCAGCTTTGCATTTAGCTCCTTTCCGGCCCGGCTGGGCTTTGTCTACACTCCTATCCAAAGGTCTCTGGGTTTACAGGGTCACCTCCATCACAACCCTGCAGTCAGTTCACTTCTGATGGTCAGCTGGCCCTGGGGCATTTGGCAGAAAGGAATGAATTAGGCTGAGCTGTTTCATGCCCACATTAGAAAAGAAGTATTTATATTTCCAGTATTCTCTGTTGAGGGTTCTTTTGGGGGGGGGGGGGTTCTTGTGTAGGGGTTGTTGGGGGGGGGGGGGGGGTAGGGGGGTGTGTGGAGAGGTTTGAGAATTATCACTGCACTGCAGAGACCATGCTGGTAACCAAAATTTGGAGTAGTCTGACCAGGAGTCATGCAGTGGAGGCAGCCCCAAGGGTTTCATAGCATTGTTATTTGGTAGCCACAGTGGCCCTGGCAGTCTGGTTGCTCAGTATATTCTGGTTTCTTACCACAAGTATTTTTTTTTATTTCTCAGGTTGAGCTACCCTGTTCTGTATGGACTCCACTTACAAAGCTACACAAAAGGTTTTGTGGTTTTTGTTCTATGATGATCAATTGACATGATTGATATGAACACATGTTTTGAAAATGAAATGTTCTTGGCATTGCAAAACAGAATCTCTTTTCCTAAGTCAACCTTTACTCCTTTTACTTCTGTATAGTTGATAATACAAATACAATTTCTGCATAACCTAAGTTTTGGTGTATGTATTGCCATTTCATCACAATGAAAGTTACACATCAGAAGAAGACAGGGCTGCACTGAATTACCTTTTGCTCCAAGAGCACAGTGAATTTTTGTTCGCTACTCAGATTGATAAAATTTAGTAATTTAACACGAGTTTAATTTCTTTAAGACTTTGTCTTAATTACCAAATATGATAGAAATTGGCCAACATGAGAAATTATGGGATAATGGGAAATGCTGAATAGGTACTTGTACAGTCATGCATGGCTCTTCCTTAAGAGATTATAAGTTTTGGGATTTGTTTCGATGTTTTGTGGCAACTTACAGATTTTTGTAACAAGATGCTGAAAGCCTGGGTAGATGTACTCATTGCTTACAGAATTGATTTTTATTACAAAATGTCACATTTTCCATTTGGAGAGGTAGGCTAATTTTGATAAGGGTTTCAGCTTAGGTAAGAACATAACAGCTGTTACAGAGTCTCTGAAGAGAATATTGCATTTTTCAGTATCTTTATGTAGAACTACCTGTGATGAGTGAATCACTCTTCAGCTGTTGAAGCTGAAGAGTGCTGCCAGGGCTTTCTGCAGAGCAGGAATTTTGAAATTCAGAGTTTTGGCTTAACTGGTAAAACTCTAACTTCAAAATAGCTTTACCTTGACCCCGTCCTGAACATTTTTCCATAGGCTTTGTAATCCCTAGTGTTCCTTCCCTTGGCTTGAACCTGCTCAGATTAACAGGATGGTGGAACTCTTTTCTAAGACATGTCTGTCAAATCCACAGTTTCTTTGTCCAGCAGGTTATTCCATTTTTTTTTTAACATCCAAGGTGATTTCTAATGAACACAAGTACTCTTGTATGCTTGGAAAGCAGTCGTTCATCTCCAGTTCTCTGCATGGTTCTGACATTGTCTGATAGAATAAGGAAGCAAAGAATCCCACTGGGCACTCTAGTGTTGAAATTTAAACCAAATACTTCTTTTGTCTCACTAATTAGTCTGTCAGTACAACATATATTTTAAATTCTAAATTTCCTTAAGTGCATCTTTTCTACAATAGATGTCAGTGTGATATCCAAGATTTTAATTGTAACATTTTTGTCACAGCCAGGATTTGGAAGCATTTCAAGGTACAGAGGAAAAAATCAATATCTGAAATCAGCTAGTACATTTTGCTATTGCCTTGGTGTTAGCTGATCTCAATTATTGCTGTGATGGAAATAATAGACTTTTATTAACACACCATGCTACTACTTGCCAGAGCAGGGACCTCACCAGGAGGGCCACAGCAGGTGATGAAGGGAGCTGGGGACAGTGATTGGGCTCTGGGCACAGCCACAGGCACTGAGGAGTGGTGCAGATTGCTGGGATTTCAGGCTGTAACACTGAGAGTGATAAGAAAATATCCTGCAGTCTTACATACAATTAATGACGATAATGATAATAAGGATTTTATGTCCTTGAGGAAAGATAGCACCTGCAGAAACAAGTTATCCTTTAATAATATGCTAAGGAAGTTATATACATGATAATGGAGATGGAAAATTTCCAACTTCTGAATCATCAAAACTAGTGCAGCCTTTGACCTTTTTTAAAATTTCCATCTTGGCCATACTTTGACCAGGTCTAGATCTCTTAGCTTGACATATTTCATAGTGCCAGGTGATATGCTGTGTGCTACGAGACGTGTACACACACAGAGTCACACACAAATACCACATTGTCCATAAGCAAAAGCACTCGCAGGTGTTTTGGTGTTTGCTTGTTTGTTTTGGATTTTTGGATTTTTTTTTTTTTTTTGGTCAAACTAACAAAACTGTAAGACAAGTCTAGGTTTACAAAAATGAAAACTTTAATATGAGGTTTTTCCTGAGAACCTTCTATCCCAGCTGTTTTCAGTTTTCCCTAAGGAGTAGGCAGCTTAGGTTAGGGAACACAGAGTCATGCAAATTCACACAGGTCCAGCTTTGTGCACCTGAGAGCAGCCGGGTCTAGATGCTTTTATACATCTGCAGAATACTGACTGCTCTCATGCTGATGCATTACACATCACTTACAGCTGCAAACCTAAGGAAGCATGAAATAACCTGACACTGGATGTATAGTTATTGTCCACTCAAGGAATGAAACAGCTGGCTTAACTAACATTGAAAATTAATGAAGTTGATACTCAAGATACTGCAGTCTCCTCAAGATTTTTTTTGACGGACACATTTTAAAGCTCAGTTCACTATATAGGATGACAGAATGGCTGAAGTTGGAAGTGGTCCAGCCTCAGTGTGGTCCAACTCCCCTCCCTTGCTCGACCAGGTCACCTAGGGCCCGTTGCCCAGAACTGTGTCCAGGTGGCTTTGGAATATCTGAGCATAGAGATTCCACAACATCCCTGGACATCCCTGGACAACTTGTGCCAGTGCTCAGACACCCTCCCAGTAAAAAAGTGTTTCCTGATGTTCAGACAGAATTTCATGTGTTTCAGTTTGTGCCTTTTGCATCTTGTGCTGTCACTGGGCACTGCTTAAAAGATCCTGGCTCTGTTCACTTCGCACTTTCCCTCCGGGTGTTTCTCTGCACTGACGAGGTCCCTCCCTGAGTCTTCTCTTCTCCAGGCCAAGCAGTCCCAGCTCTCTCAGCCTTTCCTTGTGGGAGAGGTGTTTCAGTCCCTTTAAAATCACAGTGACCCTTTGCTGGACTCTCTCCAGTAGCTCCATATCTGTCCTGTCCTGGGGAGCCCAGAACTAGACACAGTGCTCAAGTACACTTCTTGTTCTATTTAATTTTGACAATCCATAGAAGTTTGCTTGGTTTTTTATGTAAATGTTGTAGCTAAACTGAAAATAGGTCTCAGAAGAGAAAATAATTAAGGAAGCCAGAGTTTATTCTTAGTAATCCTGAAACAATGCATGGAATGTTTCTTTTTAAATACAGTGATAATATTTTCTTGGGGAAGTGCCAAGAACATTTCAAAATCAATTTCTGTTCACATTCATTTACAGCTCTTGCACTTAATACACCGTCTGTCTTCATTTCACTGCTCTATACTACTCTGATGGGATGCATAGAGCTCTGCTGAACTGTGCTAAAGATCCATCTGTAGCAGTTTATACTATTTTGCTTGTTAAGCACCCAAGAGGGAGGTAACAGAAATATTAAATGTATTGTACTCTGATTTGGGTTTTTTTAGTAGGAGCAAGTTTTATGGGTATTTTGAAGTTATGAATTGAAATAATGTGAAGTATTATTATTGGACTTTGAACAAAAATATTTTGCTTTATTTTTGCACCTTCAAATGTGTAAGCTGTGACCAAGGAAATACTTACATCTAGGATTTATCTTGCATGTGTGAATAGTCCCTCACTGCTGTCAGTACTCTTCACGACATCATGGTCTAAGTTTGTTTCAGAATGCTGTTAAGCATTTTTGTTTTTCTAGTGTTTGATTTTCAAATAGCTTTCTGAAAAAAAAAAAAAAAGAGAGGCAGAGGATATATAAAGATAATTCACAGCTTCATGAATTATGCAGGGCAACATTCTAGTTGATAAGGCAAAATGTTCAGGTACTAAGATATAAATTTGGATGGGATATTACAAAATTAGGCTCTGATTCAGTAAACCATATGGGTCAGAATTTTTGCTCACAGACTTGATATAAAAAGCTCATGCTTGAGTGGATCAGACTTATACTGCTCTGGCACAAGATTCCCCCCTTCCAGCTTTCTGTAAGCTGAGATTTCTCTGAAGTAAGCAGAGTAAAGGCTGTGTAAAGGGCATTTTAAGCCACTTAAGGCTTCACAAAGTGATACTGAATGTCTGAAAAAAACCCACTGTCTTTCCCATTCAAACATGGTTATTAAAACTTCTTTATGTAAGGCAGATGATTCAAATTCTTTAATGATGAAAAAGGCAATGTAGATAAAGGAAATTATACGTATGTAATAATTATGCATTAACTTACATTTTTTATATATATATATGTATGTATAAGTTCAAATTTGAAAATAAAACTTGTTGTGGTGAGTCTGAAAATCGATTTTAAATGGAGCCCTTCCTTTCTCTGATTACCTTTATTACTGCACCTCATTTAAAACAAACAAATCCAATTATTCCTATTCATTTAGTGCTTGCTTTACTTGCAGGTTTCCACCCTGCTGTTTTAAAGCCAGCCTTTTTTGTGCCACAGCATTGTTTTCATCAGTTGTGCGAAGAAGCAGCTCAACAGTGTTTTTTAGAATCATGACTTGTTTAGAAGGGTTTGCCTGCATTTGCTGCCTCCTCTTGGTGCACTGTTCCCCCGTGTCAGAGCCAAATTATAAAGCAAAGCCATCAGCTCTCCGAGTCAGGCACTAATACACAGTTCGACGAGAAGCCTCTCCTTTGAAATGGATGCTGGGCTCGGTCAATAGTCACTGCAATAAAAGCTTTGTGCTTGGAGTGCAGCTGCTGATGCTGGCAGGGCTGCACTGGCCGCCTCTCTGGGTACCCCACATGTGGATGTTTGTTATTCACTGCACAGTGACTTTCACAGATGTCGGTGCTTGTTACCTACTGGGGAGAAATGAAACCTCTGCACGTTGGCCAGTGTACAGAGTGTTCCCTCTCTTTAATGTCACTTCGCCTTCCAGCCCATGCTGGCTCTGAGGCTCCAAGGCCCAGCTGGGGTGCTCAGTCACATGTTCCCATAAACACCTTTCAATTTAGGCATTGTTGTGCTCAGCAGATGAAGTTAGCTTTCAAATATTTCTTCTGATTAGAGCAACCTTATCTCAGTTGGCATCAGCCTGATGTTTTCAGGGACTCCCATTTGCATTAAGGTCCTGAACTCCTGTTTACATCAAGGTCCTGTTCTTGCATAATGTTTCCTGGAGCTGTGTCTGGATCAACCTTGGCTGTCACTCCAGTTGCTTTTCTCTGCTTGGGTAGTTAAAAAAGATGGAAAACTAGTATATCTGACCTCATTGTGCACAGGAATTTTCCACTGGCATTCTCCCCACCATTGCCACAGAGAAGGGGTGAGAGAAGACATTTTCCAAGCACTTTATGGCCCAGTGATGACCTCTTCCTGAAATTGCACCTAAGTAACTTCTGGAACATGGTAATAATCTCCTACTCTTCCAGCCCCTTAGGCCTGGCACACACGTCATAGAGAACATGGACACTGCTTGGTGTCAGGCTGGAAGTGGGCTGGCAAAGAAACTCTGTGGCAGTCGAGCAACATTTTGCTGCTGACATTGTATGTCCTTGGATCCCTGTTCTTCACCCTATGGCCCACAGATGTGACTGTTAAACATGAGAGGTTGGGACAGAGGATTACACGTGTTTATAACATTATTAGTTAATTCTTTGTCCGTCCCACTTTAATACTTGGCTGAAAAGGAAGGTTTCTGAAAAGACATCTCTGTCTCCAGCATGCTGCAGAGGGAAGACAAGTTCTGTAAAAGATGCTTTGCCAGGCGCAATTTTTTTCCATCACCAAAACCTCTCGTTGCCTTGCTTTGTTAAAAGTTTACCCTCTTTGGTGCTTGCCTTGCAGGCCCAGAAAGCTCAGGTTTTTCTTCTCCCAAAGAGTTCCAAGCAGAGGATGAACAGGCACTCTGATCACAGAGCAGAAGGGGTGGTGCAGGAGGGAGGAAATGGTGCTGTGAAATGCCACTGCCCCAATTAGTTTATTTTCTCCTCCTTTGTCCTGTAGGCTGGAAGAATAAGGGATGGCAGCTGGACCAGCTGGCAGTTTCTGGGGGAAGGTTGCATCTAGAAACGAGGAAGACATGGTAAAGCATGGCAGACAAAACAGATGTAGCCACTGGCAGGGGCAATGTGACATGAGCCAAGTGTATCCCTGCCACACTCAGTGTGTGACACTTGACAGGTCTTTCACATCAGAGGCACAAGGATCATGTGTGATTTTGGAGCCTGTCTCTTAGGGCAGCATAAGCAGGATTAAAATAGAGCCCTTTTTGTTTAAATAAATTCAAAAGATGCTTCCTTTTCCCATCACTTTCTCCTCTGTGTAAATTGAGGTTTTAAGGTTTTAGGAATTAGTAATATCACTTCCAGCAGGTGACATAACTGAGATAAGAATTCATAAATGCATTTGGAACAAACAACTCCGTGTTACTGAAAATAAGATCAGTTATGTGATTAAAATGAACGCAATCAAATTTGAAGCTTGAGGCACTGCAGCTAAACAAACATATCTCTAATCAGCAAATTATGTCCTTCCAAGGAACATTATAATTTCAAAATGAGAAACTACATTAAAACTGCCTTCTTTAGTGCAGAAATGATTATGCAGCAATATTTACACAGTCACAGACAGCGTCCTTTAAAGGGAATTCGCGGGGATTGTCCCGATCCAGCTCCACCCGTCGCGCCTCAGGCTCTGGTACAAGGGCGACCCCTGGCGGCCAATCCCCGCAATGGCCGGCCCGGTGCCCGCCGTGCGGTTCCTCAAGCGCACCGGGAAAATCCTGGGGAAAGCCCGGCTTCTCCCTTAGGAATTGGCCGCTGGAGTATTTCTAGTACAGGCCTCAGGGACTTAGAGAACGGGGGAAGGGAAAAGGAAGGGGAAGAGGCAAGGGAACTGGGAAAGAAAAACAACAAAGAGGAAAAAAAAGATGATTTACGTGTTACATTTTATGTTTCTCTTTGACATTTGTACACACAAGCAGTTTCTTATAATTTTTACAAGTTCACAGGATCAAAGAATCTTTAGGGTTAGAAGGGACCTCTGGAAATCACCCAGTCCAACCCTCCTGCCCAAAGTGGAGTCACCTGGAGCAGGTGACACAGGAACACATCCAGGTTTTGAATGTCTCCAGAGAGGGAGTCTCCATGACCATCCTGGGCAGCCTGTTCCAGTGCCCTGCCAGATTCAACATAAAGTTCTTCCTCATCTTGAGGTAGAAATCCTTGTGTTTTTGTTCACAGACATTGCTCCTTGTTCTGTCACTGGGCCACTATACAGTCTGTCACCATCCTCTTGGCACCTGCTTTGAGATATTTATATGAATTGATGGGATCCCCTCTCCGTCTTCTCTCCAGACTCAACAGGCCCAGCTCCCACAATCTCTCCTCATAAGAGAGATGCTCCAGACCCCTCCAGGCCATTTTTGTGGCCTCTGCTGGACCACCTCCAATAGCTCCATGTCTCTCCTGTACTGAGGAGCCCAGACTTGGACACAGCACTCCAGATGTCGCCTCTCTAGGGCTGAGCAGGGGGAAAAGATCCCCTCCCGTCCTGCTGGCCATGCTCTTCCCAGTGCACCCCATGATCCCATTGGCTCTCCTGTCTGCAAGGACACACTGGCAGCTCAGGGTCAATTTGTCACAAACCAAGGCTCCTCGGTCCTTCCCAGCAAAATTGTTCTCCAGCAGATCAGCCCCCGCCTGGTACGTGGCGTTATTCCTCCCCAGGTGCAGGACCCTACACTTGCCCTTGTTGAACCTGATTAGGTTTCTCTCTGCCCAACTCTCAAGTCTATCAAGGTCCCACGGAATGGGAGCACAGCCTTCAGGTGTATCAGGCACTCCCTCCAGTTTCGTATCATCAGCAAACTTGCTGAGGGTGCATTTGATCCCTTCATTCAGGGTTCTATGTTATTCTTTCCTTTGAGGCATCTTAATGAGAATGCCAATGATGTTATAGGGTAGCATCACTCTCCCAGAATTAAAAATGCATATTGCATTTTGTTTACATGCTGACATGTCACATGCTCCCAACTATACATACAAACTCTGGATGTCTTGAAATTTGCTGGGTTTAATGGGGATAGGAATGAAAATGCTTTTAATTTTATTCTGCAGCTTACCTGTTTGATAGTGCACAGGGAGCTGGTATGCCTGCTTTCAGGACTGACATCCATGAAGGTGACCATGAGACCATACTCAGATCCCTTGACACATGAGACTATAAAAGTGTAAAACTTTAATAAATACATGAAAGACTAATAATACTTGCTTGCCATGGAAGTTTAGTCCTAAAAGCATTTATTTGGAAATGACATTTTTACTATTGTTTCCTCCTCCTCCTCCTCACTGTCCCTCAGTTCTTTCCTCACAGATCCTCACTTCCCCTTGCAGTATTTTCCCTCTTCTCACAGGCCTCCCCTCCAGTTCCACCGCTGCCAGGCCTGGACACCTGGGCCAAAGACACAGCTCTGCCTGTGCCAAGAGTGACTTCTCAGCTGCCTGGGAGACACAGGCAATGCTCCCGCTTTGGAAGAGGAGTGAAGGGAGAAAAGCAGGAGATCTGTGTACACAAGGCCATCTCCCAGCACCCAAACTGTGTTCAGAGGTGTCTGAGCCTCCAGCTGTGAGTCAAGATTTGATGGGCAGAAATAGGTGACGTGCTGGCTTCCACAGGCCTTTGGGCATTCACTTTATGGAACAACCATCCAATAAAGAACAGCTTGAGGGAAAGACCCTGTGGTGGAACTGCTGGTTTCAGCAGCATCTTTTGAAGCAAGTTCAGAGGTCTCCAGGGCATGGGAAAGGATGCAGGGAGGAAGAGATGGCAAGAGCACCAGAAGGAGAGAAGACAGGGATGTGCCAAGTGTCCAAGCACAAGTGTAACCACTCTAAACATCAGTCGGAGCACAAACTTCATCTCTTTGTTACAGAGGGGAGATGGAGCCAAGGGGCACCATCCCACAACACAGTCCTGCCCAAACCCTCACAGACACAGGATTTCTCAAAGCAAATCAACAATTTTATTAACAGATGGACAAGGGGGAAATCTCTTCTACACCTCCTGGCAGGGGGAGCATCACAACTGGGACCATTTGCAGAGGCTGTGCAGGAAGCAGGGACTTGGGCTATGTTTGCCTCCTCAGGTGGGAGAGGAGGAAGCACGGCACATTCTGTGGTTGCTGCTCCCCATGGCTGCAGTGGTGTCAGCAGATCCTCCACAGTGCCCAGCTCTGCTGGAAAAAGCGCACAGTGAGTGGTTTCAGGGGCATGAGCAGCAGGCAGTTGGTGATATTGTCCTTGCAAGCGCTCAGGACTTTGTAAGCGCTGCCAGCTCCCATGGCTGGATGCAGCCCTCAGAATGTTGTTTGTGAGAAGGACAAGGTAAAAGCAGTGAAGGTCCCTACCTTATCCAAGGGCTTGTTCTCCCAGTCCTCCTCCTCCATCTGCTCCTGGGCACTCCGGGTGGTTTTCCCCTGGCTGCTGCTGTCAGAACCAGCTCTCCTCTGACTGGGCAGCCAGTAGATCCCAAAGAGTGTGAGGATCATTTCAACGCAGTCCCAGAACCACCACTGTCGGCAGGTTGAGAGGAGCACACTTTCCTGGGTGGGTCTGCTCTGCTCCTGCGTCCTCTTCTCCTGCATCCTCTGCTCCTTCATCCTCTGCTCCATCTTCTGCAGCTTGGCCATCTCCTGGCTGCGCTGCTCCTCATGCTGCCTCAGGAGCTCTTCCGTGACCTTCACTGCTGGGAGATCCACACTCAGTGCATATTGGAAGATGCCTGCCACCGTCAGGATTTGGGTAATGCTTGCAGCCATGGTCTGGAGGAAGAGGAGGGAGAGAAGGGGCTCAGCAGGGCTGGGTGACGGAAAGATGGTAGCTGGGGCAGTCGGGGCAGGAGATGCAGGGCCCAGGGATGGGTGGGAGAGGGGGTGCAGGAGCCTGGAAGCAGCCAGGAGAAGGTTGTGGAACTCCGCGGGGATGGGGGCACATCCCCCCAGGCGCTGGCTGTAGCTGGCAGCTCTGGGCACCTCTGCACCTGGCTCTGAGGGAGGCACCTGCCCTTCCCAAAACTATCTCCACAGCCCCTGCACCCTCTCCCCAGACTTAGAAACTTCCCCTGGGTGCTAGTTCTTCTTGTCTGTCCCTCAGCCCAGGCTTCCTGTCTCCTGCCCCACTCACTGCTGCCTCGAGCCACACTGCAGTGGTGACACTGCCACACAGGGCATCTGGGGACACATCCCATTTTGTGTCAGAGACACTGGAGACCCACAGCGACACACTGCCCAGACAGCTGGGGCTTCAGATGGAACTCACATGGAACCAGAGACTTTATGACCTTTGAAAGAAGGGGCAGCCACTTGGGAGGACTGCACAGCTGTCATGGGGTTGTGCAGGGAGAAAATCAGAAGAGTCAAAGCCCAACTAGAACTTAATCTGGTTATATATTAACTGCCATATTAGAGAATAAAAATATTTCTCTAAGTTCATTAGGAACAAAAGGAGGGCTCAGAAGATTCTCCATCCTTTATTGGATGGGGGTGAAATATAGTGAGAAGGAATGAGGAAGAGACTGAGGTATTTAATGCCTTCTTTGCCTCACTCTTTAGAGTAAGGCCAGTGGTTCTCCATGTACTCAGGCCCCTGAACTGGAAAACAGAGATGAGGAGCAGGCAGGAAACAACACCTGGGCAGAGGCAGCCAAGGAGGATGCAGGCACTGTTAAACTCAGCCCATGCTAGAGGATCACTGCCCTGTTGTTCACACAGACTAATCAAGAGTTATTCCCAGCTGCCCAGTCACTTGAGTGATTTACAATGCTTCTCACCAGCCAAGTCATCTCCTGGTTGGGCTGTTCCTCATGCTGTCTCACGACCTCTTCTGTGGCCTTCACTGCCTGGGCATCTGCCTTCAGCCCATAATGGAGGATGGCCAGCACCAGCAGGATTTTGGTGATCCTTCCTGCCATGGCCTGGACGAGGAGGAGGGAGAGAAGGGGCTCAGTGGGGCTGGGTAGCAGGGAGATGGTGGCTGGGGCAGCAGGGGTAGGAAATGCAGGGCGCAGGCACAGGGCACAGCCCCGCAGCCCCGGGAGCACTCGCTGCGATGGCGGCACCTGCCCTGCCCGAGGTGTTCCCCAGAGCCCCGCACCCTCTCCCCAGCCCTAGAAGCTCCCCTGGGTGCTGGTGCTCCTGGCCTGGCCCTCGCTCAGCCCAGCCTTGCCCCGCCTGCCACACTCACCGCTGGCTCGAGCTGCACGGCAGCGCTGGCTCTGCCGCGTGCGGTGTCTGGGGACGTGTCCCCTCCGATATCACAGACACCAGGGCTCCATGGCCGCACCCCACCCAGCCAGCCCGGGCACTGGATGGAACTCAGGTGGAATTCAGATGGAACCAGAGAGTTTATGACCTTTAGAAGAAGGGGCGGCCACTCAGGATGACTGCACAGCCTTCATGGGGTTGTGCAGGGAGAAAATCAGAAGGGCCAAAGCCTGACTGGAAGTTAATTTGGCCCTAAAAGTGCCCTAAAAGATGATAAAAACTGTTTCCATAAGTACATTAGCAACAAAAGGAGGGCTCAGGGGAATCTCCAGCCTTTACCGGATGAGGGGAAACACAGTGACAAAGGAGGAGGAGGAGGAGGATCTGAAGTTCTTAATGTAAGGCCTGTTACAGTACTCTAATCTCCTCTCATGACAAGATGACTCACTCAGCAGAGGAGGGAGAGGTTGTGGGTCCTGATTCCCTGGAGTTTAGTAAAGCTTTTGACACCATTTCCCACAGCATTCTCCTGGGGATGGCTCATGGCTTGGACGGGTGTGCTCTTTGCTGGGTAAAACTCTGGCTGTGGGGCCAGGCCCAGAGAGTGGTGGGGAATGGAGTCACTTCCAGCTGGGGACAGACACCAGGGGTGTTCCCCAGGGCTCGGCACTGGGGCCAGTCCTGTTTTCTGAGCAGCAGCTGGGAGAGCTGGGGGTGTCTAGCCTGGAGAAACAGGGACTTGGGGGTGACCTTGTCACTCTACAATTACCTGAAAGGAGGTTTTAGGCAGGTGGGACGTGGTATCTTTTCCAAAGTAGCAGGTGACAGGACAAATCGAAATGGCCTCAAGTTGTGCTAGAGGAGGTTTAGATTGGATTTCAGGAAGAATTTCTTCACCAAAAGTGTTGTCAAGCATTTGAACAGGAAGAGCACAGGGAAAAGGCTGAGTCACCATCCCAGAAGATATTTAAAATACATGTAGGTATTTCACTTAGGGACATGGTTTAGTGCTGGACTTGGCAGTCCTGGGTTATTGGTTGGATCTTAGGGGGTTTTCCAACCTAAACAATTCTTTGAGTCTGTGATTCTGTTGTAGCAGTCTAATGTAATAACTAGGTTCGATGCAAATCTTCACCTGATTTTCATTTGGCAACTCCAGTCATTTTCCATATATCTTCCTATGTATATATCTAAGTCAAAAAAAACCCCAAACCAATGTGTGTGTCTTCTCTGTGGCTGCTGATTACTTTCAAAGTTGTTATTTCATCAACCAAAGTTTGTCCAAACAAACTTTGTCTGTCAAATTCACTTTAAGGCTGTTGTATTGTCAGGTGTGGCAAACCACGGAAAAATGCCCTCAGGAATAAATATGCTGCTGTGCACAGCTCTTCCATCTTCCATTTTCCTCTGCTATACTGTATTTTTGGCTTGTGTTGTCAGAGTGCCTAAAACAATAGGTTTCAGACCTCTGCTTGTAGCTTCCTAGATTGTACTGCAGTGCACACAATAAAGATTGAATATTTGCTCCTGGAATAAAAGTTACCTAAATCAGGTGGCTTGGATACAGATTCACAAATCGGAGAAACTCATCTTGGTTCTAGCCTTAGCTAATGGTCTGCTGTGTGCCTTCAGTGTCCATGGCAATTTCTCAGTTACAGAGTAGGGAGAGTAGGACGTGATTTTCATCCTAAAGAGGAGAGCTGCGGTGAGAGGCTGAAATCCTGAAAGAGTTAATGTAAACCTGACAGAGTTAATGCGTCAAACACTGGGCAGAGGATAAAAGGAATGTTATGCCAACGGGTTTAGGTGATGTTAGGAAAGAGGGTCTTGGAGGCAGGATAGCACTTTTTTTTGAGACCACCCTCCTTGTCATGGGTAACTATCTCTAAAACCAAATTTGGACAGCATTGCAGTTGTGTCTCTGACAGAGGAAGTGAGTTGAAACTCAAGAGACAACCCAACCCCCTTCTGAAAAGTTTGAGAATAACAAAATGTGCCTGCTCAAGGTTCTGTAAATAGCACAGCTGAGGGGGCTGTGTGTGCACCCACCCTCCACAGGAACCAGACCAGAGGTGGTGCTGGAACCCTGGGTGGTGACATGGATGCTTTACCTCTAATTTTCCTGTCTTTCCTTCTTCATTTCTTCCTCTCCTTCAAAGTTTAATGTGCTGCTGTTACGGGGAGTTCAGAGGAGTTTGATTCAATGCTGCCGCAGGCTGTTGAGAAATTTTGAGTTTTTGCTGACATGGTCTGTTCAACCTATTATAAGGTTTAAAAGTTTAAATTGTTGCTTCCATAGCTAAAACTTTCTAATTGGTTGTTTGGCATTGTTTTGCCTTAATTTAGTCCAAAGTTATCCTCAACATCAGCTGTCCCAGACGAGGCAGTCCAGGCCTGCCCTCTCCAGATCCAACATTTTGCTATGCCAGAGCAGGAGGCCCAGGACCTCCCTCATGGGACCTGACAGCTGCTTAGGTGAAAAATATTCTGAAATCTTGCTGTGATTTTATTATATTTTAATTTCCTATGACAAAGAGCAATAATATCTCTAAATTAAAAGTGAAATATTATGGAGATATACAAAAGTGACATTTTATTTTTCGCAAGTCAAACTACGGTTTATTGGAATGCTTCTGACTTCGTATTGAGCTTTTTCAAATAAGATATAAATCTACCACTTTCAGTTGCATATTTAACTTTTTTAACATCATTGAGAATGGTTGAAGCAACCAAAGAATGGCACACTTATCTTTTATGTATTTATTGCAAGGAATGCAAAGATTGAGAGTTTGAACTATAAATAAACTTTAAATAAAATTTTATTTATAAATTTATAATATAAATGTTATATTTTGTATGAATTTTATTTATCATGTTTGTCAAAAACTTACACCCATATGCACACTGGCTGTTTAAAATTGCTGGTGTACTGAATAAATGCAGCAACCAGTTTGGAAAATCAGACAAAGGTAAACAAAAGAACAAAGATAAAATAATAATTTTCACATCTTTTATAATTACTTATTTAGTCCAGAATAATTCCTTTAGATAGCGTTCTCTTCACATCCTCAGACAGTGCAGCACATTTTTTCTACTCACAGGCATAAGCTCAACCATTGCTGTTCTTTTTATTCTATATAAGGGAGATGAATTAATATTTATTCTATGTGAAGAGTTCTGCGCCCTGTGGAGAAAGTTGTCAGAATGTTCAAATTCAACAGCAGTATAAAATTTGTAACATAACTCACCTGAAAAATCGAAAAGAAAATTTTTCCCTTATTCCTATTCTCTATTAATTGAAAGCTAGCTGAGAGCTTCTAATCACTCATGTTTTCCAAATGATTGATTTCTCACTGAAGTGGCCAAACAATGAAAATACTGCAAATCAAACCGACCTCCCTGTATTTTAGACCACTGAAAAATGGAAATACAATTTGCTTTCAGGCACTTTTCATTACTTGATTAATAGAGCTGATTCAGATTTGGGTCAGTGGTTGCTCTCTCTCAAAGGACTGTTTACTCCCCACCCTTGTACGAAGTTACGAAGCAAGGGCAAGCATCACCGTTGCTGCTTGTTCCTGGTGAAGTAAATCTATTCTTTGGCCAGAATTAGGGTCTAAGCACACCTACAGCTGACCTTCTGTATGTCAACATGAATTTGAGTCATTATGTTGTTTATTTTTTAGGTAATTTATACAGAATTGGCAAAGAATTTTCAAGGCCAAGTTCTGCAGCAGTGAATGTGGAAGCACACACACCTACTGCCTTTGATTACTTTCTCACTCACTGCAAACCTTACAGCTCAAATTGAGGCCAGCTCCCAATCATCTGCCACGTGAATTGTGCCAAGTGAACCCAAACTACCTTTTCAGTTCATAAAATATTCATTCAGTCCCAGCTGGGACTGTAAAATATGAATGCTTGGTTATGATGTTGGTAACATACCCTTTTCATTTTCTTACATATGTATAAGGGAAATAGTTATACACCACTTACAAGTACAGCTATATGATGAATTAGTGCTCTAAAAACTTCTCCATCTCACTCTGTTGGAAGCCCATTTGACACTACAATCCTCTGTCTAATCTAAATGGTGGCCATTACAAAAATGTTTCAGATTTTACCCTGCCATAAATTCCTACCCTCTCCCTTCATATCCATCTGCCTTGGGGGAAATTTAAGTTCCTCCATATTACCTTCTCCTGGCATTCAATATTCCATGTTGGACAAGTATTTATTAATGCAATGCAATTCAGAGGTAAAATGCTAATGAACAAAGAGCTTTGGAGTCTCCCAGATTGTATATCCACTAGTTTAGAGAACTGGAGAGTGCTCAAATATACAGCTTTAATCATAGAGGAGCCTAGTGCATAGGAAAATACTTTAAGACACATTTGAGAAATCTTACCTGTATTGCTCTTGGATTTTCTCTTCCCCTTTTTTGACAGACAAGGATTAATACAAGTCTTTACACTTAGAAGTATTAAAATATTCACCTCCCAAAACATGGTTCACATATTCTCAAAAATGTTTAAAATAAAATTTTTCATTAGAAAATAATATACACACCTATCTATCTGTACTAGATGTGTTTCTATGTGTGTAAATTTGTGACATGACATAGTGCTTAGGTCTATTTGCAAGGATTGGGATGAATGTGTTGTCTTTAGAGTCCAAACAACTGAGCTAAAAATGCTCAGAATGCCTTGTGCTAAGAAGCCCTAAGTGAAAAGAACTGTGATGAGTTTGCCTTGTAGGCCCAGTGCTGTGACGTGAACAAAAATGACACAATGTAAGACGTTTTGCCAATCTGAGTTGGAACTATACCCATCACCTTTGAAAAAGAAAGAGCCACAGTACTTTGTGAGCTGATTAAACTTTACTGTTTGGTCTTTACTGGCGACTGACTTACGCGGTTCAACATATAAGGATTAGTGGTGATTGATGCCTCCTTCCCAGTCCTGGAGTTATGGTTGGTAGAAATCCTGCGGTGTTCATCCTTTCTTGGTTCTCTGTAAGCCAATACTGAAGTTTCAGGAAATCATTTACTTCCAGTATTTTTTTTTTTTTCTGTGAGGCAATGTAGTAGTGTATGGAATATCTGCCAGAAAGAGAAACCTCTCTCCTGTAATCTGAACTCTATTTTCTGAGTGAGGAGCCCGCAGACAAGGGGGAAAGACCGATGAAGGCAAATAGGGAGAAAACAAGCTAAAAAATAGTAGGGTCTTTGTGAGGGCAGGAAAAGGAAAAGAAGAAAGAAAAGCTGCATTTGGCTGGCAGATAGGCAGTGATGAGTGTGCTCATCTCATAATTATGCAGCTAAGCAGGAGGTACATCAGTATGGATGTTGTTAGGGCTAAAAATCTTGTCTTGCATGTTCAGCTATATGCACACCACAGTTTGCATGCTCATATGGACAAGCACTTGAAGGGAAACACAATCTGCTCTAATGCCTATCTGCTAGACAAAACGTGCATGATTAGTTCCATATGGCTTTTCTTCCTGAAACACTAGAGTTCCAAAGTGAGGAAAGATTTCAAATAGAGGTGATGATGTATTTCAAAATCGCAGTTCAGTAATGAGCTTATGGGGGAATGTTGGCCTTCAGTGGGATTTAAATGCACATTAGTGTGCTTTGCTGAATAGAGATGTCCTTAAACATCTCCTTAAAGACATGTGCATAGTAAGACATGCACACAGGAAGACATGTACGTAGTAAGACATGCACATAGGAAGACGTGTACATAGTAAGAACTGATCTTGTTTTTGTGGGCTTTGAATCAACTTACAAGTGATTTGCTGTATGAAGATTCCACAGAAGATACCTGCAGTCTACATAAAATCAGTATCTGTTTTCTAATGTAACATTTTCCCTTCCTGCTGAGTTGCATTATCAAAAAGAAAAGTGCTAATGCTATTCCTCTTCACAGGTCACATTTAGGAGACTGATACAATACTTAATGGAAGGAGGTGCCTAGTCTTGTATATGCCTATTCCTACCATTGCAGAGGAGACAGTCCTATAGAGGACAAATCAGAAAATCCAGATGTTCCACTGCATTGTAATGTAACTGAACACTGACTTTAAAACAGCCCCTGACTTCTAGTTCCAGCTTTGAAAAGTTTCTGGGTGAGTTTTTCCTTCTCCACACACCAGACAAAGGAAATGAGGTAGGACAGTCTCCCAGTTTAGATGTCTAAATTAGCTGCCTAAATTTAAGTGCTGTTAGTAGTGACTAGCCTTTGTCAGACAGAATTTTTTAGGGGAAATGATTTCCAAAGTCTCTATTTATCCCAAATGCAAGAAAGAAAACAAAACTCTCTGTCCACCGTGGCTGTTTGGTTTCAGCAGCTGAGAGCACTTTAGCAGGCACCCAGCAATGGGCTGTAGGAACTGCGAGGAGCAGTTGTGGCACAGCTGTTGTCAGCACCTGCCCTGCCATGCCATCTGCAGGGGTGACTTGGTGGGGTGACAGTAACTCTCCACTGAAGACAGAAAATCAGGCTTCCAGGTGGGAGTGTCCAAAAGCCAAGCTGCTGAGCACAGGAGAGTTTTAGTCAGTGAGAAACACCAAGGGAACTAAACACTCGTCTTTGATGTTTCCCTGGAGAAAGAGGGATTCAGTGTCTGCAGTGTCTTGCCTGCTGTCTTCCATAACCAGGGATTACAGAACGTGCCCGGGAGGCCGATTCCCAAACCAGCATCACCCTTCCTGTCATTTGAACAAATGGCTCTGCATTACAGGAAAAGCTGCCTGTTCATGGGGCATTTCACACAGAGGGGATTGTCACCTCCTACTGAACTCAGACTGCTCTGCAGTCAGAAGTGTGAATTTGTGAGAGCAGAAGGCAAAGGTCCCTGCAGGAGACCAGATCAATGGCCTAGGCTGTAGTCACTTAGCCTGTGGAGGGGCACTGTGTGGTTCCTCAGGCTACTGAGAAACTTGAAACACAGCACTTATAAAACAGAGAAGAATGCCCTAGAGTGGGAGCCAGAGTTCTGCCCACAAAAAACAGAGAGCCCACTGAGCCCTGGGTCATGGCTGCTCTCTGCTGCTGAGGCAGTCCTGCCTTTCTCAGTGGCCCAAGAGGAATGAGGACCATACCCACCCCAAATATGCAGTACCTGAAGTTCAGGGCATTTTTCTAATCTCAGGGAGGTGGAGGCTCAAACATTCACATGATTAGAAGAGCCTAGGATCCAGGTTTGGTGTTTTTCACAGCAGGGCTCTCTGTTATGAGTCAGAAGTAGGGCATTGTGTTTTGTGACAAAGTCTTCTTAAGTGAGCTCCAGGATAGTTCAGACTTGTGAAATGAATTCTGAACAGCAGGTCAGGCCCCAAACAGCCTCACAAATTCAGCATAAGCCTAGCTGGTCAGCTCAGCTCAGCCAGGGCCTGTGCCGTGCCTGTTGGTGCTGCAGTAGGCTCTCAGGGGAGCTTTTCCCTGGGGATTCAGGTGCATAAAAAAAGAGAGGCAGCATTTCCCTCAGCTCGTTACAGCAGGGTAGGACAAAATCTTACCCTGATTCCTTCCCTGCTGGGAGCATTGTAAGCTGTTCCTCCTCCTCCTCCTCCACTCCAAGTTGTTTATGACTAGCACAGGCTGCATTTGAAGTCCTATCTGAATGCAGTTTTTTGAAAATTTTATTTCATAATACAGAAATAAATGGCTCATAACAATGGGTTGAACTGCTGTCACTTTCCTTCTCCCTCAGGCAGAGAAGGGAGCTCCCTGACAGCTTCCTTGCATGCCACCAGGCACCTCCAGTCCTTGAACAGGGTTTTTCACAATGTACATTTTGGATATAGACTCTTAAATTCTGCCTAAGCACCACTTTGCATACATAAATCTCTTTTTGGAACTGAGGATTAATCCATGTGCCTCACTTTGTCATCTGCAAAATGGAGAATTTTCTTACCTGACAAGAAAAGTGAGAGGATAAATATTTCAGAGACTATGAAGTACTCAGACAACTCAGTGCGGGTGACAAAAGTACTTTGGCTAGACAGGAAAACGCTTCTTTAAAATTCCCAGAAGAGCAGGACAGAATAGAGATGAGATCCAGCACTGTGGGAGGCAATTGCAGCACTCTGTGTGATAGATGGCACCATTCCCAGCGCAGTAAAATGGAACTGTGCGTAGACTCTCATCCCTGGTACGCTCCCTTCACTTCTGGCACGCGCTTCATCCGCCCTCTGTGCCACCAAATAGTGCTGTTCACCCTCCTGCTCTTTAATTCTTGTTTGGGACATCAAGTCCTGCAGAAAGGGAATTGGGATGGAGTGGTACCACATTTGTGCTGCTTATTTTGATGTTACGGGACGATCTATGCAATTCCCTCAGGGACACAACCTCGGAGCTGTGTCCTACAGAAATGCAGGAACAGAAGATTTAGGGGGAAGTGGGCTTATCTGAGTAAATATTTACCACGTGCAGATCTCTGAACACTCTCCCTCCAGGCAGGGCACCCCTTGGCTGTCAGCTCAGGCCGCTGGGAACCCGTGAGTGACGCCGGGTGGCAGCTCCGGCGCGTTCAGCTGCTGTTTGCAGGCTCGTCCCACGAGAGGGCAATACAGCAACATCCATCCCACTGCCTCCCGCACAGGAAAGGATCGGGCTCTGCAGCCCGGAACTCCATGCTACAATATATGTGCGCTATTTATAGAAAGAGCACTTACTCTTTTAAAGTGTTGCTTATAGCAGTAAAATATAATCAGTCTGCATTAAATTTCATCCCACAGAAACTAATATGGCCCTCTGCTGCTATCCAATCTAGGACACCTAAACATTAAAAAAACCCCTTTTTTTCCCATATCTTGGACACTCTATCAGACAATTAAACTGGAGGCTTAGTGCTACAACTCATCCTCAGGGAGTAGCCGATTTATCAGCTGTTTTAATAGGACTAACAGTTTGAGTACAATTCTATAGGTTTGTGTGTTACTTTCATTGACCTTTATGCAATCAAATACCTTATTTTGTATCTCAACCTCGGGTCTGTAATCTCTTTTGTTTGGCTGACAAATATCTGTGTAACCTCCTAACCTGGTTGATCCAAATGAGCTTTTTGAAAGTGCCACTGACAGCAAATCACTGTGGTCTATAAAAGGTTTATCTTTCACTTGACTGGAAATTGCTTACCATGTGCTAAACACTGTTGATACTGCCAACCAGAAATGCTTTTTTCCCACAGATTTCATGTTCTGTCTTATATTCCAAAAAACTGTGCATATTTTGCAGCTGTCTTATCAGATGTAGCTGAAATATTTGGTTCTGAGTGATTCAGTTGTACATGAGTGATTTCTCTTTGCTTTGCATTACACATAAGTTACTGGCCAGCTGCAGGCTTTGGTAGTGATTTGCAGTGTCACCAGCCATTAGAAAGGAGAATGCAGAGTCATTAAGCAGATCTTGGCAGGTAAATGAGAGAAGAACCACATCAGCAATGCTGTGAGAAACTGCTGTAGGAAGGAGGAAACACATTTTTACAAGCAACTGCTTAAAATGAGTGAATAAGTAAGGTGAGATAAAAGACCTTGCTGTGACTGCACTGCTTGCAGATGATGAGGACAGGAAGGCAGGGATGCAGGGAGGCCTGGCAGCACTGGCTCCTCCAGTGTCAGCGTGAGCAGCAACCAGGCTGCAGGTTCTGCCAGGCCCACAGCCACAAAAAGGTCAGCATTTTTTGCATGGCAAAGACATTATTGTGTGTACTTCTCCCACATCTCTTGCTGTTTAATTGCTATAAACAGTTGGGCAGCTCTGTGGAATGGAGGAATTAAGCAGCTTGATTAGTCACCGTTTGTGAAATTGTGGCTGGTGCACGTGTCCCTGCACAGCCCGCGTTAGGCACACACGTGAGGCCATCATTACCCATGAGGATGAGCTGACACCCTCCCAGATCAGGAGTGAGGATGGTGGAAAGCAGAGTCATTTATGCCACAGGGATTGCAGCAGTGCTGGGGTGGGAAGGAGAGTGAGCCTTACAAGATTGGAAAAAACTGTACTCAGAAAATTGCCTGGATGAAGAACTTCTGTATCGATGAGGACAGATCGGTCCCTAATGATTCTGTGCCCTGCTGTGAGAAATGGCTGTGCTGCCATCATGAAAAATTAAAAATTAATTTACTCTCTGTTTTGTTTTGCCTTCCTTTTGGACACCACGGGTGATCAGGGAGCACTGTTACCTCTGCAACTCTGCCCATGACTTTTCTGCTGACCAGAGAGACACTGTACTCTCATGAAGGAGACTGATCTGGTATCTTTCCCCACAAGGTGTACTTGAAAGGGTTCTTTAATGAGTCTGTAGCTTCCAAAATTACTTTGGGAAAGACACCAGGAAGCTGTGCTCAGAAAAAGGTGAGGTGAGAGCAGTGCAGCCAAGGCTGGGCACAGCCCAGTGTGGAGAGCACTGAGCAGCTGCTGCTGGCTGTTCACGTGGAACACACTCAATGCTGCCAGGAGAGAGAAAATAATGATGAGAATGCGAGGCAGATTAAAGTATGAGTGGAAACAGTCGTGCATCAGGCTTGCCAAAGGGACAAAGGGCACACCAGGGCCAGGCTGGGAGGCTGCCATCCTCCTGTCTGCCCTGTCACACCCCTGTGGAGGCAGCAGAAGGGAACAAGCAGCACCAAAAGGAGGATCCTGCTGGTTATGGGGACCAAACCATTGCCCAGCCCAGGGCCAGGGTGCCTGGTGCTCTGCAGCCGCTCCCCAGGGCCGGTTCCAGTAGGAAAAGCCAGTGAGGAAGAGCACTGCGGGCTTCTGTCCTGGTCTGGGGGCAGACCCTGCTGTCCCAGCTTCACCTGCTGGGCCCCTGGCTCAGCCACAGAGCTGCCCTATAGCTGCAGCCAAGCGTGCCCATCCTCAGGTCTGCAGTGGTCCCTGGTCGCCGTTCCCATCCTGGTTCTGCCCCAGGGCTGCTGCAGTGCCAGAACTGTTGGAAGATCAGTATGACCATTTATAGGTTCATTTCCTTTTAATGAAAATAATGGCCTTCTCCAGACTAATTTGCACCAACTTTTCAGTGTACTTCAGCACTAACACTGGATGGAAAACTTCCTTTACATCAACAAGATTTGTTTAATGGAAAAGGCCCTTACCACTGGGGAAAGCAATTTTTCCAACCCTCAAAACTAACTGCCAGCCAGCAACAAAAAAGAAAAAAGAGGAAAAAAATGATGGAAATTATAAAAAGTTCTGTGACTTTTTAAATGTGATTCTTTACTTGTGTTAAATATGTGACAGCAAATCGCAATAGACTTTTAAGCAAAAATAAACTTGAGTGCACTTACAGGAGATGTTACCTGTAAGACACATGTAAATATGTGTAAATAGGGCTACACAATTTTTATTAAAGCATCATAAAGAAGAAAATACAGCTTTAGTGTGACATGCAGTTTGTAAACAATTCACAAATCTCCAGGTAAATTTGAGCACTGTGATGAATGTGCACATGCAGAGATTGGATTTTGGATAGTTGCCATTGTTTAACTGCTGAAAAAAAAGAAGAGAGGCAAAGCCTGAAGAGTTTTGTCAGCTCAGCCACTTCCAAAGTGACCTCCCACCCACGCACAGTCCCGTTCTCACAGCACAAGCTGCTGTGCAAAGCCACTCACACATGCTGATCACAAAGCACAAACAAACAGGATCAGTTTCTGATTTAAGAAGTAGATGAGACTAAAAAAAAGCCAACCTGAAACTTTAGCCCAAATGAAGAACTTTATAGGACAGGGCTGGTTCTGCCTTGTGGAAGGGGACAGAAGCAGAATGCTCCAGCCTCTTCCCTCACAGCAGGAAACTGTGTGTGGATGGTGCTATCCAAAGTTTGCAGCTTTCCAGCTTTTAGCCTGCAGTTAAAATACACTTCTCTAAATCACCCCACTTTGAAGATGCCTCTTCCCACTGTGTGGTTAAGTAAATACATGTTCTCAGTAGCTGAACATAAGCAAAGAAGTTCATATTTTTATCTTTTATTTGATTACCACCTTTGCTACAAGATTTGCAGTGAGTATTCCACAGCATCCAGATGAATGACATGTTACAGAACTGGGGCATCAGCCATTACTGACTAATCACAGTTTCATTCATTATATTTTACATAATTTAACTGGCTGAATCAGCTTATCATTAAGGCAATTTGCAAACCATTTAGAGCTTTTGCAGTGGAGTTCATGACAATTTCCTTTTCCCACAACCAAAGCTGTTTCCTCAAGTATCTGCACAGTTATTTCCTGCTTGGGATGTTTACCTATTTCATGGGGAAGATCAGTAATTTCAGCTGAGACAGATTGGCGGAGTTAAACTCAATGGGAGCCTGACCCCAGGTTCTGTAACCAATAGATTATATAATAGAGGTTTATTACTTTTCAGAAGAAATGACAAAACTAAACATTAACAGACAGATTGACTTTCCTGTGGGGTCACTGTTCATTAAATTCCCACTGCTTTTACAATCTGAGCTGCTACAGTCATTTAGCTTTTAGCTCAAGTCATTAAAGCGAGAAGATTGTTTCTTTATCACCTTGTGACCATTCTTCATCTTAATGACAGTTTTCAAGCTCTCATCTTAAAACTGGCAAACACTATTAAAAAAAAAAAAACAAACCTGTTCCTTCTGTGGCTTAAACACAAACAAACCCAGTTGCTTCCATCCTTCTCATTTAATATCTGACAGGCACTGATTTGTGCCAGGCAGGTAACCAGGTGCCTGCTGGAGACAGCTGGGCAAGGATGCAAACCTCCTTCATGGAAGGTGGTGCTAGACTCAGGGCAATCAGCTCTGAAGGTCTCACCCCGAGAAGCAGCATTTTGTGGGGAAGTAGGAAAGTGCCATGCTTTGGCAGGTAAGAAACCAGGATTGGCAACTGGGGATGGGGTAGTTGGACAGAGCAGGACATGCCACTGAGGGGTTTTGACACTGGGAGTGTGCACAGATGCCCTGGGGCATCAGAGGTCTGTAGCTGGACCAGAAAGTAGTGGCTTCAACACCCCTGACATCTTTTGTCTTCTCCTTTCCTCTTCCATAAGAGACTATGCAGATTTTGGACAGATACCATTCCAGAAAGTCATCCAGGTACATCAGAGAGGATTGGGAAAGACGGCGCAGAAAACAGTAAGAAACTGTAGAGAAACTCCCTGCAAGGGATCCCATCCATCAAAGAATCATAGAATTAAATCACAGAATGGTTTGGAAGGGACCTCAGAGATGATTTAGTTCCAATCCCCATGCCATGGGCAGTGATACCTTTCACTAGACCAGGTTGCTCAGAGCTCCATCCAGCCTGGCCTTGAGCACTTCCAAGGATGGGGCATCCACAGCTTCTCTGGGAAACCTGTGCCAGGGCCTCAACACCCTCATGGTAAAGAATTTCTTCTTAATATCTAATCTAAGCCTACTCTCTTTTGGTTTGAAGGTGAAGAAGGACATTTTTTTATTTCTTATTAGGTAGACAAACCATAACATTTCTAACTTTGAAACAAATATAATTAATAACAAGATTCATTACACATCTTAATCACATTCAGTATCTACAGATTTCAACAGCTACAAGGACATTGTTTTTAGGACCGTTGTTTCAGGTCACAGGCTACTTAAAAATACAAGGACCACAATATGAAATGTTTGATGAGAGAACAGAATAAGAGAACCCACTTATCTTACATCACTGATTTTCCAAGGAAAAAACCTCTTCTGTACATTCTACATTTATCACAATAATCTAATTCCCTCTTTTTCTGATAACACAGGGCTCATGTCTTAGATTTTACGTTGTTTTGATGAAAGATGGAACAAACCTCTTTCATGTTTGCCTCTTTCTCATCGATTGTGACCTTTTAACTTTGTTTCCTATCACTGACTGATGGTGGAGCAATGCAACCTGACTCCTTTCATGCCTGCCCACTCCAAAAATGGAAAGCTGATAAAAGCAATAGATGAGATAGGAGGAGGCAAACATCTGTTGAATCAGTGTTCTATGACTTAGAGATGTTTTTCCGAGCCCTTAACCCACCAGACTATAACAGCTAAGGATGCCTAAACCAAGAAAAACCTGGAAGAACTTTACAGCTGAGCAACAGTGCGGGAAGGAGGCCGTGCAACATCTTAGGCCATTCCTAACATTACAAGCTCCAATTATTTTTATTTTCTAAATCCAGATTTATTGTTTGAGGCCATCACTAAAATGTTCTTTGTTTTTCCACTATGAAACAGATGGCATAAATGTGCCCTGCAATTTTATTGCTATGTTACAATTTCACCATGTCATGCTCAAACCAATGGGTTTGTTCAGTCCACAATAAAACCTCCATTCTGCTGTGCTGCCAACGGATGCACTGAATAAACTGAAAAAGTTTCAAGTTGGCAAATCAATATTTCATTATTTGTCTCATACAGGTTTTTTAGCTATAGAAACAAAGCTCAACAACAGATAAAAGCTTGAAATGGTTACTTGGAAAAGTGTAATGAGAATGGACTTGTGCACAACCACTGCATTTTTAATCTCAAAGTTTTTTAGTACATCTTTTTCAGCATGATGAGATTAGACAAAATTGCTGAATTCTGTTCTCTGTAAGGTTGGTCAAACCACTGGCTGAAAGAATCTTTCTCAAGGTTATACACAAGTGAAAGAAAACTTCTGTTATAAATTTACCTTGGCACAGGCGAGAATATAAAAGGAGAGTCTAATCTGTGAAGAGGTGTTCTGAAGAGTATTTGGTTCAAGAACATGACTAAAGAGAAAAAAACCTGAAATACAGCAGGATTTAACTCTTTACAGTCCTTTATTGGTGCTTTTCAAGCACAGCAGGAGTCAACTGTTCGACACATCTAATGGTTTACGGCCAGAGGCAGAGATACTCTCACCTCGGAGGGATTCTCACACCCAGGGAGAGTGGGGTTGACACAAGAACACAGAAACATTCACAGAAATCCACTCCCTTGATTTCTTAAGGTGAATACAGTAGGCCAAACTCAATTGTTACTGACAGAGGCTTAAAAGGGAAATGACAAGAAAAATATTGCAAATCTCTTGGCTCTAGGGGACACTTTATCTGCCTGCCCTGTGGAGACAACCTTATTCACACCACCAAGGGTGCAGAGAGGTGACTTAGAAAGATCCTAAGGAATGAAAACACTGATCAGGTGAGACAGTCACTGCAAGGTTGCTGGGATAACCCCAGCACTCCTGCACACCTTCCTCCACACCAAGCAGCCTCTGATTAACCCTCTCTGGAAGCTGACTCTTTCACACCGACAGATTCCACCAGTGCCTGCACTGGCTGATCCAGTTTAGCAGACCCGTACCTCTGGTTGCTCTGGAGGGTGGCTGGTTTGGTGTGACTGGTTCAACATCCCCATTTTGATCTCCCTGCTGCGGATTTGCTGCGTATCTTGATACCAACCACAGCAAGAAGGCAGGCCAAGGAAAGTAGAGAAGCATGTGTTAACTGGATCCAAATGTAGACAATAAACCTATAAATGTAGCAGAGACGTGTACATGAACAAAACCAAGGGTTTTGGAGGACTTTTAAACAACTACTACAAAAGTAATTACTTCAATTGAACTGGCCTCTTCTTTTTTTTTTTTTCTTTTTTTTTTTTTTTGGTTTTTCTTTGGAAAAAGACTAGACTATCATTTAATTGCACCACTTTCTTTAGATTCAGCATTAAAAGAGACCTTTTAACATTTCTGAATGCCCTCAAATAATTAGATTTGCAAAACTCACCCTGTAGCATTTTATTTAAATTAATTAACTTACCTGCCAGCAGTTTAAATAACAAAGTGAAGAACACAGTTTGTATCAGGCACTGGACAGTAATGGCAGGAACGTTCCCAAGGTACCTTCACAGGATTTCTTTAAACTGCCTTCAAAGCCATGTAAAAAACATGCAGCGTTTAGAACTTGCCCCAAAGAAATTAAAATTAAGGCCATGCGAGTAAGAGAGACAAGGGCAGGACCTGGAAAACTTCTGATGCTCACCTGGCCTCCTTTGCAGCACAAATCCAGCTAAGGTGCTGCTGGGATATGGCACCCGGAGAGAAGGGATGTCCCTCCATGGCAGCTCAGGGGTTTGTAAAGCAGAGCGGCCACCTGAGGCCACGGGGAGCCGGCGCAGCTCTCACAGCCCTGCGGTGTCTCACTGGGAGTGAGCAGTTCTTGCCACAGCAGCTTTGGTCACGTGGAGCACGTTGCCACGGGCTGGTCCTGAAGGTAAAAAGGGCTGCAAACAGGAACAGTGCCTGCTCCTCAGAGGCATTAGTTCCTGCATGGTCAAATGCAGCTGGCAGCCAGGCAGAGCGGCTGCTGTCACAGGCGCACACCACAGCAGCCTGGGCTCCACCACCACATCTCCATCAGTGCTGGACCCCTCCAGGAGTGGGGAAAGGCAGCGTCTCTGCCATCTCTCATCCAGCAATGCCTCCATCACATCTGAGTGCTAGCCAGCCTCAGACAGCAGCTGTGGCGGGGACACACAGTGTTCACCTGGCCTGAGCAGGCTCTGGGAAAGCAGAGGGAAGTGCCAGGGGGAAGTGGGGGACTGCAGGGTAGCCCCTGGAAGAATCTCACCTGTGACATCTCGTGAAAGAGAAGCATTTGTTCACTTACTAACAAGAGCAATCTCTTCAAAAGAAAGATTTATTGAAATGATGTTGACTATGAGCAAGGCACTCATTTGTCATCGTCACCAGCACAGAGGAGGTGCCAGATGAAAGGTCCACAGGCTGTACCTCACTCTGAAATCCTGTGTCAGACAACAAAATGAATTCCACAGGTCTCCATCCTTTGCAAGCCCTGGCACACAAGAGCTGCTGGGTAAGGGCAGGCCAAGGGAAGTGAATGCTTTGGGGATGTGGGGTAGCACTTCTCAGTGCCTGGGAGGGCATTTTGCACATCCCAAAGCAGGACTCTGGGAAAAGGCCTTACACGTTTGGTGTCACTTTGGAGAACCCTTTTCAACATAAAATGGGCAGAAAATGTGGTGCAGGCAGTACTGGTGAAGTGAGATGGCTTAGTCAGCCTCATCAAGATAAACACAGCAATCTGGAAATCTCTGGACAAGTGAGCAACGTGGGATGATCTTTTTTCAGTCATGTTGCTAGGAGACATCACCATAGTCAGTCATAAAACCATCAACTGCTGCTACTCAGGAATTTTTTTAATAAACACTTCTATACTGAAGAGTAACTCAGTGAAGCTAAAATTGCTGATGGGACCATGCCAGTTTTGACAAAAACAAGCAACAAAGCCTATACTGATAAAGACTTCTCAGGTTCCAGATGACATTTGTGATCCATAAAGTGTAATACCAAGGTTGGTGTCACCAGCATACAAAAAATCAAGAGAGCAGCTCAAACCCACACCCTACAGTATCCCTTAACAGAAGTATACTGGTCTGCTTTCCAGCAATCCATGAGAAGTTAGTAAGTAAATTAAGTCTATGTTAAGTAGTTTAAATTCACTACACACAGAGATCTGCATAAACTATAGAGAATTTCAAAGGATTTTGAAGCTTGAGAAAGATAGACACTGCAAGCTTAGTCTAATGGTCAGAGCTGCCTAATGCCCTGCAGTGGAGGAAACACAAGTTCAAATCCTTGCTCCAGGGCTGCGGGTGAAGGTCAGAGTGAGAGCCAGCCTTCCTCAGGGGCTGGGGGTTTGCTGACAGCCTGGCACTGAGATCAGGATTTTGTGAACAATTTTCAGGAAGTCAATGCTGAGTTATGCAGAACAGTAAATGTTGAAATCTGAAAGCAATGTGCAGAACAGAAACCCCCTTTTTTAAACATTCCTGCCAGTGCAGGAGAGAGGTAGTGTTTTCATGGAGTCAAGCTGCCTGTGTGGAAAGGCTGGAAGGTAATGAGGGTGGAAGCACAATTAGGCAAGAAAAGGGAAACTAAGCTACAAGTAGCACTTCATAAGGCTGAAAAAAACTATTGAAGAGAAAATAGCATTAGAAATTATTTTCAAAGATACATTTCTTCTAGAGAAGCTGCACAATAAAAATATCAACTGTTATGCACTTTAAAAAAGAAGCATGTGAAAGATTTTAGGGGGAGCAGAAACAGGAGGTATTCAGCACTTTTATTAAACCAAATGCAAAAACCAGCAAGCTAAGGAAAAAACCCAACACATCCAGATACAGAAAAATGAAAAAAAAATGAAACATGTAGCTCTTCATGATTACATGTATATTTTACCTTCACCCATCTGTAAGGAAAAACCTATGGTTAGAATAGAACCACAGACAGAAAAGTAGACACAACAAAAGCAAAAGGAAAAAATAAAAGTAATAATTCTAGTAGTAAATGGAAATAAATTACTAGTGCTAGGAAAGTTTAGGGGTACTAGCTGTGGAAAATGTTTGAGCTGGTCACACTGCCCTTGCTTTTCTTTGACAGTACCATTTTTTCACAGAAAGTCCTGGCAAGAAACGCTGCCTGCAGTGGTTTTAATCTTGGAAACAACCCACATGAGGTGGCTGCACTCAGACTGGCACTTGAAAGGCCATAGGTGATAGCAGACTGTGCCTCTCCCTGTGCCACAGCAGGCTGACACCTGCCTCTGGTCCCCAATGCTGCGTTCATCCCCTCGGCTCTTTGTCCAGCACTGAAACACTGCCTGGCCTGGGCGTGAGCAGAGCAGCAAGGCCAGGGGAGGAGAGCAGGGAAGCCTGGGTCCCAGAGCCACCTGTGTACAGATGTGTGTCACCAAACAAACAACTCGAGTCCCTGTGCACAGCCAAGAGCGGCTGCTGCGCCACTGCCAGCGGCAAGAGCTGAGTGAGAAAATAAAGAAAAATCAAACTGGGAGCCTCTGACCCATGGAATTGATCCAGGGTCTGTTGTGTGGGAAAACACATCCCACACCACAGGAAAGGCCAGGGAGACAGTCTGGTACAGATTATTGCTTACACAGAGATTTCGTTGCTGGCAGTATCAAAATGAATTTTTTAAATACTTGTTTCCTTCTTGCTTAAAGTGCCTCAGCTAACCCCGGGAGCCACGCAGTTATGTACAATGCTTCTGAGTGGAGAAGGAAACAGCAGGGCACACTGAAAATTGTCATTTTGATTCTTAGGCTTTGTCTCTAAAGGGGAAAACAGCACAGCACTCAGTGTGTCTTTATTGCAGTATACACAGAGACAAGACAGGCAAAGAGGACACAGGTCTAATATTACAGCAAACATTGTTGCAGAGATCTAAATGGTAAGCAAGGCCTGTATCATACACTGTATAATATATGTGCTGGAGATATCTATATCTATGTATCTCTAGATAGATATGGTCAAGAGACCATAAGCAAGACCTTTCTTGCACTGACTTGCTACTTAGCATTCAATAACTCACTGCCAAATGAAAAATATAATTACCAAGATAACCCTGCAGAAGAAAAGTGTACTTCAACTTTCTGGCAAAACTCAAAGTTCAATTACCCTGTAGCAAATCAATCAAATGTGTGTGCAGCAAGCAATGAAATAGTACAGATGTCACCTCAGTGCTTTCAGCTGAACATGGTTTTCCTTCTTTTTAAAAATCAGCAAGTGGCACTAGGTGACATTTACAAAGCTCACATTATGCAGAAGATAAAAAGAAATCTATCAGTGTGATTTAGAGCAGCACAGCACAGTGCTCTGGGCACGAGAAACAATAAATAATGAACATTCATCACTGCTAACCTGAGCAATGATCTGATTTTTATAGACACTGAGATTCATGACACCAGTTTAGCACCGTATCCCCCACGTTCCCACAGCTGGAAGCCAGGCCTGCAGGGGCAGCCGTGTGCTGAGCCTTGTGCACACGTCAGCCCATGCTGAGGGATGTGAGGCCAGGATACAAACGTGTGTGTGCACAGCAAGCCCCACTTCACCCAGGGCAGAGCGTCCTGTTTGGATGGTGCTGGCCAGGGATACACAAATAAAAGCTTCCCAAGGGGAGCACGGGGCCACAGTGTGCACCGACAGCTTGGAAGTCACTGCTCTTGGCTGCTTCAAGGACCTTTCTTTGCCCTTTTGTTATGAGCAGCACAAAACTGCACTTGAGTTCACGGCTCTGAGACACAAACCTCACTCTGGGCTTCACCAGCCTCTCCCACAGGCCCTGCACTGGTGAACAATCCCAGGGACACTTTATCCTGATTACCAGAGTGGGAAGGGATGACACATGCTTTGTGCTGCCTGGAATGGAGACCTTCAGTTTCCAGCAGGGATCACTACACATGGTTGGTTTTGTTCTCTGTTAATTCACCATTCCTAGAGCTGACACGAAATTTTGTAGTCACTTTCAAGTGGCTGAAGTGAACTTTGAAATTAAGTCCTCCAAATTCAACATTTTTTGCTACAGTTTCCTTTCCTTTGGCCTGTGACTTATGTAGCTGTGGCTACAGGAAATCATAGAATATTCTGAGTTAGAAGGGACCCAGAAGGATCATCAAGTCCAACTCTTAAGTGAACAGCCCATACGGGGATTGAACCCACAACCTCGGTGTTATTAACACCAGACTCTAAGCAAATGAACTCATGCCAGCATTAAATGCTTTTTTTCAAAATTGGAAACTATACAATTTCACAACCCTGATTAAAACCAAGCCTGAATTTTGGAACAATAGACTTGCCTACCTGCAAACAAAATTATATTTGTATTTTATATCATCAAAACAATTGATTCATGAAACTAAGTCCATAGAACAATGGAAATTAAAAGACCACAAATGCACAAAGTAAATACTGTAGTTGTGTAAAACTGATATTTTGAAACATTAGAGGCATCTTAAAAAATTTTATTTAGCATATTGAAAAACAAATGTTACAAAAAATTTTCTATAAACATAGGCAAAAATGTTTAAATAGGATAATTTAATGTAAACCAAACCCCTTTAAAATACACAATATTGTAATCAAAGGTTATTTACATCCAGTGAAGAGAGAACAACCTTCACTAATGTTAATATCATCTAAGCAAATCATTAATTTCCATAATTTCTTAAAACAGCGCCACCGTTAAGTTAGTTTTAGTAGCTAAATCATTTCAGTCCTAATATAAGATGAAATTCAATATTACATTCGGAAGTGGGAAAGGCAGTATCCTGACTATTCATGTCATCAGTCAAGACAGCACTGCATTCAGAGTAGCAAAACCTTAGAGAGGTACAACTATAAATTTATATTTATTGCATGACAATGCAATTACAGGATAGGTAAAACAACAAGAAAAAAAAAGTTGTATAAAACCTCAGTACAAATAAAATTTTATTTTTCAATCAGCTTAGAAAAGCCAACCACAAGACTAAGCTATTTTCCCACATTTGACAAAACAGAACAAAACTATTTGTAATTTGACACTATTCCAACATGGAGAAAACTGTTCATGTGTCAGAGGAAATGCATTTGCACAACTGTCCCACACAGGTTTCATTTAAATATTAAATTTATTCACCAAGACACAAATTTATAGTCCAAATGTCTTTCACACTCATGTACTCATGGAAAAGGCATTGTCTAATTAATTCAACTCATAGATCACTTTTTGTTTGTGACTTCTTTTGGAATGGCAAGCATCAATTTTGGATTGCACATGAAAGTATCTACTGGACACAGTAACAGCACAAAGTAACATATTCAACGCAGGAGCCAGAAACAAACCCTTCAGAAGTGGTAGTGGAATACAGAGTAAAGAAAAAACAGAACAAAGGGAAAAGCCAGCTCATCTCTAAACTACTAAAGCAGACTGCCCATGTTCAGGGGATGATGACAGCTGCTTCACAACCTAATGTGACATGGGTCATCTCCATGCACTTCCTACAGGAAAGTCCTATATCCTGACGAGGAAGTTACTGCTAAAACTACTCTCTGTGCTGGCAGGCACAGGAGATGCCAATACGGCACAGACACTGAAGCACCAGATCTTTCTGAGGTGGCTCCTGCACGCTGGGATGAGGCACTTTGTTCTAGTAAATCTGCCCAAAGCAGTGTATTTATTAACTCTTGCTTGGTATGAAAGGAGCTTTAACTTCCACAAGTGGCAATTCAGGATTCACAAGAGCTAAAACCACTTCAAAAGAAAAGGTCTGACAGTCCACAAACAAAACCCAGGCAATTTTTACTACAAGTGTCCAAAACATACTGTACTTATCTGCCTATCTTAATATATCTATAATATATAATGAATAAAAATGAGAGCTACAGTTTTGACAGTGGAGTCAGGAGTTTGGCCAGGAGTTCATCTCTAATACAACTTGCCTTAGCAGCTGAAGAGCCCCAGCAGGCAACAAAGGCAAGCTACTCTTTGCTAAAAATGAGAACTCCTGACTCCACTTGTCAATACATTAGATCATATTCTTATCAAAGTGTGCATTTACACACCCATCTATAACCATCCATTTCCTTCCAGTCTCCTTCCATAAAAATCCTTTGGGAAAAGGTGGGCCAAGCCCCCACAAGAGGGACATTAAAAACAATTTCAAACAGATGGCATGGGCATTCATTTGGGATGTTTGAAACAAGACAGTTTGGGTTTCTGTCGTAAGAAAGACAAAACAACATAATTTAGTCCTTCAGTGCCCAATAAGTTTAATTTGGTGCTAATTGATTAGTAGACCACAGAACAGTACTAAGCTAATGCCATGCTACCTTGGTGTGGGAAGAAAGAAAACTGAAACTTAATACTCAGAAATTAAACTGAGCAATTAACTTTTCAATCAACCTGTGAAAAAAGAATCACCACACTAGAATTTGTACCACCTAAACCAGGTGGATGAAATTCTGTACAAGCCTGTATATAACTTGCATTCATCTCTTCAAGCCTCAGAAAGTCACTCCACACTAATGCTTGGGGTTATGCATGCATGTTCTTAGAATTCCTTGTTGGAATTGATAAGCAATAAATGTTGTTGAAAAAAGATATCTATATTCTCTGCAAAGAATTTCCACAGGCACCAGTACAAGGTGCACACAAGGTACATGTCAGTAGGCAAGAGAGAGAACTTGAGGAAGGGGTTTATAGCAGGGAAAACCTTGAGGAAGGTTTTCATAGTTGGGGAAAAAAGGAGGTCACAGACACTGAATTTCTTTCCTTTTTCTCCTTTTAGAAAGGGAGGTAATGCCTTTGGGTGTATGTGCTTATAGATTACATCCTGGTCCCAGTGAAAATCACAGTAGGAAGTCTATGATCAGGATTTTATCCACGCTTGAGTACTCCAGTATTACTGTTGCACGAACTTTCAGGTTCTGAAGTTAACATACGCACACTTGTCCCTTCTAGAATAGAAAACTAAAACCAGATAGGAAAACAGGAAAGGCAGAACACAGACAAAAATTATACCATTGAATTCACCAATTAGTGTCTTGAATTGTCAGCTTCTAAGCATTTACAGAATTTTGAGCTGTAATAGCAAAAGCTTTACAGTACACCTCTCCAGCTAGGACCCTGGAATTATTGCTCTTACACCAGCATTCTCTATATGAGAGCCTGGTTTGAACACAAAGGCTCCCAGCTTCCTGAGGGCCAGGAGAGGGTGCAGCATGTAACAAAAATCCAAGTGAGAAAAAGGAACCAACCAGACAAGAGGCAATACTGCAAAATCAGTCCCCTCTAGTGTAAATAACTATTAAAATGTTGCTTAAGGATTCCCTATTGCAGGGAATTCTGACAGTCTGCAGTAAGAAAGGGGAGGGTGATCCCACAAATCTTGTGGGGAATGTGGACAGTGTTTGGAATAAAACAAGTGATGTCCTTCAAAACAGAGGTACTTTTGAGAAGTATGACAGAGCACCACATCTGTACCTGCACTACATTCTCAACACAGATTCCTTATCTTTTAGGACATTCTATAGGGGAAAAAATCCCAAACCCAAAGCACGAGTGAACCTAAAAAAGGTGAAATTCATTGAATAAAAGTCCGTTAAATTACAGAAATGCATAATAAGCCAAGATAAAGTGCTACAAAATGATTACTGATTTTTAAAAGGTCCATGGCATTCTTCTTGTTTTACTTAGTACTGGTGACAATGGGAGTTAGTGCAATGGCACTGGCTGAACTGGAATTCACAATGTCTTCATATTGTGGGGGTGGATCTAAGTGTTGTTCAGTTTCGCTTCTTCTTACACTGATTTCCCCAGTGGCTTCCTCATAGGAAGGAGGAGGATCACAGTTTGAGAGCCTTGTGGATATTGAGTCTGACCGTGCATCCGAATAGCTCAGACCTCCTGGAGAGAGCCCACTAACTTCATACATTTCCTCCTGTGGGGAATGAACAATGCTGAGAGGCGGCGGGAGGGGCCCTCTGCCATCAGCACCATCGCCCAGCGCTCCGTGGGCTCCCCTGTGCACGTACACCGACTGCCTACGCATTTTCTTTTTAAACAGGCATCTCCAGATGACAAAAATGACAATGAGGATAACAAAAAGGCCAATGATTAATGGAAATGCAAGGTAAAATGAATACCAGCTATGTCCTGTGTTACCTTCTCCCTGAAGTCCGTTTTTGTAGACTTTCCAGAACTCCTTCTAGAAGAGCAAGACACAACACGTCAGAAACTATAACACAGTTAATAAAAATAAGCAATGTAAGCAAGTTGTTTTAAAGAATGAGGGGAAAAAAAAGGCATTTCAAATATTGATGATTAAAATAAGAACTGGCATGGATAAGCACACATAAACTTTCAATTTTTCTTCTCATGTGATTAGTGTTACAAAAGGCTTTTGGTTTTTTCAAACAAACTCCTCACTACTTTTAAGATTCTTATGTCTGCACTCAATATTTACAAACATGCAGCACAGACAGGACTAAGCAATAATACACAAAGAAAAGAAAAAAACCCAACCACAAAACAAACTAGGAAAAAAATATCTCAAAAGCTCCTGCCTAATCAGCATGCACATCAGCCATCCGGTGGATCAGAATCTGTCAGCACCACTCAAGGTACAAGTTTAGGGTTTGTTTGTTTTAAAATTGCAATAATACACCAGTACAATTTGACAGGGAAACACTGGCTCAGAATGACAGATCATTTTGGCAAAGCACAACTATGCTGTACTGTCTTATCATAATTTAGACATGCCCCACCCTCTGGCTCATGCATTAATTCCTGTCAGGCTATTTTGAGTTGATCCAGATCCTCTGTTTACAGTTAAAAATAGCACCATAACTATGAGGCTATTACAGGGGTTATCATACTCTAGAAACCTTGACAACATAGCTACAGATAAATGGAACATAAAGTGAAAATATGAACAAGTGAAAACAAAGATGAAGGGGGACACCAATACTTTAAAGTCCTCTTTGCTGTATTTATATGCACAAGTAGGAGCACAGAGATCATGTTACCATGCAATTTCTTCGGCAATGAATGCTATGAAAGAACAGTACAAAAGAAAAACATACCCTGTCTCAAAAGAGTAGTCATCCTCACCTGCAATGTCTCTTCTACTATGAAACACCTCCACTGTGTTTTATAGTCACAATTTAGTGTATTTTAGTATCTTGTAGTAGAATTAAAAAAAAACCCAAACCAAAAAACTGTAATTAATGACACCCTCTGATCCATGCCAGAAACTCTGAACTCTTTAGTTTTCTTTAAAAATGCACAGACCTGACCCCATCCGGCTCCTGCCAGCATCATATTAATTTTAAATGACATTACACATTTCATGCAACTGTTTATAAAACTGTCATCAGGTAGAACTGAAATTGTCAATTGAAATGCTCAGTTGTTGCTAAATTATGTATTCAGGTTGCAGACTGACTTTGTGCACAGACAAATCAGATTCATCAGTTTTTTTAGTGCAGGCCTGCTGCCACATAATGAGCATTAAACAGAATATGCCACCAAACTGACCCCAGAGGCAGCTTGAGTCCAGAAGCAGCACAATCCCTCTAGCATGGAGGTCAAGCTTTCCCTGTGCAAAGGCAGGACACCATGGGCAAAACACACACTCACAACACTTCTGGATCAGAATTTACTCAGATTAACAGCAATGCCATGTGCATGAAACAACTGACTATCCTGTAAATTTTCTTTTCCAAAGATAAATTCAGTTTTTGTTATGCCTATGTGCAAATTCAAAAACCAAAACAATTTTGATTCCTACACCAATCTAGGATCAGGCATTTTCCCAAAATTTTAAGGCTTGACACCAGAAGCAGGTTGTCACAATGCCCCTCTGATGTGAACCCAGCTCCAAATCATCTAAGCTGTGTCAGGTGACATTGGCTTCAAACAAAGCAAGAAAATCTGGGAAGATGGACTCTAAATACTTCTCTACAAGGGTTGATGTGTGTTGCTCCTAGATGTGTGTTCTACAGTGAACCCCAAACCAACTAAGTTTAGAAAAATGTATTTTGGGGGGAACTAACATTGAAAAATGCCATTAGCTGCACAAGTAAGGGCTTTTGGGATCTCTGCATGACAAAGCCTGGCAGAACCAAACACCTCACCCTTTCCCCACCAGACCACCAGGCAATAAAGAATACCTATTACTTTTGCATCTGGTCAGACTACAGCTAAATAGATTATTTAATGGAAAAAATAATATACTGTTAACTTAAAAAAGCAGAAAAGGATTAATTAGGATTATGAAATGCTACTGTATGTACTGGGACCAAACTTCCCACATCCCTGTTCTGTGGCCTCAATGGCAGCAAAGAAATAAAATGGTACAATGTTAGTTTTTAAGGCCAAAGTTGCAAAGATTTACTGAAAGACAGTAAATACACTGTGCAAGGATGTGTCATTTTAAAGACTCTCTGGAGGAGAAAGGTAGTTTTGATGAAAAAGAAGAAATCACACTTCTCCCCAACAATCTATTTTGTGTTGCAGACTGCAGAGGAAATGTACCTTCTCCAATAGAAGAGTAGTAAGTAATGGCTGGTATTTTAATATTGTTTCCATGTTACTTCTAGGTCAGATCTATCTGCTGTGGAAAATGTCTCTGTATCTTCTTCAGAAAGCTGAAACAGCATCTCTCCTTGGCACTTTGCAACTCGGCAAAGCAGCAGAAAAGCTGTTCTGTTCTCCCATAGTGGCAGGCACTTAGTGCAGAATAGGGTGTGTTGCTTTTGGGATGTTTGACTTGGTGACGTGACCAGACAGATGTATAAAGAGCTTAAAGTAAGAGTTTAAATTGCCTTAAGGATGAAAGTAGTTTAATGCCCTCTTTCATTTACATGCAAGGCAAAGAAAATTCAAGACAGTTTAGACACTCCCCACTTCCCGGTCAAAAATTACTTTAGGTCTAACACTATCTTGCAGAGACAGAGGAATGAAGTTCTGCACACAGGTGAAAAACACTAAGAAAGAAACACTTGCTTATTCATTTAAAAAATTTTTTTAAAATATTCTTCTTCAGGGGAGAAGAAAAAAATGACCAACCAAAAAAACAACCCCACAAAACCCCACCAAACATAACCTTGTTAGCAAACTAGAACCCAGGTTTCCAGCTTGAATTTTTGCAAGTCAGATCTCCAAGAGAGGCACAAAGACTTTTAGTTCCAGACTGCCACAGCAACTGCAGAAAACCCATCCTTCAGGTTTGGGTTGCACAGCTGCCAAGCTCTCCCTCTGTTCTGCCACCCCACAGCTACACTGCAGAGTAAAGTGATGGTGCAGGAGGAGTACAAGACATCTGGTCAGAGTCAAATCCTGCCCAACAAAGCCACAGACAACTTCGATGAATTTGCACAGTGTGAGGATTTGTACAAACTGCTGCAAAAAAGACCAAGAGGGGGAAGACTGAAAACTTACAAAGTAGCTGTAAAATTCATACAGAAAGTTAAAGTGCAATTTAGAAGCTGGAAAACTCACAGCACAAACATTCCTCCCACAGTTGCTGGTCTCTTAAACTAACAACAGAAAGGACTTTATGCTTGACAAAATTATTAACTTGTGATTAATGAAAAGGACACTTCAGTAATCATTTATCCCTGAGTGCTGTACAACTGGGAATACCAGGTGTAAAAGCCTTATAAGGCTGAAAAACTAAGTTAAGCAGGCCACAGAATCAGATAACTGCAATGGAAAAGACTTAGAAAACATCTAATATGTATTCCTGCCAAGAGCTACTTTTCTGAATGTACCTTAGTGTTTTGGCAAATCCAGTTTGAAATAATAGAAAGGAATTCTCAAAGGCATCCCGAAGACAATTACAGCAAAATTTGCCACAATTCTGTTTCCCTCTTATTTGTAATACTTCTCAGAACAGAGTCAGTATCAGTCAACTGGATCTGAACGCTGAATCAAATAAGGGATCCGCAAGGAAGTCAGGAGACTCACACCCTCTTGAGAATTTCAGCCTTTACTACATTTGTCAGCATTGTCAGCCTCAAATGATCCTTTGTCAATTGTCTGACTTGTTTTAAAGGTGGACTGATAATAAGCCAGTCAGAAGACTGCTTGGTATTCACCAGGCAGAGAGTGAGAACAGAGCAATAAGGGAAGTGAGTACACCTGCTACACTCTTTCCTTCTGGTCTGCCCCCAGTTTCAGGTGGCAGGAAAAGATTCACCTCTTCTCTTCTGAATATTTATCCAGCATCCATAATTACACAGACTGACACTGACAGCCTTACTCGATCACATCATTTTAGATCTGGTGCTGCCGAGTTTTGAGTTGCTTACTAAGCTTTTTAGCAGTAGTTTGTTTGTTTTGCTTGAATAAAGCAACACAGAGAGCTTTGCAATTTTTGCAATACTTAAAATTCACAGGAAATTTGCAACAGGAATGAAAATCTGTGACTTCCAGCTTTTAAAATCTTCATGCAGTTTAATTTTAAAAAGGTGAGTTAATGGAAATTAAATTAATACCAGTGCTACGACCACACTCAGATACTTTGCACAGTAACCTTTGTATAAATCTTTGAGCCTCCCAACAACCTCTGACACCTGACCAGTGACCACATGCAGTGCTGCCTGCAGGCTACAGGCACCACCAATAAACAGCTTTACAAGATCACACCTAGAGCTCACCTTATCTGTTAACTTCTCTCTGACAATAATCTTTAGAGACTGCTGAAAGAGTTCAAACACAAGCAGGCAGCGATACTCTCCCAGATTTCACATATTTGTACCTCAAGAACTTCCATTAGCCAAAGTTGGTTCCTTTTAATTAATGGTTCCAGACTGATTTATCTTCCCTTCAGTTACATCACTGTTCTCTGAACCTCTACAAGCTTTTAGGATCTGAGACATCCTGTGGCGAGGCAGTCCACAGCTCTATTAGCTGTGGTGAGGAGAGACTTCTATTTGCTTTGAACCTGCACCTTTCCAGTTTCCTTTGAGGCCCTCTTAGCTCTGCTATCAGAAGGATGGCAAGTGACTGACCTCCGCTCAGCCTTCATCTCACAGACATCACCACATATTCTCTGATTCAATTATTTTATGATCTATTGTTGTTATACATGTCTTTCCATATCTTTCATCTATTGCCACACTTCTGTGGTCCTTCCTCACCTACTAATTTGCTTTTAAAGAGAGGGAGATGAGAGCTGTACACATTCAGGTGTGGGTAAACTCTTTATTTTGATCCCTGTTTCTTTACTTCAGATTCTTATAACTCAGGGTTTTTTTTAATCTGGTTTTGGCTTTGTTTGACTGCTCAGCTTTAAATTGAAGTCTTCATAGATTGAAATTGTGATCTTGTTCCCGAATTCAGTTCAGAGCCAATCATATGTTATAATGAATGTTCCAAATTCCTCCATATGCCCATTTGCTAACACAGAATTTCATACTCTATTTTACCCACAAAGTACTGCAAATTCTTCCCTGTTGACTCTAGCCTAACATAATAGTTTTATCTTTATAATTAACAATATAGTTTTAAATAATAATTCTGAATCAGTCAAAATCCCTAAGCCTGTCTTGGAAATATTGAATGGCATGTATGCACACTTGACATACACAATGCTAATTAAAAACTCACGCACCAAAAATAACTTGAGGGAACTACTTGATATTCTTTTAGTATTACAAATATGCGTGTTGCAGACCTGCCTAGAAGACTGTAGAAAAACAAAGAAGCAAATGGACAAGATAAAAAATACAAAGAGAGAGATTAGACAAAAAGTGACCATGAGATAAATAAGCTACAGACCCTATCTGACTTCCAGTCTATCTGTACCATGAAAGCTTTGATCCTGTGTTTCTCTGAATATACTGTATCATATTCCCAGTCTACTGCATCCATTCCCTTCCCCTGGGACACAGATGTTAAGTATTACTAAGTGGCTGTGTGGACGGATACTGCTGGGGGACAATGCACTAAATAAAGCCCAAGTAAATGAGGCTGGTCAGGCACGACTGCACATTAGCAGAGCCTGGCCCATTAGCAACTCCCCACAGCAGAACACAGCAGCCAAGGAAAAGGGATACAGTAGTGGAAATGGATAAAAGGTCAGGATCTTATTGGAAGCTTCTTCACCACTTGTGGCAGAAAAGAAATGTAATTATTTCTATTTTACTACTTCCCAAATACCTCTGCAAGGGAAACGCTAATTACCATAACATAAAATGTTCCTAAATGGGAGAAAGAAGCTGAAGTGAGAGACAACATGTTTAGGTTATGTTTTCTCTAGTGACTGGAACAAAAAGCAAAAATGATACTGTGTTAGAATTTTATACAAGTTGTCTCATTGTACACATTATTCTTAATTACACAATGAGCTATCATTAGGAATAGTCACACCAAGTCAAGTTTGGGAGGTAAAAAACACATGTGTGCAGGCACTTTACAGCTTCAGAAAGAAGCAGCTTTGAAGAGACACCACATGTCCTACAACTTCATTTCAATAAATCAGAAAATTCTCATGCCAGCCTTATCCATCTCCCCAACAAAAAGATGTCAAGAACTTAAAATATCCAGTATGCCTTTATACACTAATTTTTTGATGTAGAGCTCAACCATTGAAGAGTGGAATGTGTCACCTGCATAAATTTTGGAAGAAATCTGCAATGTTCCCTGTGCCACTTTGGCCACTAAATCACTGTCCTTGCCAGTATGATTTCCCTGTGCAAAAACCAAATCTAATGCAATGCTGGAAAACACACAAGCACTCAGCACACCCAAAAGTTTAGTATCAATACACCCTACCCATCTTTACATACACAGCAAAACATACCGTTTTTTCCTCGTTTTCAAATGCTTCTCTTGCTTCTTCATAGCTACAGATTTCTTCTCTGCATTCATGTTCTATGTCACCTTGCTTTATTTCTTCCAGAAAAGTGTTAGCTCTTGGGTATCTTTTTAACACAGAGTTGGCTTTGTCCTCTGTTAAGAACACTGAATAAGAAGAGAGACAACAAAGGTCACTTCTAAAATAGACACCCAAAACCTCAAGCTAAAATTGCTCAAAGAAAATATGCCTTTGAGAAAAAGTTTCCTCAAAGTCTTCCCCTTTATTTGATATGATAAAAAGCCTTTCCTAGTTTTGCTCACTGTTGTAAGTAGTTGGGACTACAATTTCTGTATCTACTGCTAAAATGTCAGAGATGCACAGACCTCAATTCAGCATCATAATAGTGTGTGGTGAAACAAGACTGAAGCTGGTGCCCAAGAAGAGTCCTTGGAAGAGACAGGCACATGCTCAGCTCAAGCTGACACAGAACAAACAAATCCTGCTTGTCAACATCCAAAATTATATTAGCAACTGCCTGAGGGCATCACAGCCATCATAGAATGCTCTGAAGTTTTTGATATAAATATTTATGACTATTACCCAGAGCCACAAACACCAGACAGCTGCATTTATCAATGTTTAAGTCTGTAAGTTTTCTCAAGCAACTTTGAAGCAGACTTACTGCCTTCACTCCAGAAATCTCAACCATGAAATGGGCGCCCTTTCGAGAGTGTGGATGGAAGTAGCCTCTTTCTAATTTCTTGAATCATACAGAAAACCTCACCTTATTTGATGAATTAAATGAAACAATCCTAAAAGGCAACCAATGTTCTGACACAGGTACTCCTTATTTGCTTTCCTTAGTTTGCTGTTCAGAAAGAGAGCTGGAAGCAGTTTGTTTTCTCCTGATGTTCCAGTTTTCCAACAAACTGAATCAATGATTTCTACATATGCAGTAACTGGAAACACTATGAAATCCGTCAGACTGAATTACCCAGGAGGTACATCTGCAGTGCATGATGAAGGAATTCTCCAGGTATTTCAGGTCAGGAAGCAGGAACATCAAGTCAGTGCTACACTGATCTTGGGCTCTCAGTGCCAGCAAGAGGGGATAATGATTCTGCCACACTAATGCATTTGTTGCACTTTCTTGGCCTACACAATCATTTGTGCATTGCTTCATTTACAGTTAGTCTGAAGGGGTTTTGTTCCCTTAATCATCTGATTTTTAATGTTATAAAAGGAGGGCAGCAAGGAAACAACGACAATCACTGTGTTTTTGCTTTACAAAGATGTGGTGGTATTTGCCAGCACTGATTAGCATAATTAGGCATAACTAATTTCAACTTGTTTAGTGTCTGTGGCATACTATTGCAATGGATCTATGTGGCCCGGCTACAGGGGTGGCTTCCGTGAGAAGCTGCTAGAAAATTACCCCATGTCAGTGGAGAAGGAAGGGGAGGAGGTGCTCCAGGTGCCAGAGCTGAGATTCCCCTGGAGCCTGTGGTGCAGACCATGGTGGAGGGGAGTGACAGCTTTGGGGGGCACTTGGTGTCCAGCCAGGGTCAATCAGTCACAACTTAGTTACAAATCATTAGAGAGTGATCTCCCTTTTGCAAAGGATTAAATGAAGAGGCAAAGATTGAATTCCAGAACACCACTGACTCCTATGCTTCCAGCTGAATACATTACATATATGCATCACACAAATTACACAGCTCCTGAGAATGCCAGGGGTTCAGTAGTGCAACTGCACCTACTGCAAATTTGGGTTTCTTCAACACCACAGGTGAGCACATGGACATCTCCTATTCTGTAAGTTCATTGACTACATAACATAGAAATTATTATTCAGAAATCCCTTCAAAGAGGAAAGAAAAGAAGATGGCTTTTTTCCACTTCCCACACAATTCCCCTCACTTCCCTCTAGGCCTGAATAACTTGGTTTCTTTCAGTCTCATGCCTCAGTGATCATCTCAAGGTGATGAGTTGAAGGACTCGTCCATGTCAGGAACGCAGCACGCAGCCATGCCTGGGGATGGACTGCCAGTGCTTTTCCTACTTCCCCCAACTCCTTGTGGGCATTCCTGAAGGGAACAAGTGTCAGGCCAGACTCTCCTAAGAGTGCCCATATGTAGAGGTACTGAAGAGTAGATAATGCACTATAAATTAAGTTTCCCTTCCTCCAGCAGATAAAACCTAGGGAATTTCATTTCCCGGCTGGAATCCATCTCTGAAAAGAGCAATGAGAGAAATGATGACAGATTTGTATGGGATGCAGAGGGAAAAGAAACACATGAAAATGCAGGTAGATGAAAATACCCTGATTTACAGATTCTGGCTCTCAGAAACAACATACAAATACTTGTTTCTGCATGCACTTTCCAATTTGGAAAGAGAATAAAGAATCTGATTCAAAACACATTGATGAAGAACAGCAAAATGTTAATTCAGTTCAAGAATGGACAATATATGACTATCTAAATCCCCAAAGTTTTTATTTAACATTTCATATTCAGAAGGTCTGTCTTCTCCCACAATACAGTATACAAAATGCACGTATTACAGAGACAATAAAAGCCTGCTGAGGAAAATAAACTACATCCCATATTAATTATGAATGTATCTGATAAATAACAATCTCTGGCTAGTCCAGACTAGGAATGCCTTTTGACCTTACAAGGCTGGAAAGAAAATGAAGTATATTAACTTGTTTGTTTTGATTTGACCTTTTTAATGCTTTGCATAGTCCTAGTCACTTCAAATCCTATTGAAAAGTCAATACAAATGTATCAAGGAAATAAAATCATGCAATTGAAATACAGGGATTTAATGAGAATCAGTCACTGCCTGATGAATCTTATAAAAAAAGATAATAGAACCATATTGCAGAACCCACTTTGACTTCTTAGTATTCCAGGACCATAATCACGTAGATATTCAGCTATAGTTGGATAGGAGTGTGCAAAAAGCCCACTTGGGGTTGGATGCCCACCTAGTTAAGCCACAGCATGGCTGAATTCACTGCAGCTGTTACTGTGGAGCTGAACATAATCAGGGAACACTTGCATGTGGTAAGAATAAAGGAATGAAGCAAGATAAGTCACTTTTTCACTTTAAGGAGATCAACTAGCAAATACAGGATAAAAAAAAAGTCAAAAGTATTGTTTTGACGTTATGGAAGATACACACAGAAACAAATAATCTGAAGTGTCTTCTACTTCCCCAATTTTTGTAGGATATAGATGAAGATATACAACTACCAAATTTAATGCATGTGAATACATTATTTCTTCAGACATGCTTGTGCTCTGTATGTAACTGTAATAATTGGCTTTTACCAAGTTTTTATGTATCAGAAAGCTTCCAAAGACTTAGTTTCACTCATTATTATTGAAGAGAACAATACAGTCAGATCAATTTATTACACATCCTCTGGAAAGCCTGCCTGTTACCTTAATAGTGAATGGATACTCTAGCAAGGTGAAATTCAATCAGCACCAGAGCCAGGCAAGGACACAAGAGGATAAATACATTGCAGCCTGCCAGCTGAAGCTGTCACAGGGGAAGAAAACAGGCTTTAGGTCTGTAGTGATAGAAGGGAGGGACAGGGAGCAGCAGCGTGGGAAAAGTGGCACAGAAGTGCTGCCGAAGCAGAGCCCGAGGCAGCCTGAACACCAAAACCAGCTCTATTGAGAGCATTATTGAGCTTCCTCTTTTCACTCCTTACCAACATCTAAACATACTAAAATCACTACTAGATAGTAAAAATAAACATTTCGGCTCTCAATTTGAAGCTGCTGGTATTAAATTAGAATCTTTCTGTAGGTCATCTTAATAAGTCCATTTGGTTTGAATAGGGCTGGAAGGAGAAAAATGATTTGTGCTTTTATTTATAAAGTTGAAAAAGTGACTTCTGCTCTGAGAATCTGGAGTGACAGAGACAAGCTTAAAAACAGTTAAAACTAAAGTACTCAAGGCTGCAAATTCAGCTCTGTGGTCTTCATTCTGCAGCCAGCATTCAAAGAGCCACAATAAGTCTGTGATGATTTTTATGGTCTGCAAATAATATCTCTGTCAGAACAGTTGCATGACTCCAGTTCAACTCAGTGTGGACAAACATCTGTGTCATCTGTAATATCAAAGGCAGTTCAATGCCACAGGGCATCTTTTGTGCAAAGAGACTGGGATTATGAGCAGAGGAGAGTTTTGGGGTGTATTACTGTCCACTTCACAGGAAATAATACAGAATGAACGCTCATCACTAAGTTATACTTACCACTATCCATGGTGATTGCTGTCAAGGCAGGGAACTTGCAAATACCAAGTCTGTAAACAAAAGAGGAAACATCCTGTTGAGTTTGTGAATTACAATCAACTTGGACAAGTTTCTCTTGATTCCCACATACTGGTACAAATACTTCAGTATTCAAAACTCCAAGATTAATCCCTCTTTTGAGTTGTACCAGTACTGCATGCAGGCTGATTTCAGTAGTATAGGAATACTATCCAAGAAAAAGATAACCTTGTTATCTATATGAAAGATAACATTCACATTTGGTGAATGTTTAACATTTTTCAAGGCTTTTCAAATTCAGAATAAACAAAAATGTTAATATGAAATAAGAGGGTGTGTATAATTTTAAACAAAATGCAACCTGTTTTGCCTAAATGAACTCAAAAGGTATTACAATTCTCCACTATAATTACTTATACCTTAACTAAGACTTAAATTCACTCTGCAGAGATCATCAAGTCAACTCATTATCTTTAGTCTATAGATCAGATTTATTTAAATCAGAATGAACACATGGAAATTCATTCAGAGTCAGCTACTGATTAAAACAGGACGCTTGCATAAAGTTCAAGGGCAGAACAAGACCTGTGATTTGGCAAAGGAACTTGCACTACACGAGAGGATCCCAACCTGCCCTACAAGAACTTACACGTACTTTGTACCTCATCTTGGAAAGAGAACAGACAGCAGATGCTCTCAGTTGAGAAAGTGCCTGAAGCTCACTGCACCCACCAGGCAGAGAGCCAACAAAAAGTGCATCTGGAGGCAGCAAGAGTAGTGCAGCTCCTTGGAGTATTTGTTGGTATGGGAAAAGTTAGGAAAAAAAAAGCTTTCAGCAAAGTAAGAGCAACTGCCTAACCAAGTTAGTAGAACACCACGAGGTTAAAGGGATTTTTATTAATAAATTACCTACTCCTAAGGGTTAGCACCAGTCTTCAGAGGCTAGGTTACACATCAACATACGACACCACCCAGATGTCCTCACTTTCCATAAATTCAAACCCTCATAAGCAAACCTTTCTGTAAAAAAGGTTGGCCATGGCTGTTGTAATAAACAAAGAGGGAAAGTTAATGTTTCCATCCTGCCCTGCCCAACACCATAACTCGTCATGCAAGAACAGACTGCAGTACTTGTAGGGACTACTGAGGTGAATGGTGCTTCATGAAGACATCCCAGCCTGCCAAAAAAACTGCAGGATTGGCACTACAAGATGTAGGATGAAGGAACAAACTGATTTTAAAGCAAGTTCATCAAATCTCTGTAAAAGCAAATAAATGTGAGTAAAGAGCAGACATTACAGCACTCTGAAATCTCACCACCATAGTGTTTAGCTTGTTATTAAGTATTTTAGGTTGACAGAAGCAGAGGGCTTAATTTTTTTTTCAGAATATATATAAAACCTTCTTTAATAGCCAGAAGTTTTCTTAGCAGACTACTCTATGCCAAAACAAATGACCTTTGCCCTTTGCTTCTTGAATAAAAATAAAATTAGTACCATTTAATGATTAGTCACTTTGTCACAACCCAAATATCTGTGATGAAGAAATTGCTAAACTTATTAAAATAAACAGGTCACATAATAAAGATTTGGCTAGTGGTCTAACTATTCTCTTCACCTATTACATCATTATTTTATTTTGCCATTTATTACCCACCAGTTTCAGACAGATGGCTTAGCAACAGCCCCCCAAACAAACACACATCAATAGAAGAGGCAGCACCCAGGAGTGCTCCCTTGCCCTGTTAGTGGCAGCAATGCAGTAAATTAAACATACCTACCTATGCTTCCCCTCTCAAATGGGGTCATCGTTTTTTGCCAGAAATTTCAGTTAGTCTTTAATGTTTCACCCTTTTAACAAAACTTGGGTGTGGATTTCTACAACATGCAAAAAAAAAACAAAACCCAAAAACCAAAAAAAAACACCCAAAAAAACCAAAACAGAACACAGGCATCCACATCCATGAGTCACAACCCCTCTGATGGCTCTGCCTACTTGGAACTATGTTGGGAAAAACGGGACTGAGTGCCTCTCCCCTGCTGTGGGATGTTCTCCACCAGAAGCAGAGCAAGTCACTGCCTCTTCCTTGGCACCTGGCACTAGGTACTTGATCATGTTCTCTGGGAATCAACATCACAACACTGACATATGCAGATTGGGAAACTGGGGAAAACACGTGAAGGAGGAGGAAAAAGAAAACACAGAAGGCAAAACATCTTTTAATTTCTTCAAAGGCAATTACATTAGGAGCTAGTGACTAAAGATTTGCTGACGTGGCTTGCAAAACACAAATTATGTTTCTCTTTACCTCCTCTACCCACAGAAAGAAACAGTATGAACTTCTCTAGGAAATATCAAACACAGCTTTTCAGTCAGTGGCTGTAGTGCAGAAACTTCCCTTCATCAATCCACATTAAACTGTTACAGCAATTACAAGTATTTAGAGCTCCCTGGAACTACTCATGCCCATTCTCTGACAAATGTGTCTTTTCTATGCTCTCCTGACTTTCCTCTCAAACGTCTTCATTTCCAAGTTCCCACAACTCACAGCTTCCTGCTATGACACCCAAAAACCTACAGGGCCAGAGGTTGATTGAGGACATGGACAATGGCTGCCCTGCCACTACATGGACATTTCAGTCATGGAACAGACTCTCCCACTGCACAGGAACCGCTTGGGTCTTTGCCCTCTATTAACAGTCCCTTCCCCTAAAGGGAAGGAATTTAATTATGCTCTAGTCCTCTACTCTGACACTCTTGGTTCAAACTGAATAAATAGTTCAAAGGTGGCTTGGAAGAAGGGATTGAACAAAGAAAAGTACAAAAATCTTTTTTACTGTCATAATCCAGCTAATAAAGCTGAAGAGGGCAGGTCACACCACAGGAACAGCCTGACTTGCTACTGACTCATTTATTCCTCTGTCCAATTCTTTACTTAGTTTCCTGCTTTTAAGTCTTCACAAACCTTACTGGAACCTACGATGGCCCTGTGGTGTCAAAGCAATGTTTTTATTTTCTATACACAAATGCAAGAACAAATACACACAGGCCCCATACCCCCGACAGTACCTAAATATCACCAATATTTGTTGTTTCATGAATCCCTCTTCTATCCGTCTTCTGTAAGGTTACGCATCACTTTATATAAGTGACAACACAATGGACAGCTGTATAGCACTATACCCATGCTGAGTGTCCAATTCTGAGTTCATGGCAGCTGATAGATCCAACCAACACGTGATCTTTCCTGACTGCCTGCTTGGCTGTCAGTAGAATGGTTAAAAAACAAAACACAGAACAATGAACCACACACTTCTAGTAGGAACTATAATGACTCAATGGGAAACACTGAGTTTTAAAGCCCATGAGACAGCCCAGGAGACATGCCAACACCACCCCTGCTATTTACCAGCACTACCCTGCTCACCATGCAAGGGCTGCAGTCTCGTACCAAGGAGAAACATCTTGCAGGAAAGTTTAAGGAACTAATATTGAAGTAACAAACCAAGGGGTACATTTCTTTCCCCAACTAACCTAAATATTTTTTTCTCAATTCTGAAAGTACCCAAATCTTGAATACACTATTGATAAGCAAAAAGCACGTAATATTTGTATACACATTTCCAAAGGTGGTAATCATATTCTAGCAGTGGCAATCTCTTAAATTGGGAAGGTAACTAATTTCAGCATTAAAAGCTGTTGTCATAAGACAGTGTTTCTGCAAGATTTTGTTGCATTTATTAAGATAACCATCTTTGGCTGGCAGGCACACAGCTCTTCTAGGTACATTTCCTGACTCCAAGTTTAAAGGCAACTTGTGTGCAGCACGTACCATTAAAGGACAGAGGATCTGATTGAGGGCACACAAACTGCCTGCACTGTTCTCACTCACTGTCACGTGTTCCAAGGATACAGAACATCGAGAACAAAGCGAGTCCTTAAGGGAAGGGAGTGGAAAGAGAAGGGAAAATAAGGCTAATGTAAAGCAGCAGCAGTATTTTTCCTCACTTAGTTTCTCCCCTGCTGTGTTAAAAGGGACTTAAAATACTGCAAGGCCCCCTGTTCTTCTCCCAGCTGGGGAGGGATGCGCATGGCAGTGCCTAGGGAGGGAAGAGGCTTTTTTTCATTCTGCAACACAACTCTGACAAGCGATACAGCTGTTAACTTCGGTTTTGTAATCTGTACTATTCATGAAGCCAAAGAGCTATATAATTTCTGAAAGTTATAAATATTTAGGTTCTTCTGGAGCTTTTCATGAAAGCAGGTCCATTCCAGGGACACTGTTAACTAAAACATCAGTAGACATTCAGTCTAAAAATAAACACCCCTGCTCTAGCCCCTCAGCCCCAAACCAACACAAAAACTGAAACACTACTGGGGGAGGTTTGTTTAGAAGAAATATTCAAACATTATCAATCTGACTTCCTGTGTACCAATTTAATTATCTGACAGCCATTCATTCACAATGCATTACGTGCCTACCTAAAAATCCCACTCCCACCACACGTCGCTTACATGCTTGGAAAAAATGTTACAGAAGACTACAATTTCACTTATTGCAATCTACTTCCAAAGAGCTTTCTCCCCAAGAAAAGCATACCAAAGAATTTACATGGATTCAAATGCTGGAAGAATAGATTGGTTTTTCCCTGAACAGAAATTTCATAGGATATGGGAGAATCCTCTATTTATTAAATTTAGTTTGCTTGCAACAGTAAGGTTTTCCAGGGAATTTGGTGGAAATAAAGAGGGATGGTACACCTTGGAAACTATCAGACAAGGATGCAAAAAATTTATCCCACCTCAGACTACATGAGGCCAGCATAAGAGTAAAACAGAGAACTGAAAAACCTTCTGCTTTGTCTATGCTATTTGATCACAGCATTATAAAACATCATCATTAATTTAAGCACCTAAAACCACAGACCAGATCACTAAGAGGAACCTGTACTTAGCAGACTGCCACTGCACCCTAAACCCAATGAAACAGATCATTACTCACAGAGCGAGCATGCACAGGGCATAACACCACCCTGTTGGCAGAGAGAAGGAAGCTCCTCATGACTGCAGCTGAACAGGACTGCAGCTGGAGAGACTGAGTCTGAGCTTCTGCCTCAACTTCATTACCCCTTCTTCACTCTGTGTTTTTTGTTCTGTTTAAGCTGTGGCAATACTCTGGCTGGTTATTTTCGGGACACTTCCAGAGGTTCAAAGCGGCAATTGCTACAAGCTCTTCCTTCCCGTCTGTTTCAAAACCAAACAAGAACACTCTCCCGATACATCTTGGCGAGCAGGACATTTGGCAGGAGAAGTAACAAAACTCTCTTTACAGAAAGGGAGAATTTTGGTGGATTGCATTGTTTTAAAACTCCTGGGGACCATGTGGGGCAGTTCCTGGGAGGCATAATTGAACACATACATAGCCATCTGTGTGGAAACCAGAATTCCACAAATCCTCAAGAGACCATGCCTTTCCGAGCAGCCTATAGAGTAGCATTTCAGACACTTCACTCTTCTGTAAGCTACTGACAGAAGACATTGCTTTAGGTTAGACAATCTCCTGTGCCTTGGGAATTCAAATTTAGAGTATTTAACTTGATCATCCATTGAAGTGTTGATATAACAATAACCAATTCCTCTCCTTTTTCAAGCAAGAATGATGAACAATTAAATAAAGCTTTCACAATAGGATGTGCTTTTATCTTGATTTTGTTTGGACACAAAACTGATACTATGTCACTTATCTATTCCACATTCTGCTCCTTCCCCAATACCTTTCAACTAAATCTGACACTGAGATTTCTTTTGTGCTCCCACACATTTTCCACAAAAATCAATGACCAAGAAGAACAGAGAAAGCTCATTAATGCTCTCACTGAATTGAAGACGGGCTTACCAATTGCAGCAGTATCTCAGCAGTCACAGCACCTTTGGCAGCTGGAAATCATTACCCATTTTGCCAGCAGAAAGAGGGCAGTTACGAAGCAAATATCATGTCCAGGACCAGCTACAGCTCCACACCCTTTGAAAAGGGGCAACTCAAGTAAGTTAAAGAGATGAGAACAGGGAAACAGCACTGCCAGCACATGAGAGATGTCAGAATATTGTGATTTGGGGTAGCAGCTGGATAACAAGGATAAGCATGTTAGGGAATTGAGCGGAAGTCAGATTAATAGTGGGAAAGGTGAAAAGGTAACAGAGACAGGGACACAGCTTCAGTATAGATCTGGTGCTCCCTGACCTAATTAGTGTTTGGGTGCCAGCTGACAAATCTAACTTGTCAGCCACTTGGATATCATCTATTGTAACTTAGGCTTGAATAGCTGGACTCTTTATCTGAAGCAATTACAGCAGCCATGAATAATAACCTCTAAGTGCATAATAATTATCTCTATCCATGACTACGCTCACATTAGCTAGGAATGCAGAGCACTAGGAGTGTACCTGAAGAGCAAAACAGTTGGTGCTGAGGACCCAACACTTACACAAAACAGGTCAAGAATTTTACTTTGGGGTAGCTCTAATTTGCTTTCATGAGCTGAGCACCGTCTGGCAGTGGGACTGCAGCTCTCGGAGTTTATCTTCTGGTTTACCTTCATCCAAAAATAGCTCAGTCTGCGTGTTTCGAAATGTTTCTGCAATGCAAACCGAAGCACAGTAAGCGGTGACAAGTGGGAGATTCCTAATCTGAACCAAAATGCTACTGCAGATACACCCAACATGCACTATATGAGCACACCCACAGCAGTAAGAAGCTGAGGAAGGAAGATCTGTATAAATGATTCCTCAGTAAAGAGCCAAAGTTTGTTATGGGGTGGTAGTGAATGTTTGGGAAAAACTTTTTGTGAAGCTACAGAATTACTCTGATAAATAAGTTGACAAAAACAAAGGTAATGTGAGGCTCTCCCTCAAATTAAAAAAAACCCAAACAATAAAACCTCTCAAAATAAAAAATCTCACCACAGTCAAAGAGATTTCTGAAGCAGTCTATGTGCTTGTCTCTTGTCTTCAAAAGTTATGTTCTTGGCATGGAAATTAAATACTGCTAATACACAGGACACCACAGGGCCCAATCTAAGGCTAAAAACCTGAAATACTGGAGTGGTTTCTCAGAAACACCAGAAAAAGAGACATAGACAGCTAATCCAGGAACTATGAGACAACCTAGCCAGCCCTCACCTTCCCAAACAGAAAAAGCACCTTCTTCCCACACACCCCAAAGGACTGGAAATTGGCAATTACAGACTAGAAAATGAACATCCAGTTTAAGATCACCATTACTGATATTTTCAATAACTTCCTCTCCAAAATGTTACCAGCTCCTAAAATCATAAAGTAACACACCAAGTCAATACATAATAAGCCAGAGAAAGTACACGATCCCTTTGCTACACATTTACAGGTGGTTGAAGTGTTAAATAATGTATTGATAAAATCCTATGTTATACTAGTAAAGTGACAGCTGCTTATTGAATATCTAGCATGTATTTTTTTAAATTTATACTAAGATAAAATAGTCAATGGACTGCTAGCACTTTTTAAGAAAAAAACCTACATGAAAAACTGACATGAACCCACACCTACAGTATCAGAATGCTGCAGAATGTTTGCTTTATAGCATGTTTTCACTCAAAGCTTCCCTAAATTAGGAGCTTTGAACGTGCACTCATTTTATTTTCCTCCCCTATTCTGTCCCTGTTTTCATACAAATGAAACATTTGCATCTGTTCTGCAGATTACGAACAAACCAACTTTGATTCTGTAGTTCAGACCATCTCCTGATGCTTTACAGACAACAAACTGAGGAATAGTCAGCAGCTCTCAAATTCAGCTGAAAATTATATTGTATATGGATTAAAAATTACATGTGGCTATTTATTTGGAAAGAAGGAAAATATCCTTTGTGTTTAAATCATCAGTGTATAGCAAACCTCTCAGTTCAGAGAAGGCAGACATTCACCTGATCCAACTGTAACACACACAACACATTGCAGCCAACCATGAGAAACCAGAGGGTATCTCAGCTGAGACAGATGTCAATAAATCAAAGGACCTGAAATTTCACACAGTGTAAATTCATGGAACTTGCTGCCATAGGATGCTGTTCAGGACAAAAGTAGAAATAGATGAAAATAAATAAAAAGGAAATCAATAAATGAGGGCAAGATTTGGTGATTACTGGAACACAATTCTTCAGATGTAGCTTTTATTGGTAACTACCTGGCTGTGAAAGGAGAGAAGGAGGCCAGTGCCCAGTATGGAATGGGTAACTACATCCAGCTCCTCTCCAAAGAGGTTTAAAACTGGATTAGGACCAGGGGAGTAAATATCAGCACATAATAACATGACATAACCAGAAATTGTGTTGATAGATGGCAAGTGGTCTCTTTAAAGATCCTACTCCCTACCTACCATCAGCCTTTTACATTGTCTCTGGTCTCCCAAATCAACACATTGAAGCATTCAGGATAAGTAGAAAGTAGAGTACAATAGTGTTTTCTGCCTTTTAAAAGCATATACGGGTTAGGTAGGGAAGGGAAAAAAAAAAAGTAAAGAGTACTACCTTTATTTTAGATCATACCTCTCCAGATGCGAGAGAGAAGGGCCAAAGAACAGTCTCTGGGCACTGTCCATTCACTAAAATGTAATTTCATTGCAGGTACAGTGTTTGTCCATTCAGAAAAGGTCACAAGATCAAAGCTAACAATGTACTATTTATCCTACTCTGAAACTCTTACAGATACTTTCTTCCCCAAAACAGCTTATAAAGCAAAAGCATGACCCAAGTGTCACAAATAATACCTTTACAGATTTTCCAATAACACAAACTGGCTGTACAAGATTCAGCCTCCAACTGCATTAATCTGAATCCAATATTCAAGTCTGCTCTTTTCACAGAAAAAGAGAGACCTGACAACTCCATACATTTGAAAAAGGTTCTCAACTCACTGAAGTTTTTCTTGGAATTATTACAATATTGTGAAAGGCAAGCAGCAATAGCTACTTTTAAAAATCAGTTTCCCTCTAAACTACCAGTATTTCTCAAGTAGCTATTAAAAAAACCCAGAAAGATTCTAGATCTCAGAATGTGCATTTTTCCAGTAGAAAGGAACTTGGATAATTTCACATCGGCATCTTTATTTTGCATGCAATAATTTTATAGCAAACATAGGACTACTACTTCATGAAGTTCATTTTGTTTTTCTGTGATGAGGCAACATTCTGCCCTGTACAGCAACTGCATTTAGCACTTGTTTTGTAGGCCAATGTCTAATACCCCACTTAATTTAGAAAAATTAACCCCAAACCAATAAAAAGTAATTCCTTTGTGAAGTGCTAAACTAAGCTAGAGAAATGTGCAAACAAAGCCTTCTCTTCCAAGTATTTATGCACCGTCAGCATGCTTTAATATAAATTTCCACCCTGCCTGTCCTCCCCTGGAGCAATGCATATATGACAACATTTCAGAGCATGTTTTAATAGGATTTTCCAGTCAACCAAAAATCAAATTGCAGAGAAGTTATGAAAGAGTCATAAACACGTATTTCATCTTATTGAATTATATGGTAACTAGGCAAAAGATAATGAGGCACAACTCCTTTAGAGATTTTATTAAGTTTTCTGTCACACTGGGAATTGCATAAAAAGAGCGTACAGAAAGTTGTACACAAAAATCCACAGAGCAGCTGCAGTAAAACAGAAGGGTAAAAAGCCCTACAAACCAGGGGAAAAAAAAAAAGAAAGTAAGTTTTAAATACTAAATACTCTTACTTCCCTCTCTCAACACTCGCATCCATTATTCCTCACATCACCTTTACCTGAATTTCCAAATACGTGAAGATGTACACATTATTTTACTGCATTGCACTTAATTTTTTTCTGAGTAGCACTTGAACAAACCTACACACGAAAGTACTCCAGCTCATTTACACTTCTGGGGTATAGTAAAACATGATGTTTTGGCTTCAGCCTTGAAGAAGAGTCAAGGAATTTCTCCTCCTTTCTGGCCACTGCCACCCACCCTTTCCTGGGGATCAGGCCCCTGATGTGGCTGATGCAGTTCTGTGCTCTGCACTTCAGCTTTGTCCCTCACCCACTGACCTCCCTCCTCCTGTGCCCCTCTGCTCTCCAGGACAGCCACAGAAAGGAAATATGAACTTTCCAGACTGTATCTCCCACCAAAGTCAACCTCTCAGGGAGGTAGTTTTGCATCCCTTGTGACTCTAGTCCAACAATTTTATTCACGGTCCCTTCCAATCGACTTCTATAGAGCAGTAGAAAACCTTAAATTCATGGAAGTTTTCCTAAAGGAAGCACACTGGTCTAGAGGATGGAGGCATTCTGAACATCATAACTGGAGAAAACACTGGAAGATGAACTAACATCTAATTCAAACAGTCATTTATGAAGAAATAAGGATTACAGTAAAGCTCTAAGTCACAACTGATCAATCATGCAGTATAAATCCATACCTACCAGTATCAGGTCACACTTATAAAGAATTTTTTGTACTTTCAAGCACTGTAAAAGCACTAGAGCAGCTCCCAAAACTAAAACAATAATTCTACTGTTGATCTTCTACTCCTTATGAAGTGACAGAGTACAACACCCACTCTGCCTGAGTAGGAAGCACAAATTGCACGTAACAAAAACAATTCAGAGTATGTTCATATTGAAGTTCCTAAAACTCACATGCCAAATTAATGTGTCAAATCTGTGTGTGCAATTATCTGTATTTGAAGATGTAATTTATCTTAGTTGTGTCAAAAGCATACACAGAATTAAAATGAAGTTAACTCTTGAAAACTTCATTCGTAACTGACAGATCCTCTACAGAATCTAACATGTCTAGCATTTTGTTCTTGGAAGATTTAAAAAGGTATTCCCCTATTCCCCCACAAAGCTGAACACCTATTCCAGCACACAGAAAACGTGGAGGAGTCTTCTCCTCCAAAATTTTAATTTTGCACTTCTTCATGGAGAAGAAGTGCAAAAAGTACACCACTGATATTTTCTAGGTCTGCTTATTCATTCACATATGTAATACACTGCAGAAGTCATTAGAGACATGCTGTCCGTCTGCAGGTGCATCGCCACCTTTTCTATTTCTGGCGTAGATCACTTCACCCATACAAAAAGTTTCATAGAACCATAGAGCAGCCCAGGTCGGAAGGAATGTCAAAAGATTGTCTGGTCTGACTTTTTGTGGGAAAGGAAGCCCCAATGAGTTTATCCAGCACCCTGCCCAATTGCAAAAAAAAACCCCTCTAGTTATGGGGACTCCACCATGCTTTTGGGGAGGGTGTTCCAGTGAATGATTGATCTCATTGTAAAAAATTTCTTTCTTATATTGAGATGAAAACTTTGATCAAACCTTTGCCAAGAGTTCCTAACAAACAGCCTTAGTGAAAGTGCTTTGATACTTCCATTTTTGAGAACTGCAGATCTGATGAGCTTGTAGTTGGGCACTTCTTTACAGTTCACCCGAAGTGGCCTTTCCATAAAAGATGAGTTTGTTCACCTTCTCACTTTCTTGCTTGTTCTAAAATAGAACAGATCAGCTCCCTGGTGCAGTTGACTGTAGAACAGTAGGGAAGCAGTCAAAATGCAAAACCCAGCAAGGATGGAGTGGAAAAGGAAGAACTGGTGTTTTCAGGCAGCAGCAGAAGCTTAGACCAATTAAGCCGCTTACGCAGCCGCACACTCAATAGGCCATGCCTTTATTTTGCTGCTGCCCACAGCTCTGACAACCAACAGCAGCAAACAGAAAATAGTACAGTGAGTCCATTCCATTTCTGATACTCAGAACTGCTCAGCAGTATTGAAATAAAACAGCACAGACTGAGCTCATTTCAGCTGCCATGGGAGAAGTCTATAGGAAAGCCAGCAGGAGATTTAACTAATTCTGACACTGAAACCTCATTTAACCCTTCCCCACTCCCCATAGCCATGAGAATGGAGACTAGGGACAGAACGATAAATAGAAAGTTGTTTCTCCTCACAGGTTTATTTAATAAATAGTCTGAAGAGTTACAGTCTGCAAATAAAAGCAGAAGAATACACACAAGGTCAGTAAACAGCCCACTGATAAACCCAGAGATACAGCCAGGTGCAAAAGTTCACATGTCTAATGAAGCCACTATTTATGAATTTTCCTGCTAGGATTCCATAAACTGCCTTCACACCATTGACCTAACAAATTCACACTTTTTGAGTGTGAATGCCAAGTAGGAAACATGTAAAAATACAGCTACTTACAATAAATATTAGAGTTTAGACAGTTATGTTAAGCACTTAATTTAGCAACTGGGATTTTAATGAGGAATTGCTGTAAAGTGAATCTTGAAACTGGTCCATCCATTGTTATGCTACAGGAAAACAAAGAATGTTCAGCAAAACAGGAATATCCAGAATTACCACAATTCTTGGTGTAAACAAACAAACAAAAAAATCTCATCTGCCCTAGAGTTCTGGCAAATATAGATTTTCTGCAGTTTCAGGTGACAAAATGAATACTTCACTACGACAAATTACACCCATCCTACGCTTCACATGGTGTCTCTGGATTTTAGCTTAAATGTCACTTAATTTGACCACTCTTGGAGTAATCATATTGGTACAGACTAACCACTAAGATGAAAAACTGGAAGTATGTTGAGTATCTTCAAACATGAGGTGCCAGCTTTCAAAAGTAATTTCAGAAGCACATCAGAAGGCTGATTCAAATGCTTTAAATGAAACACTCCACTGAGCAGGTAAAATGCACAATGAAATGTGTAAAATGCAAGGGATCTGTAAGATCTTTCAAGATGCAATTGCAGGATAGTCTGTCTCTCCCTCGTGTAAAGACATCTATGCTCAAAAAAATAATCTATTTACACAAAGCAGCATTCCTGGTTTGAAGATGGGCAACACTTCCTGAGCTACTACATTATTACATTAGCATTGGATGCTAACTCCAATATATTGGACTGTGCAAATGTATTTCTTGCCTGATTTTATAAATGTACTTCTGAATAGATGCCTTTTATCTAAAGTTAAAGTTATTTAACATAACAATTATACATTATTAAAAATAAACAACAGCCTGAAATAGGCACAAAAGAGCTCTCAACAGATGTGTTTTCTTAGCAAGCCAAGATCCATGGTGTGATTTTAGGTGGCGGGCATGCAATTTCTTTAACTTTCAGTAGGAAGACAGGCTTTGCTTTTGAAATGTAGCTTTTCTAATAATAGTATTCAGCAATCTTGATTAAAACAGATTACTTGATAATCAGCATCATCAAAATGGTCAGCAAGAGAAGAATGGGTTAAGTGTATTTCAGACCTCTCAAATGTGTATCAAATTTTACTTAACAAGAATCAGTAAAACAAGCAAAGGTAAACAGGGAAAGGGCTGGGTATTGTCAGATTAGATTTTAAAAGGTCACATACTTACCAACATCTGAACTCAGCTGGCAGGAGAACAGATGAGACATTAGGTCATTCAGGCCACTCCTTTGCCAGCTCTGTAGGGTTCTCTACTGCACACTGCAAGTGCTTTTGTTTATAATGTGGAAGAGGAGAGGAAGCAATGGTGGGGGGAAGAAAATAGATTGTCTTTGGAGGCTGAAGCAAAACAACCATTAAAGAAACACCAGCCAGACCAGACAGCATCCTGGAAACACAGCTGATGGGAGTTCATGAAAGAGCAAGATGGAAAACCAGCAACAAAGTTCAGGATTGAGCTGAGAAACTGAAAGCAAAAGCTCTTAACAGGATGGTACAAAAAAAAAAAAAAAAAAGAATTCTTGCCTATAGGATTCTGGTATCATTTGGTGAGTAAATGGGAAGAAATGACGCACATAAGATCTATCAGAATAATAGAAGAGGGAAGTAGAGGGGCAAAATGGGTTAGTTTTTTCCCAGTACACATACTTGGGGTAAGTGGTACCAACCACATCTCTTGTTCCCTGCCTGTCCAGCTGTTTCTAAGAGCTCGGTAAGAGTCAAAAGTAAGTCAGATAAGCTGTTTTTCAACCTCATTGATCCTGTGATCTGCCTCACCAGAAGAATACAGAAATGGCTACACTGTCATAAGCGAGGGAGGTTACAGAAGCAGGCAGAACGAAATGATGGACATGAGGATCACAGGAAAAGGGAGCTTTTAAACGTTTAAAATGACAGAGCAAACAAAAGTGGTTCACACCACTGTAGTCTAAAGTTAACACTGTCCTGAAGTATATTTTATGCTGCTTTTGCCAGAGAATTTATTCATGACTCTAGATAAATTACCTAAAAATGCTGTTCCAATGTGGACACCAACTACATACATTTTATTTTAAGGATGCCTCTCCCAAAATCTGAGTGCTTGATTTGCAAAAGCAGAATAGGCTTAGAACAGACATTCAATTTATTTGCACCTGTGCACCTAACATAAATGAGGACACTGAACTCTGAATACCCTGAAGAAAATCAGATCCTGCCTGGACCAGATCTGATCTCCACAGTTTTCTCTTGCATCCATCATGTGGAATGGAAGGATGATTCCCTTGATCACCCAAATTTCTGGACGAACTTGCTTGAGAAAAGGATAATCCATGTTTCACCCAGGGATTTTCTGATATTTGCTAGTTCCAAGAAAACAGAGATACTCGGAATCCCAGGTTCTAGCCTAATCTTTTCTAGAAAATAAAGTTTTCTAGTATAAAAGAGGTTAAAGCGACATGGCTGAAACTAAACAAATAAGTAAAAATCTCATTTCCATGCAGTACTCTCACACAGAAGTTCCCTGTCCCCTCGTCTCTGGCTTCTAATCTCACTCCCCTGGTTCAGCAAGAACTACTCTTGCAATCTCACTCACCCTTACTAGGTAAGTCTCCTCAGACTGCTCATCACCTCTTGCACTTGTAAACCTCCCCCACAATTGCTTTATCAATGGCACTCCCTCTGTTCAACACAAGGGCCAGGACGTTCAGCCTCCCAGTTGCACAATCCCTTTGCACAGGTATGTGTGTCTGTGTGTAATATACACGTGTACATTAAAAACCAGGGCTTCTACACGCGTACCTATTCATTTACGTACAACTAAAAAAACTCTTTTGCTCCCAACCACGTTTCCTTGAGCCGATATAAGCAACCTTATGGGAAACAGACGTGATTACTAACTAAGTTAATCAGAACAAGTGTTTAAAAGGTCAGTATGAATCTGCGGGTAATGCTCCGTGCCACCTCGCCCCACTGCTGTATCAACAATGGTGCCAGCACGGGGAGAAGATGGTACAGAAGGTGGTAATGAGCAGAAAAAGCACAACTAGGGGTTTTTTAACTACCAGTGAATAGTCGTAATAAATTTAAGGTCTTGATTTTAATCTAGAACACCAACATCTGCATAACTGTCCCTCTTCTCTTTCCAGACTTTCCTATGAAACCTTGAAATTCTTTCAACTGTTTTCACGTGCATATAGTCTTCCCTTTACTCACTGGCTCCATTCCTCTCTGTTTTGTTCCCAACAAGCCCAACCACTGCCTGCTCTCTCACTCCTCAACCAATGCAACATTCAATCCCAACTTCAACTGTGGTAACACTGAGGCTCCCTCTGCCCCTCCTGTTTCCTGTGGATGCATTGTTCCCTTGCCAGCGCCAGGCCTAGGAGAGGTCCCCCAGAGCCCGGGAGGGTCGGGCTCATTCCCGAACACACCTTCCCACCCCAGCATCCACAGCCTCAGCCGCGCCGCCTGTCCTGGCCACCGGAGCTCCAGCACAGACGAGGCCTTTGGGTGACCCTGCCGACAGTGGAAAAAGTTTTAACAGGAATACGAGGGCTTCGGATGGCTGCGCCTGTGCTCTGCGGGTTTGTTTTGGGGGATGGTGTTTTGTAAAACTTCAGAGAAAAATGTATCAGCTGCCTAATTTGGAGAGAGTCGCTAACCTCTTCCAAAAGAGAAATTCCGCAGGATCCTTCCTTTGTTCAATACACTCCACACATTTTCTCCCCCGGNTCACCGCCGCCGCTCGGGTGCGGAGCAGAGCCGGCGGTGCCCCAGCGCTGCCGGCCCGCGCTGCCCCAACGCCCGCTGCGCGCTAGGCGAAGCGGGTGGCGCCTCCGCGCATGCGCCCGGCAGCCCGAGGGCGGCTGTGAGGCGGGGAGAGACCCAGGGCGACCCGCCGCGCCCGCCCGTACCCCGCTGCCCATTGCCCCGGTGCCCCTGTTCAGAGCTGGCCCGAGGGTCAGCGGCCCCGCAGGGTGGCCGTCAGCGTCCTCCTCGGGGCAGGGTGATCCTCTCAGCCGCCCCCTCATCGGGAGCTCCCCGAGGTCGCAGCCCGGGGCTCAGCACTCCCCGGTGGTCAGGAACGCGAGCGCGGCCGCCGTGGCCTCACCGAGCCTCGCCGCCGAGGTGTTTCCAGTCCTAAAGTTTGTATCGGTTTGTATCCCGGAATGACAGAACCAATTAGGTCGGAAAAGACCTCAGAGATCGTCAAGTCCAAGCTATGACCGAACACCCCCGTGTCAACCAGACCGAGGCACTCAGTGCCAAGTCCAGGCTTTCCTTTAACACCTCCAGGGACGGTGACTCCACCACCTCCCTGGGCAGCGTGTTCCAATATTTAATCACCCTTTCTGTGAAGAAATTCCTCACAGTGTCCAACCTGTAGAGATAGACGCCGTCTTTTCTTGTAGGGAAGACACACACACAGACAGACACGCAACACTGTGTTGTCATCTTTGATGGAGAGCTAAAAATTGTGCCACAAGAAATGATTATCCTCTTCTGTGCTCCCAAAGGGTGGCTGCGTGGAGCTGTGGGGCTCATTGCCCGGAGATCTGAGCCTTTGAGTGCTCTCAGACCTCACCCCCCTGGAAGGTGCATTTCAGGAACCCNCCCCCCCGGGGCCCCCCCCCCCCCGGCCCCGCCCCGGGCAGCCCCTCCCCGCCGGCGGCCCCCGCCCGCCCCCTGTGCTGCCCGCATTCACCGCCCTAGCCCGCACTTCACCCCGCGCTGCCCGCACTCGCCGCCGCCGCCGCCCCTGCCCCTGCCCGCACCCCGCGCTGCCCGCACTCACCGCCGCCGCTCGGG
>VXAD01006706.1:543526-579707 GCA_013399195.1 Dicrurus megarhynchus | reverse complement strand
GTGGCCTCACCGAGCCTCGCCGCCGAGGTGTTTCCAGTCCTAAAGTTTGTATCGGTTTGTATCCCGGAATGACAGAACCAATTAGGTCGGAAAAGACCTCAGAGATCGTCAAGTCCAAGCTATGACCGAACACCCCCGTGTCAACCAGACCGAGGCACTCAGTGCCAAGTCCAGGCTTTCCTTTAACACCTCCAGGGACGGTGACTCCACCACCTCCCTGGGCAGCGTGTTCCAATATTTAATCACCCTTTCTGTGAAGAAATTCCTCACAGTGTCCAACCTGTAGAGATAGACGCCGTCTTTTCTTGTAGGGAAGACACACACACAGACAGACACGCAACACTGTGTTGTCATCTTTGATGGAGAGCTAAAAATTGTGCCACAAGAAATGATTATCCTCTTCTGTGCTCCCAAAGGGTGGCTGCGTGGAGCTGTGGGGCTCATTGCCCGGAGATCTGAGCCTTTGAGTGCTCTCAGACCTCACCCCCCTGGAAGGTGCATTTCAGGAACCCTAAAATGCCATGTATTAAAAAGTAAAGGTTGGTTGGCTTTTTGCACTGCCCAGAATTAATCTGAAACCAGATACCTTAATTTTGCTTGTGACAGGTACCTTCATTTTCGCCTCTATGACTTTTAATGGATGTGTGTGGAAAGAAGATAAAGTTCCTCAGAAAATTCACAGCAAATTAATAATCCCTACCAGACTTCAAAGGTGCTGTTGTCAGTGGTGCCGTGGCCTGATTATGAATGACTTAGGAACAATCCATAAAAAATAACAGCTCGGCTTACCAGAAGAGAGATTGAGGTCTAAATGGTGTGGAGCGTAAAATACCATTTATTCTGTGAAAATGGAATTGAAGTTCCCTATAAATATGCAGTGGGTTTTTGGTTTTTTTTTTTTTTTAAGTTTACCTTGCTGCTGTCTTCAGATTCAATGAATATGAACAATATGAATATGAATTTTTGTGGCTCAAATTTTTGGTGGGTTACTGTGCTGTATATCAGGTATTTTAAACTTTCTTTTATATTAAGAGACAACTGACAGCAGAAAAGGAATGAGGTAATACTACAGTCACAGAGAAGTTGAAGGAACTGAAAGACGAGACACAGTTTGCAATAGCTCAGGCCCTGTCTCAGCTTCTTTAATGAATCTTGACCTATAATAAAAGTTAATGCTTCCATACATGTCAGCTGAGAACTGATACTGAGACCATCAGATTTTAAACAAAAGAAGTTACACTAATGTGTCAGAGAGTTTTTTGACAGAATCTAGAAACTCCAATCCTTTGAATCAACGGGAGACAAAATACCTCTCTTTGAAAGTTTGTTGAGGCCCGGACAAAAAATGGTCAGCAGTGACCATAGAGAAAGGTACACATCATCAGAGGTTAGGTTTCCAAGAGAATTGAATTTACATCTGCTTTCCTTTGGAAGGCAGGGAGTTTTCCTGTAATAATTTACGAATACTTGCTACAGGTTGTTTGAATATGCAGTATTCAACCATATCTGTTTAGCAGGTGGTTGGGAAATAACCAGGAAAGGCAGTAGATGAAAAATTTATTTACAAGGGTCAGGAGACAATATTTAACTTAATAATTATGCAGCACTTTTTTCCTTGATTCCAGGTGCATTGCATAGTTTATTTGTGGAGGCTTAGGGCCAAAAGCTCAAAAGGGCAATGAAAAAGTTAGAAAACACTGGGAACAGAGGACAAGAAATGTCACGGCCATATTGGAAGAGAGTGGAGAAAGGAGTGGAGGCATAAAACCAGACCAATACTTGAGTATAACTCCCTGGGGAATGTTACTGTTGTCAGTTTTTAAGGATATAGTTTAATGAAATTTAAACTATTTGTCCAAGGTGGAATTTCTGAACAGAAAGAAGCCCATTAGTATAGGTAATAGTTTTGCTGTGTAAGTACCTTCCTTGGATTTTTGAAAATTAATTCAAATCCCAATTCTACTACTTTGCATACATGAAAGGAACGTCTGGGTCCCACTTCTTGGAGATGTGTCACTTCATATAAATACTTACATATTCATGAGAACAGCAGTAGCAAACCCACCTGAAGGCCCTAACATCCTTTTGCTGAGGGTACACTCGATGCCTTTGTCTATGACATTGATGAAGATATTAAATAACACTGACCCCAAAACAGATCCCTGAGGGACACCGCTTGTCACTGATGTCATTGATTGCCACTCTCTGGCTGTGACCATCCAACCACTTTCTTTTCCATCTAACAGTCCACTCTTCAAATCCATCTCTCTCCAATTTAGAGAGTTTGAATGACTCTCAGTTTTCACCAAAAACTCTCAAACCTCATTTTTTTCCCAACTTCTGTCACGGTACAGAAATAATTTTAATACAATTAATATTAAAATATAATTTTTAGGTCATATCTGCTTTCATCTCTAAGAGTAAATAGTCTTTTGATTTTGAAAAGATTGTCATAGATAATTACACAGTTGCTTCTAACTCCAGTGTGCTTTCAGGGGGTCCACTCCTAAAACATGAAGAAATAGATACAAAAGTGAGAATTCAGCCAGACTTTTCTGAGGTGAAAAAATTATCTTTATGATGCAGCCCAGGACCAGGACGAGGAGTGGGAGAAACAAGGATTTTGGCTGAAGAGAGATGGAAGTTCAAAAGCTATTGCAGTAAAAGAACTGACAAGATTTAAAAAATGGAAGGAAACAGAATTGTGTCCCAGCACAATAGCTGGGATACTCTACTGTTTTTTTGAAAAATATATTGTTGTATATACCCTAAATTTAGGCACAGAATACACGTATAAAGGAAGTGTGCCTTACAAAGTCTTTTTATTTTTCGTGTGAGTAATATGTTATGAGTAAAGATACTTACAGAACTTGCTTGAAACGGGCAAAGGGGGAAATTAATATAAAGTGTGATTTAGTGCCAAGGATTATCATGAGTGCTGCCTTTCAAACTCACATATGAGTTTTCCTGTTTATGCTGTGCACTGTGTTTGCACAGCTAATGTGTACCCTGCACTAGAACATTTCTCTGGATGCCACACTTTTCACATAAATGTAACTGATTTATTGTTTCTTTGCCATCAAGCAAAGCAAACAAATATAAAGCCAAGAGGATTCTAAAGTGCCATGTCACACGCAGATCCAATGTCCTCACTATTCCGTATTTCCTGCTCTGTGACTTTTTCTCTTCTGACAAATGAGAAACTTCAGCACTGAAGGGGTTAGTCTGACGACAAGAAAACAACACAGATTTTCCCTCCTCCTTTTATCCCTTCATTTTAGTTTACCATCTAGTTTTGAAACTTCTGACGTCTCAGTGCGAGAATGCAGGATGCAAAGAAGCAATGACTGCTGTGGGGAACTGCATGATATTTTCCAGCATATTCATTTCCCCCCTCCAGTCCCTCTGCCCTGAGATCTGGACTGGAGCAGTATCCTCTCAACCACATAGGGCTAAATTAGCTGGTTTTTCGAGCCCATTAAAGGTGCCTTTTAGTCGGGGGGGGTTGGTCCATGGTGAGTGATGTTCTCAATGTCTCATCATGACCCTGATGCTGCTGCTGCACTAAGCAGCTCCCGCTGCACTCTGGGAACTTACACCACATGCACGAATTCTACACTCTTGGGCTGTTTCCAAGTGCATTTAAATATCACTGTGTAATACATTAACTCGACTCAAATATTTTGGATTTTTTAATAATCCTTCATTATTCCAGCAAAGCAACATTGGAATGTTTAGTTTTCTGAATGACTGCTCACATCTAAATGGCTTTGTTCCTTCAAAAATTAATTTATGATTCGCTCCACTCCCTCCCCAAACATTGACAGGATTTGATGTGTGTTCCATTTGTTTTGTGAGTTGCTCAGAAAGCACCATTTTGCATCTGTGAAGGTGTTCGTCTGAACTGCTGTAGATCACACACATGTGCAATTGATCAGAGCCAAATATTACAAAGTAATTGCAAGTGTATTTCTGTTCTGTAACTGCAGTATGGAGAGCAAGCTGCGTATAAGTCCTATACCATTGTTTTTATAATGTATATTTTAGTTTGATTGGTGGCCTCCATATGGCATGGGGAAAGTGCCATGATTATTTTTCTGATCCTGGATAATCCTGTATCTCAGAATTTCTTCTGTGTTGAAAAAAAATAACAGGGAAAAGGGAAACAAATAAATAGAAATATTTAAGAACAAACTGGGTCTTTCAGCTGTACAGTTCTTCCCTACACATTAGAAACCACAACCACCCAGCACCTCATGACATGAACCTGCAAGCTATTTAAGATAGTTGTAGACCTTGGAACCAAAGATTATGTGCCCAGATCCTGACTGGGGCAACAAAACAAGCAACTTTCTAATCGGGGCTCCCAAGTAGCTTTGTTTCTCACCGAATAAGAATACGAGAATATTCAGAATATTCATAACATCTAGAAGAAAAACAAATAGCTGATGAAATAATACCATTCTTAAAAGAGTGTCTGAAAACTGCTACAGAAATTCCAGTTCCCAAGATATTTGTGGAAATAAGTGATTTCGGATTCACACTGCTAGACTCCGCCCTGTGACTTCGTAATGTATTTCCACATTTTAAGAGAAGAAGAACAGGAAATAGATGAGTGACTTTTTATTTTATAACACTATGCAAAGCTTTTGAAAGCCCATTTGATAAAAAAAAATAAAAAAGCAATTACATTTAATAGGGCTGTTCTAGCGATCTCAGCATCCCTGTAACATCACCAGCAACTCAGATTTCCTTTCTGTGGTTTGTAGTGTCCCCCCAGAACATCTCAACAAAATAGAATCCTTGCTACATATTTTTTTTCTTAAAGTCTGTTTTGCTGTTGACAATATAGATCTAATACACACATTTAGTGACAAGGCACACATACAAAAAAGAGCAAGTATCCCAAATATAAAAAGCAACATAAATTTAAATGACTGGAAATTGACTTATTTGGTATGTTACTTCATGCTGTCAGAATTCCACTGACATGATCTTATAAGATGCAGACCTTTGTGCCTTCTGACTGTAAATAAAAGGACATTTATTCTGTACAGTCCTCAAGTACGTGTCTTGAATTTCATCACAACAGAATGGTGAAAAAATCCTCTGTTGTGCTATAATTCTGTTAATTGAGAGATGTGATTAGAAGACCTCAGTTCTTTTCTGGGCAGTATAGATCTCTTGGGGTGAGTGACTGACAGACCAGATGGGTGTCCTGCCATTCAGAGCGACCTTGGCAGGCTGGAGGGATGGGCCAGCAGAAGTCTCATGAAGCTGAACAATGGGAAGTGACAATTCCTGCCCCTGGGGAAGAATAATCCTGTACAACCTCCTGGAAAGCATCTTGGCAGAAAAGCACCTGGGAGTCCTGGTGAACACCAAGCTGACCATGCCATGTGCCCCTGTGGCAAAGTATTCTGGTCTGCATCAGGCAGAGTGTCCACAGCAGCTGGTGGAGTGTGATCGTTCCCCTCTCCTGAGTCCTGGTGAGACACCTGGAGAAGGGCCTTGGAGACAACTCAGGGCCTGGAGAGGCTGGGAGAGCTGGGACTGCTCAGCCTGGAGAAGAGAATGCTCAGGGGAATCTTAACCGTGTGTATAAATATCCGCTGGGGTGTTTTTCCCATAAAAGACAAAGCCAGGCTCTTGTCAGAGGTGCCTGGGGACAGGACAAAAGGCAAATGCACAAACTGAAATATGGGAAAGTCCATTTAATTAATTTTTTTGTAATGAGAGTCAAACACTGGAACAGGCTGCCCAGATAGACTGTGGGGGCTCAATCCTTGAGATATTAAAAATCTATCTGGACATGACCTTAAGCAATCTGGTCTGAGCGGAGTTTCAGAGTAGATCTCCAGCAGCACCTTCCTGCATCAGCTGCTTTGTACCTCTTTCTCCAGACCACCTCCATGTAAATGTGAGTTTTGTAAGGGTAAGGACAATAGCAGTGGACTTGACCAAGTCCTGTGTTTTGAACAAAGTTGGATGACACGTATTAGAAACATGTTAGGGAGTGAGAGGCTTCCCGTGGACTGCACCCAGGCCTGCATGGAATCACAAAGATCAAACTTCTGTATCAGCATCAGTGATGTAATCATTCACCTTTGGCTTATCTTACTTAGCACTGCAAAGAGCACGTGACTCAGATGTATTCATTCTCTGTTTTGAAATGTCTTAACTATTGTTTCTGGATAGCCAGGGGGATTTATAGGCTGACACTGGAGGATTATTGGAGTTGCAATAATGCTAGCTTGTTTCTACATAGCTAACAGCATATTAGCAAATAACTGATGGATGGTCAGGAGCAGGAGAAAAGATAGTTTAACCTTCAAGCTAAATATGCACCCTTCTCACCTTGTTTTTACTTTTTAATATCCAGCACCCCTGAGAAAGGTCATTCTTTTTTCATGACCCCACTGGAGCTGGATCAAATGGTCAGTGCTACAAGCTGTTCTGATAAGCATTCCACAGTTTTCATCTCCACAATTCATTTAGAAAACTAGTAAGAAACCACCTTAACAAAATCATGAGCTCTTAAAGAGAAGAAAAAATAGTACAGAAATAGGAAACACTGTCAGATGAGTGAAGATGAGTATGAAAAAATGGTGTGTGTGTGTGAGGGATCTAACCAAAATGTTATAGAGCAGCAATACGCAGAGAGGGTGCAAACAACAAAAAAGATCACCATGTTAATGATTAGAGGAAGACCTGGGAATGGTTACTCTAGTATTTAGTGAAAGGGAAGAGCAAGAGAGGCATGGAGAGCAGTGACCAAAATCTCACTGTCAAAAGAGTTTCTGGTGGATTCTTCTGTTGTCCTGGTCCATTTAGGGAGAAATAAAATGGAAAAAGTCCTCATTACATGGTTAGATAATATCTGGAGAAATTGCAAGTATGCTCGAGGATAGGATTTGAATGAACAATAGTCTTGCTAAACTGAAAAAAATCGAGGATGAGGTTGTACAGGAACAAATGAAAAGTACAGTATTGGGCAGTATACATACATATATTGTATATGTGAACTCAGATTACTTTCCAGGGATGGATAAGCATTCAGAAGCCCTGAATTACACAGACTGTTTGGACATCTTTTCATAATGCCTATTGTGGCACCATAATACAAGAAAGGTATAAAGATATTAGAAAGCATCCAAAGGAGACCAATGATGATGGTGAAGGGTTTTGAGAGGAAGATGTACAGAGGAGTGTCTGAGGGCACTTGGTCTGTTCTGCCTGGAGGAGACTGAGGGGAGACCTCACTGCAGTTACAACTTCCTGGTGAGGGGCAGAGGAGGGGCAGGCACTGATCTCTGCTCTGTGGTGACAGTGACAGGACCTGAGGGAATGACCTGAAGTTGTGTCAGGGGAGGTTTAGGTTGGATCTTAGAAAAAGGTTCTTCCCCCAGAGCATGGCTGGGCACTGATACAGGCTCCCCAGGGCAGTGGTCACAGCACCAAGCCTGACAGAGCTCAAGAAGTGTTTGGACAACGCTCTCAGGCACAGGGTGTGGCTCTTGGGGCTGTTCTGTGCAGAGCCAGAAGTTGGACTCGATTGTATTTGTGGTTCCCTTACAAGTCAGGATATTTTATGATTCTATGAGGTATCCCTGATAAGACTGCTTACCTGTTAGAAGAGAGGGCTTCCAGAGTGACTGAAGACAACCCCAGCACTCTTTTTAATGCCACTTCATCTTGTAGTGAGGTGTTCAGAGCAGGATGGGGAAAAAACTGACCTGTGACAAAAACACATAGCGTTATGTCTTTAGCTGTTGTTGTGTGCAGCCCCGATGAATTAGATAGCCAATAAACTTTATGAACAGCTCCTGCTTCTGTTTTCTGTTTGGGGGCTCTGAGATTTCTTGTACAGCTTCCTGCCAGGAAATGGACTTTGCGGACCTGGAGCAATTCCACTTGCAGCATTCAAAAGGAGCAGCTGCATTTTCCCAAGCCATTGCTGTTCCACATCATTCCCCCAGTGCAACTTTGGTGGTTTACTGTAGTACTTTTCTTATCTGTTGTGGTGCCAGGGAAACAAGTTTTTATAAACATTTAGCGGCAATTTTGTGCAAACACATTTTATTTTGTTTTCCAGCCCTCCAGCAGTATGTGTGTTGTCAACTGTTACATTTCAGCTGTGAGGTGGCCCTTGCCAACTCAGGGCTAGTAAAATATTACATTTTTTAAGTAAAAAGGAAGTGTTTACATGCTCTTCATAGTTAGTAGTAGTATTTTATCCAAAATATTTGATAACTGAGAACATTTGTTGTTTGTCCAAGGAAAATTGTCACAAAATTTGTGCTGTAATACATTCAGTTACTATATCTGGACTTAGTAGCTAAGGAGACTTTAACAAATTCACTACAGCAAAAAGAAGATCACATTTTTATCCTAATTTTTGCTAACAGAATGCTCTGAATATGTCCTTGAAATCTGATTTGAAATAGTGAGTGAACAATAAAATACATAGCAGCTTTCATATTTAGAATTTGTTTTGGAAGTCTGAAGGCAGGCCAAGTAAGCAGACATTTGAATACTTCCATAAGTTGCCTTTATATCACATTATGGACAATTTGTCAGCAATAATGTAATGCAGGGGCACAAATTCATATTTGGCTTGGAAAGAAACAGATTTGCATTGTTGTCTGAAATGCTGTATTTTGTATGTCAATTAAGCAAACTACAATTGTAAAAATAAATTCAATTTCTTGCTTTCACATTCAATTTTCATTTTAAAAATGGTTTGTATTACTATTTTGTTGCATTGCTTTCGAGCATATGCTGATTATTAAATGAAAGATTTAAAATATGCAGATAGGAAGCAATTTCTTTGGCAGTTGAATATTGATTCAAAGTCAATGAATTTTTTCTTAGGTTTGACTCTTTTGAAATTCATAAGAATGTTTGTATTACCTGGTTTAGATAATATATAAACATCGTTGATTTCTTCTGGGAACTCTTTATGAATTTATATTGTAGTTGCATTTGACTAATGATTTTGGTAAAAGTCATGCAAATCATTAGTGCTGAAAACGATCAGATTAAAATTCATATTACTCAAGAAAAAGATTAGTTTGTTTCAGGTGGCTTCTGCAGTTATTGCAGTGGAAGGTATTAACTACATTTCTTATCCCTATGTTCACTTTGTACCACTCAATATGAATATGAATTTCTACAAAATGATCTGTTTCTTCTCAACTTGTCTTTGGGTTTTACACATATGCACACAAAGACAGAAGGTTGTTGGGTTTAACTGACTTTTGATGTGCACACAAAAAAATATTAATCTATTTTATTGGTTTCAGGGTGTGAAAATGTTTGTTCTTAAAACATACAGAACTTAAATTTTGACTCAAAATTGACCTCTTTAAAATCTCTAGATCAAGCACACTTTGGAAAACACTTATCTGATAATTCCAGAAGACCAATCCTTTCAATCTTTGAGACTTAATTAAGAGGTTTGGTTCCCTGGACAGCTACACTGATCTAATTGCTGGGACTGTGAGGAGAGCTTCCTTCACCTTTTTGTCTTTTAGTTCCCCCTTCCTCCAGATCTCCTCTCTTCTTTTTTTTGTACCTCAGCCTCCCTTCTCCACCTTCTTTCCTCCAGTCCTTCCCCAGTTCTGACCCTTAGGTCCATCATTCCCACTCCCCTACCTTATTCCAGCTCTGATGCTCCTCAGGACCTCACCCATCCTGGCAGAAGTGAATTTTTAGGGACTCACCTTGTGGAAATGAACTCTGTGCATTGGCATCAATAGACGTACAAGACATAGAAGTCACAAAGGTTTTGGGAGTATTTTTTCACCAATAACACAATAATTACTTAAACTTAGAGGTTAGCTGAGCTACTGACAGAAGGCCCCTGAGTTCTTCAAGCACAGAATTGTGGTTTTCTGCACTTCATAGGACAGAGAAAATCCTCCTGCATCCCTGGTTTGCTGCTTAGAGTTACACCATAGCAACTTCAAAGAAATAAATAATGCTAATCTATGTCCAGCACTGACTAATAAAATTCATTTCAGCATAAACATTTTTACACTCCATCAACCTTTGTGGATAGTTTTCTGTGACACAAAGATGGTGCATTCAGTACAGAATTTAATAAATGGGGAAGAGCAGTTACAAGGTTTTGTTCTCCCTATTATAATGTCCCTGGCAACTGAAGTCAGGACAAATTTGATTGCAACAAGAAATTCCTAATGAGTTTGCCAAGATGCCATCCCCAGCATGTCTCACTAATGAGGCTGAGTGGCTGTGATTGGGGGTGGTGTTATATTTATTCTGCACACATAGAAACGTTAATAACCCTTCGGAAAGATTAAGTTCCTTCCTAGAAGTATTAATGAATGCAAAATGAGGATTTTTTCTTCCCAAAGAAAACAAATTAAGAAACAAACACATGAACATTTGGTTCAAATCAGCACCATCATTTTTCCATCCATTTGGCATCTTCTTTTTCTTTTATTATTTAAAACCTAAATAATTTTTTTTCTGTTAAACTGGTGGTCTGAAGAAACACCTTATTCAACTCAACAAAATTTCCCAGTGGAGACCAGCAAGACTGGGGCATCACTGGGCCAGGGACTGGCACCCCAGGGCTGGGCTGAAATGAGGCTTCTGAGCCATGGGTAGGGTTGAGGGAGGCCCTGAGGGTGCTGGGCAGGGCCAAGAAGGTTTATTAGTGCACTCAGGTCTTTTATAGATAGGTATGGGCTTTCCTTTGATGGTCAGTAGGCATCTTTTCACAGCTCTGTTAGCTGCGTTGAACACAGTCCAATGTCCAGATCACCATGGTTTTTACATGGGAATAAACTACTTTTTTCCTTACTTGTTTTAGACTTTCAGGAAATCACTGGCATGAGAAAACATCTACAACTTGTACTGTAGTTGTTTACAGATAAAGTGTTTGTTGATTTTTTCTGTATTACATTAAATACAAAATGCATCGTGGAGGTTACACAAAATCTCTGAGGTCACAGAGTTGCTATGAGTGAATGTTTCTGTCATAAAGTGAGCACATTACATGCCTCATGAGATTTTGTCATGCCTCATGACAAAATAACAATTGGTGATGAACTGAGAATTTGGTTTTTCAAGACTGTGATGGATCAGCAGTAACATGCTGGGAAAGGGATTTTTTTCACATAGCAGAGCTCCAAGAGCCAAAGTAATGCATTGCCCAATTCCATTGTACTTGTAACTCAAGAAAGATTAAAACGAACTCTATTAAGGAGACCAAATTTGCTTTAATGGCTTTATACTCTTAAACTTTGTGACTGATCACAGACAGTAGTCATTAGAAGGTAAATGCACTCAGCAGTGGGAGCTACATTACCTACACAACAGCAGTTAGGGGAACACCACTGAGATCAGTGCCAAGGTCCCAGAAGCCAGGAAAGCAGACGTGAGTTGGACTCAATATACTTGTGTTATTATAAGATATTTAGTTACATCAGCATCCCATTCAATTTACAGAATAAGCAAAACTTATCTAAAGTGAGATTCTTCTTGCTTTTCCATAGCTATTCACAAGCTAGGCATCTAGTCTAACCCTGATTTGTAGGTTATCTTTTGAGTCATTGGAGGAAAGTAGTTATCCCCAGAGGGTTTTCAGAAAGTTAAAATTCTCAGCAGCATCTTCATACACTGAACTTTGCCTTTTTTTTTTTGTAGCCTAGAAATCTAAGATTTAAATCACTAAAATTAGACGAGGTCAATTCCCTCCCAAATACAGAGGAGAGTTTCCTTCACTAAGTTGCAGTCCCTGGCTGCACACTAAATTAAGAGGAACAGAGGGTTCAAAATCTTTCTGAAATAAAACCTCCCATAGATAGCACATGTGTGGTTTGGTCAGTCTGAGGAGCTGCAAGAGCTACAGCAATTCAGCAATGTTAGATTCTTTATGGGCTGTAATGAGTTTTATAATGAGGCTTTACAAGTATGTACAATCTGAGATTTTTTTTTTTTTTGTCCTCACTGGACAGTTGAACAGATTTTCATGAGGTTGCAAAAGACTTTTCCCTGACAAAAATATTACCCCACAAATAAAGGCCAAGCTCCTGCTCTAAAACCTGGAGAAAGCAGAATGTTCAATGAAAAGGCTGACAGGACTGTTTTATAACACAGGCAAAACAATGTGGTACCCTAGCTGTATTTTCACATATGTGTGACCAATCAACAGTGAAATTTTCACAAATAAACAGCATTATGCAAGCACCAGATATGAGGACATTTCCTCATAAGCAACTGAATTTTGCACAATCTTAAGATAACAAACCCAAGATCTTTTAATAGCATATATAGCCCAGTCTGTAATATTCCAGCTGCTTGTATTGCAATGAATCCCTAAATATGCAAAGCATTATGCCACTGATAATGGCAGACCTTCTGATTTTCATTAAGTCCTGAATATTCAAAGTGTATTGAGAAAGTTTCAGCTTTTAAATTTCTCCAGAGATTTAAACACCCTTCAGTCTTCTACAGGCAGATGTGAAGCCGCTTTCATCACATGCTAAGTGGGAGCTGAGGTTTCGGCACGTTGTTGAGCCCAAGCTGATATACTCTCCCAGGGTTTATTAGCTTTGCCCCTTGACAGCAGCTTTGCTTAGCTCCTGCCTGGGAGATGGCTTGTCTCCAGTCTCGCCAGACCATGTCTGCCTGCAGGGTCTCTGTAGAGGTGCCCATGGGAATGAAGTTTAAGAAGTGCTGCCTATCTTGTACACAGGGGAGGCTGCTGAGACGGTGCTTGTAATGTGAATAGTAAACTTTCTTACAGCTGTGAGATTTCTCTTTGGCAGCTCTGAGGGAGCTGGCTGCAATCAGAAATGCACACTGTGCGAATGCTGCTGTATTAACTCATTCTAATGGTTTCTATTTTGTTACTACCAGGCACGGTTACTCACAGTGCACAGAAACCAGATTACCAGGAAGAGTGAAAGCCCATCATGGGACAGCTGTGTCCCTTTAAATCTGATGAACCAAATAACTTACAATGGCTTTCAGAACATGTATTATTTATTATCAGTCATATAGTCTCCCTCAGCTGTTATTCAGATTTGACCTGCACTGCGGAGTTTTGCCAGCAGAATTATTTCAGCTGCAAGTATGAAAATAATGGTGCTCCCTTTCTGATGGAGCTGTGCTGAAAGAGAGGGCATTTGTTGGCTTGATTAATGTTGCAGGGGGAAATAAAACAACACCCAAATTGACAGAAACCTCCCTCTTGAACGAATTCACAATGCATCTTCACCAGGCTGCTGTGCCAGAATAGCTGTGCTCAAACTGGGGTGTCCTCAGAGGCTCTGTAGGAGACTTGAGCTGTCAGAAATAAACAATCTTAAAAAAAAAGTCAAAATGGAAACTAATGTAAAAGAAGGAATAATGGTTTTGCTCATCAGGCATCATAGAGAGTGTTATGCATTCTGTGAAACCCTGGATATGTTGAATTCAGTAGCAAAGGCCTTGTTCTTGTAGGCACAGAACTAAATGCAGAATTCATGCTGATATTTATTCTTTCACTCAGGCAGTCCCAATAGAGCTAACCTGTTTATCTCTTCACACTACACCTTTTTTTTGTTTTCCAAAGGAACCCCAGTATTTTATTCTTTAATATATTGAACTGTGATAATTATTCTTCATTTCTGTTTATTGGAGTGCCAATACTCTCTCTTTTCTTATTGTTGCTTTATTAATGCATTGTTTTATCAAGATAACAGAAATCGTTAGCACAATATCCATGGAGAACTGTGAGCTTGTAGGCATTTTTCGTCTTCCTTATCCTTTGAGACTTTGCTTTTAATCCAGGGAAATCTCTTAAGATCATTGGACTGAGGGAATGGGCTGGAGGTTAGATGAAGGCAGAAAAGTAAAATGAACATTCCAAGAAGAGCATTGTTGTGCACAGTGAACACAAAGAACAGAGCAGAGGTGTGGAATATGCTTTGCAGAAAACTTCCCCCCAAGTCCTGGCTGTAGCTCATTGTAGTGCACTGCAGTCTTCATTAAAACTTGATTTCCTGAGCTCTACAAACTGTGCTTGTGTCCCTCCTGGTACAACATGCAAAGGTTCCCTTTCTTAGCGGTTTAATCATCTGTGCACATGTCAACTCAGTGTTTAATGCCTTCACATAGTCCCAGGGTACTCCTCGTGTTGCTTGAAAGCCTCAGAACCAAACCTTTAAAGTGATTAAAAAATCAAGACCGAACTCTATTAAAGGCTGAATTTCAGTCAATTAGCTGCTAGGACAGCTGAACTCCCGGGATGATGCAACTCACACATCAGAAGATAAAGCCACAGAGCTGGGAGGCTGGGCAACCTCAGGGACACACAAAGTTTTTCTTCCTGAGGAAGCCTCTTCACATGCCTATCTTCTGCCTGCCCCAGTCCTCAGTACTGTAGTCTAAATAACAGTGACAAAAATACACTATTCAAAGGGTATTCATACACTGAAACCTGAAGGAGATTGGGTATTTCAAGACACCCATTAAGGTCTTAATTGCTGGAAGTCTTGATTACAGGTAGAAATTGTTTAGGTATGACAGTGATGTGGGGTTGGATTTTAAATCTCCAAATAACTCCACATTAGTTTAGAATAATGATAATAATATCTTGCAACTTTTATGGTATTTATATGAAATAGGAGTGGTACAATGATAACAGCTTCTGTTTTTATCTGGTAGATTTATAATGTTTTTATCTCTTAGATTTATAATGGTATCATACAGGTAACTATACTTAGCTCACTGGGTGAGTGATGTATTTTGTATCTCAGGGTGGTAGAGGATGAGTAAGCTTGAATACAGCAGAAGTCTCAATTTTGAACACTGGTCTTTTATGAGAGACTATCAAAGGTCATTTATCTACCTCACTGTACTTTATCTGTCATCTGTCATTTGCATAATGTCCACTTGAATTGTATGCTTTAAATTTTTACATACCAATTGCCAAGGATCACTGAATAGGAAAAAAAAAAGGCTTCATATCTGTACAGAAGTTCATTAGAGAAAATTACTCAAAATTCAATTAATTATTCTAATTTATTCCTAGAGATGTTAAAAGCCTGTTCTTTTAAGAGTGAGATACTACTACTTGGATTTGAACTGAGATGTGAGAAAAACAAGCAAGTGCTATTTATCTACTCACAAGTTAGCCAAATGCAGAGGTAGGTGGATGTCATCTAACATACTAATTCTGTACTCACAATTAAATCATAAAAAATAATGTTAATAACGACAAGTACAACTGCTTTCTGTCCAACAAATTTTTCCTGGAAGTTACAGAAGCATAATTAAGCAAACCTAGGAACATAGCTGTACTAATCTGTCTATAAAAATGCACATTCCAGTGTGAGAGTGGCTTTCTCTGCTCCAGCTGAATCAGTTCTAAAGGAAAAATGCCAAAACTGGGAAAAAAAGGCCTTTTATAATTAGATGAAAGTGTCCACACATGAATTTGTATTAATGCCTTGTAGCACTTTAGAATCACAGCTTACCTTTTATTACCATAATTTTCCATGTGAACAATCTGTAATCTTCTGTCAAATGCCAGTAGCATCAACACATTCTGAGTTCAGTCTTGCATGAGGGTCCTATTCTAAAATAAATTCAGCTGTGTTTCAAGCTGTTCTCTGCATTTCCATTCTTTTTTTTTCTTGTTCTGGGAAGCTGTGCTGAAAGCTGACTAGCCACATTTTTTGACTCACACTGCTGACAAGTAAGTTCTTTTAGAATTTATGGTATTTTTTTACTCTCCACTACAGAGTTTCATTCTTCCTCAAGTGAAAATGTGTATTTACACAGCCTGTCTAAAACGGTCTTGCCAATTGAGTAAATACTGCTTTGTATATAGAACCTTAAGTTGCTTAAACAAGTAAAAGAGTATGAGTTGATCAAGGAAAAAAGCATTTGTGATTCCAGTGTCAAGTTGGTTTCTCTCTGTTGATGAGGACACATACTGGTTAAAGTAAGTGAATGTGAATGTGCATTTTAGCAACAATATGACTCCATAATAATCCTGGTTTATTTCTGGGAAGATCTGAAGCATGTGTGTTTCAGGTATGATTGTGGAGTAAACATCATCCCATACTTGCAAGATGTACCAGCAGTGCTGTTCCTGTACAGGTTGTGTTCCTCACATCCCCAGGACATCAAGCAGGAGGCAGCAGTGGTGCCTCCCAAGGGGCATAGGCACACAATTCCTCCCTTCTCCACACTTCCTGAGCTGCCATCGCACTTCTAGATGCGATGCTTCATCAGCTGTGTACTGGAGGACTGTCATAGAAAAGAGATCTCTTGGTATCTTTTCTATCCTAGCAGAGTAGGTGCATGTGGATCACAGTACTGACCTCTTCACTCTTGGGATACAAGAAGGAAGAATTTCACAGCTGCCTTACTGAGTTCCAAGTCCCTGAAGGGTCTTGGGAATCCTTTCAGATTCCCTCTGGACTCTGTCACCTAAAAATAGATAAAGGATGGCTTTTCCTTTATTTCCCTGTCAGTTGCTTTTCCAGACGTCTGGCAGTTTTGAAGGCTGATGCAGGACCATCAGCTGTTGCACTGATGCTTTACAGCTGCTCTGCAAAGGTGTGCACAGGGAGCCTGCACTGGCTCAGGGATGTGACAGCAGCATACACACATCAGCAGTGAAACCACAGCAGCCTCAGCCAGCATTGCTCAGGGCCTCACAATTCCCTCTGACAGCCTCCAGCAGGATCTCTCTCTTCTAATCAAAGGCAAAATGCCTTTAGACCCAGCAGTTCCATGTGCCTTTCTGTGTGCTTGGGGACTTGTGTGCTCATCCAAGCAGTCTTGCTGTAACCGCAGGGATGTGATGCACAGCCTCAGGAGGGATGGGGGCAGTATCTGGCTGGGGCAGGTATTGCTGATACCACACACGGGCTCTCTCAGCCTGCCTGAGGTTGCCACCCTGTTGCAAAGCTGGCAGATGTGAGAGCTCTTTAGCTCCATCCCCCAGCAGCCTGGTGCTGTGGCTCAAGGCCATCTTTGTTGATAGCTTAAGGATTTGCTCTGGAGGAGTTGAAGTATGTGCACATACTGTAGTCTGCCAACTCTGAGGAAAATAGCCTCTGTCAGAAATGAAGAGAGTTTTGAGACATATGTTATTGTAAAGTGCCTTGGCAGGACTGCCTGCAGCTCTTCATAAAGCCCTCTGTGGTACTGATGTGGAGGAGTCCTACAGACTTCTGTAGGAAGGAGAACAAAGTCCCATTTTATGTACAATGACAATACATGTTTCTGATGTAAACCCCACAAATTCTAGGTGTTCTGGGAAAACAGTCATTGTGGACACCGGGTTTCAGTGATGGGAGTTACTGCTCACTTATTATTTCTTTATTTATTATTCTGTGAGTGATAAAAGCCATATTTAGGACTCCAGGCAAAAAGGAATAACCTACCTTATTTACAAGTTACAGAATGTTTCCGTAATGCCTCAGAGAAATGAGCATACCTTTGGCCCTTTCAGAGATTCAAATAATTTATTCTTTCTTAATTATGTAATTTGCTGAAACTTATAATAAAGTGGTAGAGCTAATTTTATTTTTTCCTGACAGAGTGGAAGAGGCAAATGTAATTTCCAGTTACTTCAGCAAAGCACCAGGATCTATTTAGAGAAATAAATTGATTTAGATGCCATAAAAAGTGGCAGCACAAAGTCAAAACATTACTCATACTGTTAAATAATTTAGCTAGTGACTTCTGTCTCACTTGAGTATATCCGAATTGGTACAGTTTGGGATTTATATTTGTAGGCCTTTGATCTCTCTGAGATGACTGCCTTTTATATCCTCCCCACAAAACTCAAAGGAACACCTTTGGAATGAAGGTTATGCTAAAAATGCTTGTTTCTTTTTCCTGCTCATTTCAGATCCAAAGGCACAAGGCCAGTCAGGAGTGTGAAGCACTTCTTCACTGACCATGATATTATTCTGGGCAGCTTTTCCTTGTCCTGCAAGTAAGGCAGCTGCTTCTCTGGGTGAGATTTCCTTCATTTTGGTGGGTGTCTCTCAGCAATTGTGGTATTCTCCAGTCAGTTTGTCTGAGAAAGCTTCACCTGGCTGTGGTGGAAGGGAGTTGATCCTCCCCTACCTGCTGCCAGTTTACAGGCAGTAGCTAATTTTAGCTATGATGTAAGTGAAATCCAGTATCTGATCCAATACCCTCAGGGTGAGTTACCTAATTTCTTAATCACAGCTGTATTTTGAACTCATATGGCATTTAAAAGTAAATGAAAAATCTCTGGGCTTGAAGCTGATAGTTACCTTGGGACCAGCAGGGTTACACTCATAATGAACAACCACTGGTAGTCTCATTCTGCATTATATATTCAGTGTCTATATTTACATAGGCTTCAGATAGCAAATTAATTTCCAAAGTAGAGACACTTTCTGAAATAAACTAGATTAAGACAAAATATAACCCTTAAATTTGTGAAATAAACTCATTACCAGATCGATGCCACAGTCAAGTAAGAAGTTAAGTAAGTGTTGTTTGGTAGTTAATTTTTGTTCAGGAGTTAGTGAAGGAAGAAATTAAAGGAAAATTTGAGAAAGAAATTAAAGGAAGGAAAAAACCTAAAATGCCAATATAAGTGAGTATGAATTACAAACAAGAACAAAAAAAAGGAATGTCAATAAGGAGAGATAAAGATAGAACAAAAGAGACTGGAAGTTCTGAAGACAAAAATAAAACCTTCTCAAGGGTATTAAGGAGAATATAAAATGTAACTGGTATCCGTTGCCACAAGGAGATGGAAATTTTTGAAGAGCAACAGGAAAAACTGTTAATTCAATAAATGGCTTTGTCTTTCATTTGCAAGGAAAGAGGAATCTAATCATAACACATGAGGAAGGAAAAGTGCTTGCCAGTCTGCTTGAGTGAAAGGAATCCCACTAACTCCAGTTTGTGTCCAGTGATCCAGACTGTGCTATTTGGCTGCACCTTATCACTCTCTACAACCACCTGAAAGAAGGCTGTAGCAAGGTCAGGGTTGGTCTCTTCTCCCAGGAAAAAAAATACCAGGAAAAACTTCTTTACTGAAAGGGTGGTCAGACATCAGAATAGGCTGCCCAGGGAAGTGGGGGAGTCACCATCCCTGGAAGTGCTCAAACAGTGCGTGGCTGTGGCACTTGGGGACATGGTTTAGTGATGATTAATAGTTGGAGTCGATCTTAGAGGTCTTGTCCAACCTAAAGGATCCTATGATTCTCTCCAGTCAAGGGCAGGTACTCCAGAGGGGAGTTTATTCCACTCTGTGTGGGGGACGGCAGTGTCCAAATGACCACAATCAGATGAGGAACCAGGCCAGGTGTGTATGTTAAGTTACCCTGTAATGACATTAAAATTACACACACAGCTGGTAGCCCTTGATGCCACACTAGTGGATACCATCTTTGACAGCTCCACCCGAGCAGTTGGTTAGGGACAGCTTCAACAGGTTCTGTTCATGGCTAAATTCATGATCCCCACCTCCAGAAGGAATGATTTGGTCTTGCATTGAAGGTGCCCTCTTTTTAGCAGCTGTCAAGGTAATAGTGTGTGACAGCATAACCATTGTCTGTTCAGGCAGAGGTTAACATTCTTTAAAATAATCTGGCAGTTTTCCAGGTGTGGCTTTGTGATAGCCTCAGCACTTATTCCAGGGTCAGTGACTTGGTCACGTACGCATTCTTGTTTTAGGATTCCTGAAAACTCCCTTTGCACAGCACTTTTCTCAAGAATATAGGCATACATGCTTATAATGCTTTGTCACCCATGTGTTATTAATATCTGTGTGCTTACAGCAATGCTACTGGCATGTGCTCTAATTTTTTTGCTTCTCTTTGGACTACAATAATTCTTTCCTTCGTGATGACCTGTTCAAATCACAATTTCCCTAAAAGTGCAGCTGGTCAGACCATTCAGTCCCCAGTCTGACCATAATCACTGGCCTTCTGAGGAAATATTTGGGGATTGCTTCATAATGCATTGATTTTTCAGTGCTTTTTTGAAAGTAACCTTGAGAAAATACACGTAATAAATTACCACTGTAGCACTTAATACCATAACCTGCATTGCTAATAGTTCAACACTGGGTGAAATTGGACACATAACAAACTAGATGTTGTAAGACTGTAGAACACCCAGTCCCACTGAGACTTAGTAAATACTCTCTTAATCTCTGATGCCCATATTGTAATTTCTTGTTGATTATATTCAGTTTTCTCCTTGGTTTGTTGATGCAGTGTCACTGATTGGTTTACTATGGATTCATAATAAAAAACCTTTCTTCCACAACTTTTTACTTTCAGCTCCTTTTTTTCCTGTTACAGCACTGGGGAAAGCTTGTCTGCAGTCATTCTGATTGGAGAATGATATTTGGTTGTACACCTAAAACCTGGTGAGTAATGACCACAATACCATTGCAAAATGTGGGTTTTAATTTTAAAATGCGGTCTTACTCTAAAGATACCATGATAAATTATTTTAGTTTTGGGCCCTTCCAGCTGAGTTTTAGATCAGAATAATTCTTTATGGCAAGTATTTCCTTCCATTTCTCTACAGCAAGAATAATATCAAATGCATCCTAATAACTTCCTGAAACTACACAGGCAGCTTCTTCTTGAGGAATGCTGGGCTTCCATTAGGGATGGATTTTACCAGTTCAAGGGTCATCAGTTTATGTGTTGTCCTTTCACAGATCTGTGATACAGCTCCACACAGTAACTAAATAAAACTACTAATTTGCAGTCTTCTAACATATGGTTAAGATGGTGGACCTTTCTACAGTTAATTAGCTCGACTTTCCTTCTATTAATCTCTGCAGTGAAAATATATTTTAATATTAGCAAACTACATGGACCTGATAATATTGCAATCAGATTAATCTGCAATTATTCCAGCATTTGAAGCTAATGAGAACACAGCGTTTTCAAGGAGCAGTAATCCACCCTGGTTATGTACTGCAAACTGTAGGAAGGCCTTAATCACATCATTGCCCATCAGTGATAATTTATCCCAAATGGGTTCAAGGTCTACAGTGTTCAGTGTTCCTTTCACTACACCTAAATTTCCTAACAAAGTATTTAGAATTCTACATCTTCCTTTCACTTTCAAATATTTCTCAATCCATTGCTTAAGCAGGCTTTGCTCAGCATACATTCCAGTTGAATAATTAGGAAGTTTAATGGAACAGTTACTTGAGTTAATTTGAACCATATGTAACTTTATTCCACATTTAAAAGACCTTCTGACTTTCCATATTGCCTTTGGAATGTTGGACTTCTGGGGACTTCGATCCCAACAGTAGCTGGCATTTGCCCAATAAAAGGAAACAAGGTGAGCAGATGGAGACACTCTGTGAGCACGGGCAGGTCCAGCACTGGTACAGAGAAGTCTGATCTGATCTTTCATGGAGAAGTTTATTCTAGGAAAGCGAAACATTAGATGGAGTTAGTACTGTGTGATGCTGGCTGATCACAGGAAGGATTACAGGTGCTCAGGGGGGTTGTGGAGTCTCCCTCTCTGCAGATATTCCAACCCCTCCTGGATGTGTTCCTGTGTCACTGCTCCAGGTGACCCAGGTTTGGCAGGGAGGTTGGACTGGGTGATCCCCAGAGGTCCCTTCCAACCCTAACGAATCTGTGATTCTGTGATTCTGTGGTGCAGAGCAATGGGTGCACAGCTGGCTGGCAGGACAAGTTGTGAATAATTACCCACATCCAGCTGCAGTGTGTGAGAGGGTTTTGGGCCAGGGCACAGACTATCTCCGCAGGACCCCTGCAGGTCCCCACTTGTGAAAACCAGCAGTGTTTGGTTACTTTTCACCCATTTACAAAGTGGATGGAAGCTGTCACACAGTTAGCTGTGATGCAATTATACAGTGTGGCATTTTATCAATGCAGCATTTCCAAGGATACCGTGCCAAGAGCAAATAATGAAAGAGTTGTGCACAATCTTATGAACCAAGCAAAAATAAATCCCACATAGACAAGTGAAATATTTCTGCAGGACAAGCAGGGAAACTTAGAAAATTATTAAAAGGCAGTGATGAAAGTTGGGATGAAGAGCTGTCTCTGGATTCACCACTGTAGTCTCCACTGTAGTTTGGTTGGTACGTTTCTTGAGATTTTAATTTGAAGAGAACTGAAAACAGCACAAGACTTTTGGTTGTAAGAGGAGTGGTTTGCTAAATGCCAGTCTGAGATGAAACCTTGCAAAATTTCAACCTAACAAACCCTAAATGGTTTGTTTCAGAGTTTGAAGAATGAAATTTTATCACATTGATATAGTTTTGTATGTGATTTCCAATCAAGGTACCTGTTTGAAAGCTAAAAGAACAAAGGTATCATATGAAATCCAATTAATTTTGAATGTTAAAGGCAAGACTCAGGTGGTCAATAATCACTGGTGTGAGTGCATATAACACCACATTAGTCCTCCTACTGAGATCCTTAATTCCTTTGCTATTGCTCTAAACTCAGTGCCATCTAATTCTGCTTTGACCACGATTTCCACCATGTCTGCTGCTAAAGCTAATTTTTTTTGGTTGGTTTTATTAGATGAAATGTTTTTTGATGTCCCTTTTTACTTCATAGTCTAATCCAAACAGCAGCCTGGTTCTCACACAATTTTTGGCTTAACTCACTCCCTTTTCTGGGAAGCGTTCACCCTGTTCCATATTGTCCTTTTCCTGGAAACCCCTTAACATAGCTCCTGTCCTTAATCCTTCTGTGATTGTATCACATTCCAAACTGCTCTTGGGCTTGGATCCTGTTTTCTGCTTGCTTCCTAAACACTGCAACACCCAAACTGCTCATCCCATAAGCTCTTTGGATACCCTTAACTTGGTTCTCATTAATGTCTATGCCTTCAAAAATATGTTTTGCATTTCCTAATTGCCCATGGAAAGCATTCTTTGTCTTTTGATTAGAACCCCACTGTCTGTTTTTCTTTAGCAGGCATCAAGATAATAGTCCCTAAAGGCATAAAAAATGTTTGTTTGGTCATGGACACATTCCCATTTTAGAGTCCCTGAAAATTCCCTTCATGTGGAACAGTATGCAAGAATATAAGTGTGTATTTTAGCCTAGTGTTATTAATATCTGTGTATTTACAGACATGTAACTGATACATGTTTAAATTTATTTGATTCTCTTCAGTATTATTGGAATCAAATGGCTCTATGGGGCATCTTATTTTTCTTTCTCTGTTGTGGGAATCCCAGGCAACTCAGCTAATTTTAGATACATTTAGGTGAGATGAATCACCCTATTAGTAGCAAATGTGGATGTTAAATAAATGTATGAGCAGACGAATATTTCACACTGGCAAACCTGACACCAGGACTCCTAAAAGCAATGAGTTTTAGGATTGCTTCCTGAAAATGTCAGTTTTGAATAAGTATTTGCATGTAGGTGATTCTGAAGACCAAAAACATACTTGTATTTTACGAGTAGTCAAAATGTTCAAGGGGAAGAGAAGGTAACAAGAGCCTTGCTAGATAACATCAGTTCTTAGCAAAACAGTGAAAAAAATTATGAAGATTCTCTTGGTAAAAAGTTAAAAGAGAAGGGTTTATAATTAAGCTTGGTAAATGTATGAAAAATAGGCTTTGTCAAATATATTTGATTTCTTTTTTACAATTATAGTTGATAGAAGTAAGTACATAATGAACTTCTGTAAAGCATTTGATTTACTACAAATGACATGTTGGTAAGAAAATTAGGACTATGCATTATCAATAAAATTACGTTTTAAATGGATTAAGAACCGGTTCAAAGGACTGAAAGAATACTTCTCAGCAGGGAGTCATTACTGATTATGACATTTTTAGGAAGGTTCTCCAGTGATTACTCCTAGTTCTAAATCAGCTTCATTTTCATCCCCTTTGTGTTCCTCATAATTTTCAGTCGATTAGCAGAAATAAGTGAAAAATAAAATCAGTGGTGTTAGCCTTTGTGAATGGTCCAAAGTGGTGAAGGTTGTGAAAAACAAGTCACCCAAACAGAGGGTTCTGGATTACAAGGGAGAAAGTTGAGCACAATGAAACACATTTTACTTTAACATAAACTTCTGGGAGGACATAGGGCAAGGAATAAGATCTCACTGAAGAGGATAGAGTCTGTCTCCTGGGAAACAGTGAGAGGTTTAGAAGAGAGGTAGCATGGTGTCCCAGTGTAATGTGCTATAATAAAGGGTTTATGGCGCATAAATCCCAGATCTGTAAGCAGGGAATATGGATATGATTTCACCTCTCTATATAAAATTTCTCAGGTATGCAGCTGTGATACCAACAGTTTAAAAACATGGTTGAAAGAACAGAGAAGGCTAGAGAAGAATGACAACAATTACTCCAAGGTTAAGGAAAATGTTTTAATGCAGCAGACATCTCTGTTGCATAGTTAATTCATCAATGCCCCTGAATACCACTCCTTCAATACTGTAGTTCTGTCAGTTTTTTGGTACCTTCAAAAGAGCTCTCTGTATATTTATATAAACTCTTAAACAAGATTTTATGATGGTGCCCTCAAATGAGATTTATATATATATATGTACACACACACACAATCACACACATACACATATATTTATATATATTTATATGTTTATGTGTATTATACATTCTTGACCTACATAGGATGAAGGCCAGGTATTTTCCTTTGCTACTCTCACACTTCTCAGGAACATATTAACCACTGTGACACATCTGTGTTTGACAATTAAGAGATTGTCTTACCTTACAGCAACACAGAGGACATGAAGAGTATGTCCAGAAGCCCTCGTGCATTAAACCACTGAGATGAGCACTGAATGAAAGCACACAACACCTGGCAGAGTTTTACAACCTGACTGTTAACTTGTGGACAGTGTTAAATGAATGCTGTTCATCAGAAATTACCCATCCAATAGCCCAATACACCCTGAGATGCTGAAAAATTTGGAACTCTTTAACTTATCAAATAGAAGGCAGCTTTATAAGAGGATATAAGCACTTTTAAAGGAAAAATCTAATAAATAATAAAGGTTCCTCAGTGGAACCAAGCAAAACAAGAATCTAGGCTTGGTTATTAAGGCTGAAAATATTAAAAATAAGAATTGACACATTTTTATTTTGTTACTTTTTAACAGCAAGGCTGATAAACAACAACAAAAAAAGTCCGTAAAGGTTGGTGTTTCCACTCTTAATATTATAAAATCAGTGTATTTTATGAAACCAAGGATATCTCTTGGAAGTCATGATAGAAATTGTCTTTAGGAATTACTGGCCTCTACAAAGTAACATGTAAAGTTTAATAGCCTGTGCTATAAGAGAAATCAGACTACAAGATCTAATACTGGCCCCAAAGGCAACAATCTATGAATAAACTGTAGTAAAAGTATTACATGGGAAATTGGATTGGAAAGCACCATTCAATTATCTTATAAATCAGACCAATGGCTGTGATCCTTTCCTGAAATTCTGGGACAGAATATTCTTTTAATTTCCTACTACTAAGGCTTAAGTATTCAATCTTGAATTGCCATGAAACAGGTTTCTGTCTCACATATATAGTGCCATATATCATGGTGATAGTCAGAAAGCTGAACTCAGTGCTGTAGGATGGGATTGTTAGAACTGGAAGAAACCCTACTGAGATCAAAGAGGTTGAGTAGAACAGAAAAAGAGGACATCTATCCTCTATTAAATGATACTCAGAATAGAGAGAAACAATGGAGAGTTAATATTCTTGGTTTTCTGACCCTTGAGATTAAAGCAGTATTACTCTAAAATCACAAAGTAGCTACTCTTGCAATGCTGACACTGGACTTTGAAATTAACCTGTATTTACTTCAAGTATGAAAGATATTTCCAAAACTGAAAGTAAAAAGGATTGGTTTGCAAACTGCAATGATATTGACTTACCAATTAATTTAAAGTGGTGATTTCATGATTACTGGTTGCCATTAAATTGTTTCTTGCAGGATCATGCAGTGTGTTTGTTTGGAACAGCTACAACAATTTTCCATAAAATTGCAAGATCCAAGTGGAATACAGTTGAAACAAATTGCAGGAGACACATTACAAGAGCTGTATCTTCCAGATAGAACAGAACAATTTGTTTTGTGATTCCTAATTGCTAGCAGGTCAGTGGAATGAAATATGCTTTCAGGAGCTACACTGCTGACATCTTGCTGACATCATCTCAATCAGCACAGAAGCTGTCTCTATGTATTCATGCCCTTTGAAAGTTCCAGTAGTTGATGCTGAACAAGCAAAAAATAGCTACAAATACAACAAAAGCAAAAAGCATGGGAGACACAGGCTGAGTCATGGAGAGGAAAGAGAAGAAAAGATTTAAAATAAATGGGAAATGAATGAATAAAAAAAAGTTTCTCTGGGCAGGCTGGGATATGAAATAAATCACCAAATGGATAAGTGACAAAATAACGACAATCAGAAAGAGTGATGATAGGCGAACATAGAGCAGCAAATCAGACAAATATTAAATCTTATGACAAGAAAAAGTCAAAAAGAAGAAACAAGATACAGCGTAAGTTAGGCTTGAAACTTGAAAAAGGTAAATTTAAAAAGTGACTCAGAGAGATCTAAAAGGAGTTGGTCAAAGAGAGATAAGAGAGTTCTAGCTAACAAAGAAGGCTGTGACTAACAATTTTCAAATGCTCATGTTGAGGATGTAGAGGAAATGATCAGATTTATTAGGTAACAAAGAGTAAGGACAAACAGAAGGAAGAATAATTGTGAAATAATTGTGACTAATTGTGAAAGCTCAGTGTGTGCTGCAGGTCCTGATTCCTGTGTAGGTAATGACAGGATGGCCTGGGAAAGTAAAGAGAGACTTTTTATTCTGTTTTATGTAAGTTCATGCCTTTCCGAAATTGTTTTTCTCATTTGTAGGAGAGTAAGTTGAGATATCTGAGGGTTCTTTGTTTGCCTTCTGTTTGTAACATTCCCTTCCCAGGGAGTTACAAAGCAGCCTTTTGAAGCATGAGTTGTGTTTATTCCTTCAGTTTTAAAGTACAAACTCATGTTTTTTTAAGAAATAATGCCAATTCTAGGACTCCCTCTTAGAATCTAGAAGGAAAAGATGTCACCCTGTTTCTTTTTAACTGACTGAAAAACCTTTAGTGCTACTAAATGACCATGATGTGTTAGTCAGATCTACTGATCTAACAGAGTATAGTTGACATGAAAGAACTGCTGTCTACAGAAGCTTGTTGTCAAACAATGTGCTTGATCTTCTCTCCTAAAAATGACTCATAGAGAGCAAAGGCATGGAGCAGCTATAGAAAATTGCCCTTATTCAGAGACTAAATGCTTATGTAATCCTCTGTGTCTGAATGCAGGCCACACGACCATGATAGAGAGGGCTGTGTACAACCCCTACATATTTTCAACAGAGAAGACAAACTACAATTGTAGATTCTATCCCTTGGTCCCTTTCAGCTGAATGTGGGAGTATTTCTGCAATTTTACCTTTTCTATTGTTTTACATAGCATTTGCTTGAGTCGGGGACTTGCTAAAATCTGTTTAGGATCTACAAGCACAGGCTCAGCATAATACAAGATCAGTCCCTGTCTGTTTATCTATGCCTTTTTTTAACCTCTTCCCTTTCTCTTGCTGCCTCTCAGGTGTCCCTGAAGCAGCCAGAGCCCTAGATCAGGATGCTCCACTGCCTCCAGCACTAACAACCTTTGTTGCAAAGGGTTTGTTCCCAAACAGCTACGAACCATCAATGGCCAGCAAGGTTCTGTCCAGACTGTAGCACCACCCTGAATTTTTTTACAGTTAAAAAAACATACATGGTAATCTGGAAAAACTGTTTCACTAATTTTGTTCTAGCAATGTGTGAAATGTTTTCTAGTTGTTTCACAATCTTAAGACTTCCTTCAGATACTTCAAGAACTATGTGCCAAAACTTCTAGCAGACTTCCCTAATACGTTCGCTTGAAACCAGCCTGAACAGTGCTTCAGTTGTGATCTTGGTACTGTGGGACTGAGAAAAAAAGTTACTTATACAGATATTCTTGTTACTTTTTTGTTTTACGTTCACATTTATATTCATTTATCTTTCATCCATCCAAAGCATTTAAATGCTTCAGAAACAACAAAGACCTTAAATTTATTTCCTTTAAGATTTTGTCTGTTCTTCATATCTGGAATAGGTGTTTGTAAATTTTAACTGCATGTTAAGACACTATTTTTATGCTTCTCTAAATGGAGACTGAATATAACTAAGATGAGGCTAATCAGAGATTTCTGGAATGCCAGCAATGTGTTTTAAATGCCAGAACAACAGTCTGCTATTCAAAGTGTCAATAAAACTTCTCCTGGTGTCCTTGATTACTTCTGCAGATGTGAGAGAATCTTTATTTGCAGCCACAGATGTTGGATTTGGAGACACAGTGCATTCATCCATAGATGATGGATGTAGATCTATGACAGTACAGAGAATGAAGAGAAGGATAATTAGCAATTGGAACCAATCAAAGAATACAAGTACATCAGAACTGAAGGTCTTTATACCAAGATATCTAAAGGCTAAGTTTTAGTGCAACTCCAGGTGCTGGAATTAGAAAACCAATTAGATCTTGGTAAATCACAAGGCAATTATATTGCTGAAAGTCTGATTAGATGATCACAGGACCTTTTTCGTCTTAAATATTACAAAAAATCATTGACGACTATGAAACCCCAACTTGGCAACTGCCCAGGAAATGCTTCACAATCTCTGGCAAGATGTAGCAAGAGATGTGTTAAATACTGTGGTTAGCTGGACCCCTGGAGCTATAAAGGATGATGGAAGAGTGCTGCCCTCATGACATTACCAAAAAAGAATCATGTCCTTGGCTAGAAACTTGAAAAGTTTTGTAAGCTGGCTTATAGCCCTGTGGGTAAGAACTTGTGGGGAAATGTTCCAGAGGTTGCTGAAAGCCAAATTTTAATCAAATTATGCCACCGTGAAATATAAGCAACTAATTCAAATATAAGGAATTTAAAATCAGCATTAAAATGTTGTTATACTTCCTCGACAAATAATGGCATTAGGCAGATGAATTTACTATCTGAGTTTTGCCAAAAATATAAAAATACTGAGATAATAGAATTCAGCAGTGTAAATTGCTGTGCTAAATCTGACCAGTCTTTTAGCAACAGAGAAAAGAAGAGCACTGCCATAAATACAGTGTCTTGCTTGACGTGTGCAGCTCAGTGCACAGTTGTTGCCAGTGCTGGAGGCCTGCAAGGGAGGACAAATGAGAAATAAGTCATGCAGATAGATCCCCAGTGCATTGCCATCCCTGTGGATGATGGGCTCAGCTGAGAGCCTCTTTCTCCACCAAATCGGCACATGGGGTCAGCCTGCTCCTGTGCCTTTACGATTTCCCTCTTGAAGAATGTCCAATCTTCCTGGACTCCTTTAACGCTCAGGACTTTCTCCCCAGGTGCTCCACCAGGCTCCTTAAGAGGGCAGTATCTACCCTACGGATATCCAAGGCACAGTTTTGCTGACCCCCTTCCTTCTCCATGAATGAGCCTGATTTTCTGATGGCTGAGCCCAAGACTGTCTCTGACCATCACATCACCCATCTGTCCCTCTCTGTCCACAAACAACAGATCCAGTGGGTCGCTTTCCTTTGTTGGCTCCCTCACAAGCTGTGTCTGGAAGTTACCCTCCAGACTCTCCAGGAACCACCTACACTGTTTTTCTCTGCTGTACTGTATTTCCAGCAGACACCTGGTAATTCAAAGTCCCTCATGAGAACAAGGGCTAGTAATAGTAATTTCAGGAATGTGGATTCCTCTTCAGTTAATAGAAAGTAATAAGTACTGAAGAAATGAGATTCAGCTCTCAATAGCTTCCCAAACTAATAGCTCTTTGTGAATAGCTCTGCTAATACTGGTGACCCCTATTCCCACTGGCTAATTGCTTTTATTATGCATTTCTATTTTCTGTTCTTTTCTTAGAGCACTGATGGATGTAATTTAGTTGTATACTATATAGGTGCCTAATGGAATAACGGAAAGTTCATTGCCAAGCTGAAAAAATGATGTCATCTCTTGAGTCTCAATAAGGGTCTTGCCTTCAAGTCTGCCTTTTTTTCTCCAAGTAAATTAAATATTTTTCACTACGGCTAGAAAAAATTAGGAAGGGAAAAAGCCCATCTTATGTAGCCTTAAGTTCACACATACCTCATACTACCATAATGAAATTACATGCTTTATCTGTAGCTGATAACTTAGGCCACATGATGGCAGGTGAAATGTAGATAAGGTGAGAGTACTGCATGATGAAAGGAGGATATAAAGACCCATTTTATGTTGATATGACCAGTCAGAAAGAAAAATGTGTGTCAGCGTGGAGAAATCAATTTAATGTCTGCATTATACAAAACATCAATACAGACAGGATATTAAACTGCATTAGGAGAAGTATCTATAGGTAGATTTACAGGTGGACTGCATAATTTGAAAATATCAGGGGACTAGAAAAGGGAAAACAGCATGCAGAAATTCCCAAGTGAAGAAAAATACATAAACACAGGATTTAGTTGAGCAATAAGTACTAGGAAAGAGATATATTAAATGGTGAATTAAATAGTGAAAGTCAGTTGAATCCCCATGATTATGCCTAGTGTGGGACAAAATATTAAAATAGTAATCTGGAAAAAATAGTGTAAATTTCATAAGCGAAAGCACATGTTGACACAATGCATCATTAACCCACTGAGGAGCATTAAATTCCCCAGAGTCTGTATGTTCTATACTCTGCAAGATACATGCTATCCTAATTACCATTTACTGCAATTCTGAAACTTCTCTATTGATCTTCAAGGCCACCATTGGATAAGGGCCCAGCTAAATTAGGTAATATCCTTTCATCTGTAACTTATGAAGACAAATGAGCTCTCCCAGTGTAACGCAACAAGCTATGATGACATTCATCAGGGCCAGAGATAGTATTTGAGGTAAAGTGGATTGATACAGAGCAGCCGGCTGCAAGAAGGCAGGAGAGGGGCTTTTCAGAAGGGCTGGTGGCTTTAAACTGAAAGAGGGTAGTGGAGAGGGTGTACTGAACTACAGCCTGACTGCATTTAGAGTAAATAGACACATCTCTTCGGTAATGGTTTCCAACTGTAATTGAAATCAAGGAGATAAAAACGTCAAGCAGCTCAGAAGGCTCCGTACCCAAAAAACCAAAAACCAGGGAGTGATCCGATACTCTAGATGATCAGAATGCAAATTTAATTTATCTTGCTAAGCATTTGGACCCTAAGGATGTTGGATAAATTTAATATAAACTGTATAAGATACAGGTATAATAAAAATACATATAATTCTACCATACAACGATTAGGCAGTAATTTTTGGCAAAAAACTGCGAAACTACTAATACATGAACATGCTTTCCAATAATCTTATAATTTCTGCCTAAGAAAAAGATTCTTGAAATTGTTTAGGTAACTAGATACCCAGAGACCTACACGAAGTCAATGTGATATATGGAATTCTATTCCAAATGTAAGGGGAGGAAAATGATCATCCTCTGAAGGTACTTATCTCACTCCTAACCATAGTGGAAGCTTGGACTGGACATTGATTTTTAATCAGTGAAGCATGGTGAGATGAATCTTGTCATTAGTAACCATAGAAAATCACATTTTAGTTGTGTATAGTAGAAATTTAATATTGATTCATTGATGGCAATAGATGTTGACATCTTGATACCTGGAAAGTCTACTGTTCTTGTTCATCAAGATTTTACGTGAGTCTTTGAAAGCCACAGACAGCTGTTAAAGAAGAACTAATGTACAGGTGAGATTTTCAGAACTATCTTTTACCTGAATTTCCTATTTTCTACATTTATGCAGTTTCTCCATAGCTGTGCTCTCTTTTGATCAGAGATGATCTGCAAAAATATGCATCTTCCGCATGTTTCTCAGTGTGGTTCAGGGGTTTTTCTTTCCACCCTGCAATTTTTATATTTGTCTAATATATGAAATCTGGGAGTGGATATGGATGCTTTTAGAGTTGCTAAATTTTTCATGAACAAGGATGTTTTCCCAAATTGTGACTAAAAATGATGCCAGATGCAGAAAGCATTTCCAGTGTTGCAGACTGCAGCAAACAAAGGGCGCATTTGTACTTTGGTGCTGAAATCTTTGGATTAACTGCTGTGAGCTCATAAGACCAAAACGTTCAGCTCAGCACTGAGAGTTAGGAGTAGCCTTGATCCCCACATCAGTACTGTCATGTTCCAACTGTACTGTGGCTGACCTCCTGTTTAGCTAAACTGACTGATTGTGCTGGTAAAACCACTCTGATTCTGCTCCATCATATTGTCAAATAATGGCAACAGTTTGTATTTATGATACAGGTTTTTCCTTTACCAATTCCTGCAGGGTCACTCTAAAACAGTTAAAAAAGGGAAGGCATTTGTGATTGCCTTGTCTAACTAACACTCACTGTCACTCACTTTTTTCAACAATTTTGGTCACGCTCCTTTCAACCCAGTCTGAGATGGAGGGACACCTCAGAGATTGGCAATTCTTACACGTTTTGTGAAGACTGATGGTTTCATTGAGCAAAAAAGACCCAATAAAATCTTCATTAGTTCTGCTTCTCACAAAATGCTTTGTTGAGTGGAGAGACCTTTAGAGAGAATTAGAGCCCTAATCTGTCATTTTGAACATCCTCGTTTTCCATTAAACAGAGCAATTTGCAAGATTAAATGCAAAGGAATATCTTATTAGTCCTCATTATTTGGAATTTATCTGTTTCTGATTTCTAACAGCTGATACAAAAATATACACCCTTGGTTTGTTTAACCAGTTAAGGGTTGTATTTCCTTCTAGTATATTCTAAAAATATTTATTCCTCCAAAGTAGAATAAATAGGTCAACATTCACAGTTCAAATCACAGTTCCTCTGGATTCAGATTCCAGCAAGGAAAGGCAGTATGAGGGGCAGTTTGTTCAAATTACTTTAATTATTTCACATATCCCTGTCATCTCTTGTTGCTGAATTACTGTCAAATAAACCACCCTTATGACCAATTTAACTGCCCCCTTTTTAGCCTTTTGAATACTTTCTGATGGGATTTCTCTGCGTTTTTACAGATTCCTGGATGAGTGAGAACTACTTGTGATCTAATAGAAGACTCAGATGCTCTCCAGGCATCTTTGACCTGTGTTTAGAACATGGACAGGTAGGACCAGTATCTCAGGTCTTGCTGTTTACTAATACATATTTTCTAATGAAGTTTCCCCCTGTGCAGCAGAGAAAACAGACTGGAGATGGCTTTCTGATTCTGCATCTTGTTTTACACTGGGCATGGCCCCAGGATAGATCTGAACAAGCTAGGAGCTACTTAATTTTAAACAACTTAGCCTTTTTTTTATTAAATGGAAAAAACCTAATGATGCTATTCCAGTTTCCTGCCTGAAACCTGGGAGGATAGTCAGATCAGTGGATAGTCAAGGATGTTTCAGATCTGAAGATCTGGCTTAGAAAAGTTGGAAGTGATTCAGATATTGAGGTGTGGTGGGGATTTATATAAGACTGTACTCTTCCCTCTGATGACTATAATACAATAGTGAGAAGTTTGCTGTGAAGCTTTTTTATTCATCATCTGGTACTGCTAAGGTGAATGCAATGTGAATTGTACAGATTATTGCTCTGTAAAATTTCTGTAGGAGTAAGATCACTCTTAATGTGGTCAGATGATAAAGAGAATGACAATACATAATCTACACCCTAGCATTGGATATAAAGGATTCTGTCATCCTTTACATCAAAAGATTCAACAAAGAACACCTGTTCCTTTACAGTATTCTTCACTTTGGGGATGATTATTAGTTGACCAAGAAAAATAGTCTTATGAATCCAGACTCAGCCGATAAAAGGAAGGAGAAGAGTCCATTATCTAATATTGTTCCACAATGAGCTATCATAGTGATGGCAATAATAAGCATTTGGATATAATAGTCTGCAGAAGAGGAAGAGAGCCAAGCCAAACTATTTCAGAGAGATCAGGATTCTTTTAATGCTGAACCTGACTCCTCTATACACAAGCTACATCTCAGTTTAAATTTGTTTTTAAAATATGTAGTTAAATTGATAAAAAATTTGTATGGACATATCTACATCAAATCAAGGGAAAATAGACCAGTGTTCTTTGATACTAATTTTTCTTAGTTTACCACTCTTATGGAGTGGTAACTTTGTCAGGGAGGTCTGGAGCAAGCAGCAGAGACAGAAATCTTTAAAAATCAATTCTGCCATAAAAGAATTAGCATCAAAGGACCAGAGAAACTATGTAGGAGTGTTCTCCACTGTATTGAAAAAGATGAGGGAATTGAATTCTTTGATAAGGTAATCTTCTCTTTTAAATTTTTTCTTCATTTTTTTCTGTGTGTTTCCATTAAGTACAACCATGTTACCATAAAACAGATTCAAGTAGTCTGCCCAAAGAACTCCCTCTAGTTGCTTTTACTGTTAGTGCTTGCAATGCCATATTCCAGCACATTCTTTAGTGATCTACAGATGGGTAGCTATAATTTGAATCTTTGAGAGGAACAAAAAGACCTGTTAGCATCCTTCCCCAGTAACAGAAACAAAGGCTTTTCTCTCTCCTTTTCCCCTCTAGGTTTCCTGACCTATTAAAAACAGGGTTTTTGTCTGGTTTTGTACTTTGTAGTTCTGATCGGTGCAATCCATGTTTGCAGCTCCTCATATTTGACTTCTAAAATCTAAATAATTTGAGTCCTTCTGCACTTTTGAGAGATGAAGTGATCCAAGGGAAAACATTTTGAGTTAATCAGAACTGATATCTGAGGTTCTGTGTACCTTGTGTGCGGGCTGTTTTCCTTCCTTTCTTCTGCTACTTTGAAGCCAAGCACAGGGCGGCCCATAACACTCCAAGTGCTGGAACCTTGTCAACCTCATTTTACCACTTAAATTATAGCGCAGGAAGGATCAAAGCAGGAACACATCTTCCACCACTCAGTAAATGCGTGCCATGAATTACTAGTGTGGTCACTGGCACTGCAGACACTGAGCTCCCACCAGCACTCAGGAGAGTTAGTGCCTGCTTTAGTTCTGTGTAGACCATGTCTGTGATTGACATGGAAGCCCAGAAGAGAAATCAGGCCATTTTTATTCAAGTGCAATCCACCTGTACTTTAGGAAACCCAGGGCACCCATGTCTGTATCACCCTTCACTCTCCCAGGCTGCTGTTGCAGTGGGACCCATGGTGGGGGTGAACAGAATGTGGTGGACAGCCCCGGGCCTGAGCCCCAACGTGGGCATTGGCTCAGGAATCTCTTTACTGGTAAATCCCATCCTGGCATGCACTGGGAAGAGTGTGGCCAGCAGGTCAGGGAGGGGATCCTCCCCCTCTCCTCAGTCCTACTGAGGGCACATCTGGAGTGTTCAGGTCTGGGCTCCTCAGTACAGGAGAGACAAGGAGCTAATGGAGAGGGCCCAGCAGAGGCCACAACGCTGATGAGGGGTCTGGAGCATCTCTTATGATGAGAGACTGCAGGAGCTGGGCCTGGTTAGTCTGGAGAGGAGACTGAGAGGGGATCTCATTTATGCATACAAATATCTCAAAGGTGGATGCCAAGAAGATGGTGCCAGACTCTTTTCAGTGGTACCCAGTGACGGAATGAGGAGCAATGGCCATAACTAAAACAAAAGAAGTTTCACCTCAGCACGAGGTAGAACTTTATGTCAAAGGTGCCAGGGCACTGGAACAGGCTGCCTAGGGAGGTCAAGAAGTCTCCCTGTCTTGACACATTCAAACCCCACCTGGACACATTCCTGTATCGCCTGCTCCAGGTGACCCTGCCTTGGCAGAGGAGTTGGACAGGGTGATCTCTCAGAGGTCCCTTCCAACCCCAAAATTTCTGCAGTTCTGTAAACTTCAACTCAATGGGACGTGGCCATTTTGGTGCACTTCCAAAAAAACAGCAGGTCTGGGATTTTTATTTCCTTCCAGCTCCTGTCCAACTTGGCGCCCATGGGATGGCCCCAGGCTCCCTGCACCCGGCCAGGCAGCAGCGCCTGAGGGAGCAGAGGAGCTGCCTCGGGCTTGGGGCACTACAGGGAACAGCCACAGCTTCGGGAGAAAAATCCCTTCCACTGGGCCCGGCCGGGAACAAGCGGGCCGGGCCGGGCC
>VXAD01006706.1:522568-543084 GCA_013399195.1 Dicrurus megarhynchus | reverse complement strand
CGCCGGGCCCAGCCGAGCCCAGCCGAGTTCAACCGAACCCGCCCGCTTCTCCTCTTCCGATTGGTGGGTTTTGGCCTCTCCTGGTCTTTTCCGCCAATCAGCGCCCCGCGTCCGTTGCTAAGCGGCCGCTAGCGGCCGGGCAGGCCATGGCGGGCCGGTGGCGGGACGTGTGCGGGGTGCGCATCGACCCGGCCGAGCTGCGCTTCAGCGACACGGCCCCGGGGAGCCGCTACCGCGCCGCTCTCACCGTGCAGAACCTGCGGGCGGGCACCTGCCGCCTGCAGCTGTTGCCGCCGAACCGGCCCCAGGTGAGGGCCGGCCGGGAGGGAGGCGGCGGGGGGTGCCCGCGGCCGCCTCTCTGCAAACAGCGGCCGCTCTGCGTTTGCGTGGGGCCGCGCCTCCAGCCCGCGGGAACAGCGGCAGAAGGAAGGGAACTCTGGGCTTCCCGGTTCTTTATTCTCCCGAGGCTGTGAGCAGTTTAGAGGGAGCTGCTTCTTTCTTAAATCCGTAGTTTCAGTAGGAATAAACAGGCTTTCCTTACTGCACGGACCGTTAACAATTGGACTTGGTGATGCTGGAGGTCTTTTCCAACCTTAGCGGTTCTGTGATCAAGTCCCTTGTTGGCAGCAAATCCTGCCTTGCCTTCTTGGCTGGCTTTGCGCTTTCCAGACTTCGTCCCGCAAGAAGCCCACGAGTTCCTTGTAACTTCGGGGAGCATTCTGTAAAAATGGGTCACTGCTGTGGTGTGAACACCAAATCTGGGAAGTGACAGGTCTCTTACCTCATTTCTGATTTGTATACTTTTAAATGTTCTGACTGGAATAGTCCCCTTGTGGTGTTTGCTTGCTGAGAGCTTTCTCAGAAAGGAGGTAGTTTAAGTTTTCTCAGAAAAGAGGTAGTTTAAGCTTTCTCAGAAAAGAGGAGGTTTGCAATCTTTTCTCAAGATAGTATGACTGCTATTAATAACATCTGATAAGTTCTGAAAAAGTCATTGCATTGCCAGACTTTTTAAAGGCAAATGCATCTTTACAATTCTAACCAGTTGAGCCTTCCTAACCTATGTGGCTCCAGCAAAACCCTGCTGTGGTTATTAGTTTATTGTTTGTAAATGATGTCAAAATTAAGATCAAAAGGTTGGGTTGAACTGGTGTCAGAGGTTGAACAGAAGCTGATGTTACTTTGTGTTCATAGCAACTTGAACTATGAATAATTCAGGGTGGTCATAAATATGATTTTCAGACAATTGAAGTACCTTGAATAATTTCACTGAGTAGTGAGCCTTTCTTTTTGAGGGCAAGAGTGGCAGCTTGATTCTTATTAAACTGTAGCTGAAGACTTTTGGTATGAGCTGGAAACTGTCGAGAGTGCTTGATTTGGTAGGGCTGTGCTTATTCTGTTTTGTTAGTTTTCATCAGGCTTATCAATTTTTCATGTGCTCCAGAAGTGGAAAGGCAGAGTCAATTTTAGAAAAGAGAAAAGGTTACTAAATCATAGCTTTGTGTTTTTTCCGTCTGTGATTAACTCTTGCATGTTGCTGTATATTTTTATGCCATAGTACATGAGATGACCAAGATGGCAGCTAGGGAACAAGATTCCACTTCGCACCCTCAGCTCCAGGAAGGTCTGTTGTGTTGCCCCTTTTCATTCCCAGACCTTGTGTTGCTGTCTGTGATTACAAAGCTCTGAAGTGAATGACTCCTCTGAAGTACATTCTGATGCACTACGTACACAGAGTGCAAGCACTGAAAAGTAACTTTTCTTGAGCTGTCATAGTGCGTGGCCAAGAAATGCATTTCAAGGAATTAAGCTCACAAAGCAGTTTTCCACAGGCTGCACTGTATGTTCCTAGTACAATATATTAATTTTCCCTTGTAAAAAATGAATAAGCTTGGATGTTAATTCTTCTTAGGGAACAGATAGATTCTACACACCTCACTCAGAATTAAAACATGTCTACTCTTTCAATATCAAGCCCATAATCATGATGTGCATGACATAACAAATTTCCTTTAGCTGAGTATTTATACTGCTAGGAGGGCTCTAAAGGAATAGAAGGAGATGCTCAGACAACAGAAACAGCAAGTAGTAAATTATGTTTGCATATTTAAAACATAAATTAGAACAGAAAACTTAGAGAATACTGCAAAGTATTTCTGTCTTTCAGAAATAAAAAATATTTAAACTGGACATAAACAGCAGAAGACCACTGTGCATGGGGTACTGTGAATTGTTAGGAGACTGAACCACCAGAGGAGCTCTAGACTTTACTGTGAGGCTTTCCTAGGAATGTGGGAAATGCTGCATTTCCCTCTATATGCTAGTGGGTTACTTGGATGTTCTGTTGGAGGAAAGGTGCAGGGGGTGTTTGATTTAAACAGATGGTTACTAACACCAAGTCCAGCACTATTTTTTTGAGAGAGGAAAGGGTGCTCTCTGTCAGCTGTTTTATTCTTTTTCATTTGACCCCCAAGACTGGAGGTGCCTTTCAAGCAGATTTTCAGTGTGCAGTGAGACTTTCTGTTGATGTCAGTCAGACCTACAGGAAACTCTTACTTGTCCCCTTTTGTTGCTGCTTTGAACTGAGACTTAATCCTTGTACTTTTCTCAGGCACTAAAAATATTCTTCACTGAGTAATAGTTGATTTAATTTTGTGTTGCTTCAGAAGGTTTTTTGCAATAGTAGGAAAAGCTGGAGTTCTCTTGGAAAGACTAGAAAATTTTGCTAATTCATTCTTTCTCTCTTCCTGTAAGAAGTCTGAACTTCACTAAATTGGGAGGTAAAATTATAAAATCCTAAATATAAGTTCATGGTAAGTTTTAAATCAACATTTGTGTTCTTCTGAAAATAAACTATATGTATATCCTTCTTAATCTAGAAATGTGTAACAATTAAAAGCTTTTTTTTTTTTTAAATTTCAGTTTAAATTGATTGTGGAAAATCCAGAAAAACCCATTGCATCTGGACTTCAAGTTAAAGCTGTTGTGGAATATACTCCCAACCGTGCAGAAGATCTTCGGGATAAATTAATACTTTTAGTAGATGATGACATAGTTGATATCCCCCTGCTTGGGTATGATATTCAGAAGTTCATGTGCTGCTGTTAATATTTGCAGTTTAATCTTGTGGGAAGTTTACTTACACATGTCAGATATGGCTTTGTAATTAGTCTGTCAATTGCATGGAAAACAAACAGTAAGTTTTCGTACAAAAGTAAGATCTTTCTTTTTTTTTCAGAGCGGTACGTGGGTAAGAAGTTCATTGGTGTGATGTTCCTCTAAGATCACAGAGAGTCTGGGTTTTTAGTTTTGCCTTATTTTAACTTGGTTGTGATAATGTTGATAATCTTGAATTCTGTATTATTAGACAAGTCAACAACTACTCTTAATGTCTTGCCTGTGTACTGAATCACTGATTCAAAAGATTTTACAGTAATTGTTCATAACAGTTGCAAAACCGGATTATAGTGAAACATATGTTGCCTAATTCTAAAAATATGGTGCATGGTTTAGAGCAATATCACTTGTCCAAGGATTTTTGAAAATTTTTGTCAGGGTAGTATTGTGAAGATAAAGCCATTTAGGATTATAATGCTACTGGTGACTCCTTTCTGGAAAGGACTTGCGATAGATTAATAGATTTCAGATCTTCATGTGTACTAGTTTGAAAGCAAACCAGTGAGAGACTTGAAGTCAGAACTACAATTTATTAGGAAAATTAAATGCAATAGTACAGAAACACTGACAGTCAGGATACGACCTGACACCCTGCCGGGCAGGGTGGTGGCAGCAGTCGGATTAAATGGTGTCTGCACTCCTCTTGAGGTGATAGATGTGGTTCTGTTGAAGTGGTGATCCTGTAGAAGGGTCTGGTCTCCCTCTGAAGGTCCAGTGGTGGTTACGTAGCTCGTGTCCTCTGGGAATCCAGTAGGTAAGCACTGAGTGTGGTGTTCCAGACCTCAGATTATATCCAGGTAGGAATGCTTGGTTCCTCCCCCTGGGCAGAGCATCTCACAGTGGGATGATGTAATTTTATGAGTCGTGCAGTGAGCCTTGGTGGCCCATTAACAGAAAGATATCTCCCAGAGGGAGTGATCAGGGATGTTTCACGGAAGAGACAAAGAACACTGCCCCACCTGGTTTTAACAGATGGTGATAGAATACATACTTTTGGTGACATCTTACATTGTAACCTAAGACATTCATGTTTAAGTGTCTTTTGCAGGGAAAACGTTGACAGGCTTTAATAATTTTTTTTTCTGTGTTTGGAAAAACAGAGTATACTTTATGATTTCTTTTAATCAGCATTTTCCAAAATGTATTTTGTGTCACGCAAAAGCAGTAAATTCCAGCTTCATAGAAAAACCCCAGCCAGCAAAGCAAGCAAATAAACCTCACACTGTATTAAAGCACTAACCCCAAACCCTTTAACTTGACTATCTCCCTTTTGCACAGGTTTATATCTATTAGAAAATCTCATTGCATTTAGAATGTATGCTTATTTCTGTCCACTTGGGAAGGGAGATATTTGGATCTTGAAAGAATAAATACTTTTGTTTCAGTTTTCCAGTAAATCTTCTTATAAGAATGTCTGGATACTTGGAAAGTAACATTTTTACAGTTGTTTTGAGTGTACTCTAATCTTGATAGATGATTCCTATTTTTTATTTAAATTTCTTGTTTTTTTTTTTTTTTGCCACATCCTACTGATCTAGCATCTCTTTCAAGAATTTACTACATTATTTTTTTGCATTACAATAAACTATCAAAGAGAATTAAAAGCAGTCTATTAAAATTCCTGAAAACAAATCCTATTGTGGCATTTCTTGATTCAGTTTTTTGCCTCCGTCCCTTCCTTCCCCTTTATGCAATAGAGTATTTGGGCAGGATCTACCTCACTCGACCAAGGATATTTATCTTCCTTCTCCATTAGTTCTTCTGTATTTCATGTAGCACAGATCAGGAGATGGAATTGTTCCTGCATGTTCCTGTTTGTGGCTAAGAGGAGATAGACTGCTGTGGTGATGAAAAATTCCAGTTGATTTGAAACACACTTTTATGTGAGATCAGAGGTGTCATTGTATTGGAGTCTTTAACATACAAGTTTCCTGAGGCATGATCTTTTCATTATGCCTAAAAAGTATCCAATACAGTGATATCATCACGCTGGCTGAGGCTTTTAAATAAATAATAGAAGTAGCTCGTGGCTTGTGTCATTACCCACTTCTGTCTGTTGTAGTAAGTTTTGCTGAAGTTACATAAAGTATGTATCAAACACAAGACTGTAAAAGGACACTGGCTCTGCTTCTTCACTGCTTTTAGTTCAGGCAGCTCATAATGGATTATGGTGAATTATTTGGTCTTATTTTGTGATGCAACTAACCCATGATAGTTTTATTTGAAGTACTGTAATGAAGTATTTAAAATGAAATAGAAATGTGTGCATTCAATTTTGACGAATTGTTTAAAGCTATACTGTTTTAAAGTTAGAATAGTCAGTCATTAAACAGGCTGATAGGTAAGTTCCTCTCTTTGACACCTTCCATGAGTATGCTGTAGTGCTGAAGTGAGTTGCCAAAGCCTTGATAGGACAACTAGGACAAAAGGAGAACTCTCTTCCACTGGAGTGCTTGATCAAATTTCTTTTAAAATGCAAAGGTATTTTCAAGTTCTGGGAAATATAATGTTGTCTTTTCTCTGCAGATTAATTCCGTACTGTTGTCTGGAAATAGAGTCAGAGATAGATTTTGGTGAAATGATTGCAAACAATAAACTAATTACTAAAGACATTAGTATTGCTAACCGTGGATCAGCTTCAGGTAAATATTTATCATGCATTAAATCGTACAAATATTTTATTTTATTGGAAAACATAATTTTATGCAAGTTAACACTTCAGTGACCAAGTAGCAATTAACTGAAATTTTGGGTTGTGTAGATTATGAGTATTGTAGCTGCAGGTGTTGTACATAGCCCACTGTTTATGTAGCCAGTACTATGTTCCCATTTAGGAAAGAAAAAATACTTTAGAACTTCGAAAATTATATTAGTTCTCTACTTTTGAGTCCCATTTGAAAAATGTAAAAATAATAGTTGCTCATTGCCTTAGTGTGCCCAGCCTAGACAGCAGCAAATCATGTCTGCCCTTGGTTTGTGCTTCTGTGATCCCCAGACCTGTCTCTTGAATAAACAACTGTGTGTTCCCTGCACTTTCTGAGCTAAAGTCCTCTAGGATGGGAATTGAACTGTATTTGTTGCTAGAACATAATGAGAGGCCTTTTATCTTGCTGCCATAGCTTTTGAAATCCTAGAGCTTTTATAACAGGCACATCCCTAAATTTCTGTGAGCAGCTATTCCAAGGAGAGTAAGAAACATGGACAAAGGAGCATAAGAATGCTTATCTGATCCAAATATCCTGTTTGATTGCCTTTTGCAGTGAACAAAGCTGCAGGCACCTTTCCCCAGAAGCAGGGTGGCAACTATGCTGAGTTTCAAACAACAAATTTAAGGCAGTTAATTATTTTGGTTCCTCATTTGTACAGCTGTTGTTACATTACAGGCTGTCTTTTTTTGCATTAGGCCAAGGTTGTGGTAACATTTGTCTCCTAGATTTCCATATGAAGTACTGTACCAAGAGAAAATACATGATTACAGAAACACAGAGATGAGTTGCACTATTTAAAAAAACCCCAAACAAACTAAAAATAAAAGAATCAAACTTCTGTCTAGATAAATCAGATTTCTAAACTTTTTTTCCATGAAGCAAAAGGAGAAATTACTGGGGGGTGTGGGGGATGGGGGGTGGGTTTCCTAGCCAGTTCAACTTAAAGATGTAGTATGTAGTTTATATAATGTCTTTCTCATACATGCTAACTTATTCCTTTTACCAGTTATGATTAGGTGAAGAAAACAAGATAACCCACAGTACCTTTGCATCTACAACTAATTTGTATGTTATTTTTTTTTCATATTGTATAGGGAACTGTTTTTCTAATTATAAACTCTTATTTATATTATAAAATGATACATGCAGGCTGCATGGTGGAGCTTTATGGGATTGAATGAAAATTAGAAAGAAGGTGATGGTTAGTAAAAAATGTTTTGAGGGCAGACAAGGGAAGAGCAGCAGAATCTGTGTTTCTGTAGGCTCTGTAAATCACAGTACAGCAGGTCACAGTACAGTATGTAAACTCTATGAGCAGGAAGTGCTCTATGCTGGCCTGAGACTTGAGGATTGCATTTAACTTGTCATCCCATGCACTAAAGAAGTCCTTTCTTCCTCTTTCTGATCTCATATCAGAGATTATGATTTCTGTGAAATCAAACAGTGCATTTTTCGTACATTTTAAACAATTTCTTTGTGTCTATGATACAATGACAGATAATTAATGTTGTTTGTTATATACAGGGTTTTTTCGCATTTTAAAAATATTTTTATGACTTAGAAATATTTACTGTTCTCTTCTGCAGTAACTTGTGTTGGTTACAGACCAAATCATAGAAGCTGTTGTTACCTGCAATATGCACTTAACTTTCTGGCTACTGTATCTCCCTAGAGCTTTGTATAACTTGAAAATGTTAGTTACAGCTGTTTTATGATATAGTCACTTTTGTTTGGAATGTGAGTATCTTTCCTGTTACAATCACAGCTTGCAAAATGGAATTGGACATGTGGGTGTAATAATTAAAGCCTGGAAATAATGTCTGCTCTCTTTTAGAAATAGCTTTTAAAAAGGTTAACTCTATGTTTCCTTTTTTCATAGGAAAATATAGTGCTTGTGAACATCTGCATTATGTGTTGTATAATTTCAAGCATGTAATAGAAGCATATAAATCTACAGCTTTATATTTGTAGCATTCTGTTTATTGCTCTGGGGATTTTTTAGGTGTATTTAGAATATCGTATGATGGGGTTGTCCTGCTTAACATAAAACCTACCAGAGGAGTGGTAAAGCCAAGATCAGTAAGGACAATTAAAGTGGATATCTGCACAGATGCACCTGGAGTCATCAAAGAAGTGATGAAGTGAGTGTATGACTGAAGAAATACAGCTCCATAAATTCCATTTTTGTCTGTTATTAATTCTTGTCTTAATTATGAATTTTTCATCTAAAAAAGTTAAGTTCCTAAGCGTCAGTTGCTGTCTTTAATATTTAATTTTATTAAATTAATTTGATTTTTATATTATCTCCACATAAAAGTAATGCATAATTTGTATACCTGGCTGTGTTAATAAAAATCTTTCATAATTTTTAATGATCTGGGATGTTTGCACATTTTTCAGAATAAAACTAACCAGGAGCTTTTGTATCTTTTACCATTCTGCACATCCTGTGTTCCTTACTTTTCTTAGCTTCAGTAACTGCTTGTTTTCTTTTAACTCTATATGTTTCAGGAGTCTCAGAAACATTATGGTGTTCTTTGATGTACCTTATTTTCCCTGGAGGGAATGTATTTGCAACACTAACTCTTGTAGGAGTAGGTTGCTGTTAAATGCTCACCTTATAGAATCACAGAATGCTTTGGCTTGGAAGGGACATTAAAGTCCTATGGTTCCAATCCTCCTGCCATGGGCACGGACTTTCTACCAGACCACGTTGTCAGAGCCACATCCAGCCTATCCTTGAACACTTGCAGTGATGGGAAGTCCACAACCTCTCTGGGCAATAGGGTGTGGTTCATCAGGGACAAATATTCTTTGTTCCGGTAGAATTCTAATAACAAAAATTTGTACAACGTCTGTATGATCTCTTGGTCATTTGTGGTATCATCACAGTTCCCTGTGAGAAAACTAGATATTATATGCTAAAATTGGTATTTAGATAGAAAGACTCTGAGGAGCAAGAGCAGTGTATATTGTTTGTGGACACCTCCTAATTCTTTGCAGTTGTCATTCCTATCATGTCAAACATTTAGAAGAAGTCAAAAAACAAAACAAACCCAAAACTCCACCATGTAAGGTGTGATCTTTCCTGGTGGGTGATATTCCTGTAAGACCATTGTCAAGGACATGCCCTCTGCCCTGCTCTCCCCGCTTAGTTTATCTATGGAAAGCCAGTGATTTGAATGCTTGGATTGGGTATTTTTTTTTTTTTTTTTTGCACAGATTCTAATACAAACCAAACTAACCAAAATGATTATTTCTAACACTTCTCTGCATTATGTGTTGCTGCTTGTTACTCTTACTGGCAGAGTGGAGTTGGAAGGTCGTGGCTGCACTGAAGTATGGATCAAAGGTGTTGTGGTTGAACAAGTTCTTAAAGTTCTTGGAGTGTCTTGTGGAAAAGTACTGAAATGCGTTAACTTTGGACCTCTTTACTTTGGGACTTCAAAGACTGAACAAATAAATTTATACAATGAAAGCCCTGAGTGTATGGATTGGGTAGCTGTACTGGAAGACAATGCCGTTGGAGGAGAGATGGTAAGAAATTGCTCTGGTTTTTATTTTAGTTGAAAACTTGTCTTCATTTCTGCATTTGCATTTTTTATTTATCAACATTCATCTTCTAGTCTTGTTTACTCTGTTGTAGTTTTTCCTGATCAATAGGCTTTCCGAAACTTCTGTCCAACCAACGTGTTTTTTACTTTAATTTAACCCTAGAATTGACTTTTTCAATTATATCTATTTCACTATGTGATATTTTAACCTTAACAATGCTAAGTGCATTCCCTAAGTGTGGTTCTTTTAGTTTTGTTGGGATTTTTGTTTTAGCAATTTTGCTTTAAATCCTACTCGTTTTTTTTTCTTATTACTTACTAGGAGTTATCAAAATACACTTTTGAGTTCTAAGATGTCAATCATCTGTGGTTTCATTTGTTTTTCTCAGACAGTGAAATAATCTGAGTGAGAATCATGTTTAAAAAGAGAATTCAAAACATTGACATGAAATTGATTTAAAAATTGGTTAATTAGCCATGTGATGTGTAACTATGTCAGTGCTATTTCCTGTGTTGTGTCTTTCTATTTGTTATACCTAAAAATGCATGTGTAGGAAAAAAAACACAAAAGGGAAAGAAGAAGAGGCTGAACTATTCCATATTTTGATTTTTTTTTAGGGGACTGATCTTCAGGGGAGTACAGATGCTGTTTTACAAGACTTAAGCCTGAAAAATAGGGATGTAGATATTTCCACCTTGATCTTGTGTATTCCCAATCAAGGAACTTTGCTGCCTTATGAGAAGTCTTTGATTACACTGCGCTTTAGTCCAGAGTGAGTGAGTGGTACCAGTTAAATGCACACACATGCACAAGTTGATTGGTCTACACTGTTCTGCAAGAGCTGTGTTAGAGAAAATAATTTTGAGCTAGGATGTCTGCAAATTATTTCTGAATAACTTCGTATGTATTTATGTGTGTTAAAAGAAATTTCTTGGTGTGATTCTGCAAATAAGAAGGCAAGGTCTGAAGTGTTTCTATGATTTTATGTTTTATAATACACTAAGGGTGTATTTGGAGCAAGAGCTGGTTAAGATGGTTTTGTGAGAATAAGAATTTTATTAGATTTTGCCATATATTATTCACCACCAAGAGAGTGAAACATTTCGGAGAGGTGTCGTGTCATTAAAGAAAACAAAACAACAACAACCCAAAACAAAACCAAAAACCAAACATAAAGAAACATTTCTTCTTGGATAAGGAAAAGAAAAAGCAAATGTGCTCTTGCCATTTTCCCTTACTCAAACTCTAAATACAGGTTGTTATTATGCATGTGATATTAGTTTAGAAAACTGTTGTAGACTGGAAAAGATATCAAATTACCAGCATAATAAGCACACAGATATTGATGCGTTTAAATTTGTTACTATTTGCCTTTTCTGAAAGGAAGTGTAAAGATCATTTGTTCAAGCTGTTACTGACAGCAAAGAAGCCAGACTGGATGTTCAAAAATATGTCTTGAATTTTTGTGGGTTGGGTTTGAAGGTTTATTTTTTTTGTTTTAATTAGAGATTGTGATTCTTACAGAAAATTTGAGAGAGACTTTGAAGTGAATGACTCATCACTGGTTCAAGATTATGTCCTATTTCTGAGATTTGAAACTGTTGGGAAGAGAGGAGGCTGTCTGCAGACCCTCAGTGATGGTACCACAGTAAGCACAAGTATGTTAGAAATGTATAGTCATCATCAGAAACATATATATGGATGATAAAATTGTATATCTTGATATTTTAATTTTTAAAAAAACTCTTGATCATCTCAATAGCTTTATGGTAAATCTGCTTTGTTTGTTTGTATCAACACAAATAGATTAACTTGCATCTTTAATGCTTCAGCACTGAAACCTCTTTGAACAGTGAGTAGAAAGGAGGGATTCATGTGTGTCATGAATGAACACCTACAACTTAATTATAAATTATAATAATTATAAATGAAAATATTTGAAGGACATGAAAAATCCCCAGCACTTTTGTAATACCAGTTTTGTGCATTTTCAAGTGCATGTGATCATCTTCAACCTCCTGACTGAGGGAATACATTATCTAATGGCTATTATAAGTAAAGATCTCTGTGTTAGGTTTATAAAAACTGCATTATAAAACATACTGCTTTGTGGTATTATTTTGTTTTTGTGACTATACAACTACAGCATGACTTTTCTGTTAGTGAGATAGTGGGTGTGAGAGGGGTTTTGTTTGTTTGCTTGTTTTTGTTTGTCTAATGCAGGGAGTCATTCTCGTCACGTGGATTTAGCTTTGATGGGTTCTGGGTTTCCTGTGGTGTTAACTTTTAAGCCAGGAACAGTAATTGATTTTAAGGAGTGTTATTTGGGTGAACAAACACAAGTTGTGTGCACAATGAAAAATGAATCCGAGTTCCTTCCAGTAACGTTCCGCTTCCGCAAGACTGCTCACTTCAATATTTCTCCTGAGAGAGGAAAACTTAAAAAAAAATCTGAAAAGGTAATTCCCTCTTTCTCTTAGGTTATGTAACTGTGCAGATTATTTTACAGTGGTTAGCAGTGGAATTTCTTGAAAGTAAACCAGAGGAATTTCATTTCAGTAGCAATGACTTTTAATATCAGCCAAATATATTTTTTTCTCATTTTGTACAGTCTCTTAATGTTTTTTCCTGTATTCCAGGAAGCAACAAATATTATTTTAAATTTGAAAAAAAAAATGTAGTACTAAGGGAACTTTAAAGGGGTTTTTCCTATCTGTAATTGTTTTTTTTTTAATTTTAGTGATTTGAGAAGATTGATTTATACTCAAATATTTTTGCAGGATACTTTTAATTTGTTTCAGTAAGTAAAAAATATTCAAGTAAGATAATGTTTCTTTTAATGGAAGAAACCTTGCCAAAAACTAAGTCAAATATGGAAACATTTACAGTTTCCCAAACCTGTAATTCAGGGCACAAGATTTCTCTCAGAAGTGAACAAATGAGACTTTGTTGTGTTCTAATGTGTCACACTTTTATGTTACTTTATATTGCTAATTTTTATGTGCCTGTTGGTATATTCTGCAAGCCCAGTTTTGAACACCTATCATAGAGGAAAGTGTGGAGAGAAGTGACTCAGTCATATAGAGAATTACACAAAACTGGACTCTTTTCTGCCTCATATGTCTCATAATGAGTCTTCTTTTCCAGGAAGTGACGTTTTCATTTTCTCCACGTCAGATAGGAACATTTGAGATGAAGCAAATTATTGATATCATTGGTACAGGAGTAGATAAAAATAATGTAGATGTTTTGAAGACAAAATCCTTTCATCAAATATATTTGACGTTACTTGGTGTGTGCAAATCTAAACGGAAAAGTGTTCTATTCACAATTAATCCTGGTAAGATGCTAAAAACGTAAGTGACAAGTGATAAAATGTTTTAAAAGGCCAATTTTTAGCATTTTAAAAGAGAATTTTTTACACTGTTTACTTTGCTTGTAAAAAGTAATATCTCTTTGGGACTGCAAGGAATGGTCGGTTGTATAACGTATGTCCCATAAAACTACAAAACAATGGCTAAAATAATGGTACACCCTCCCAAAACTTTGTAAAAAATGGAACTCTTAAAGCATAAATTTTCATCATATGATTATCTAACTTTTATAAGGTTCAGTTTTTGCAAGCAATACTGCTGCACAGTGCTAAGACGTTTCGGGAATAAATTGAGAGATATGTAAAGCACAGGAAGAACTTAGGAAAGGTAACAGGATGTTCTTTCTTGATTCAAAGTTACTGCTGCCCCATGATTTGCCAGTTCATACAGCCTGCTACCTGTCCTGTGTCCACAGACTCTCCCCATCCTGTGAAGTCTGTGCCAGCATAAAGAATCTTTCAGGATGTGCAATAATTAGCCTTTAATTTGTTCCTTGTGTTCCAAATGTTTTCTACGAACAAACACTTTACAGCAGATTTGAGTAAGCTGTCACTGGATTATAAACCAGTCATGGCAAACATGATTTTTTCTAGCATCAAATGTGCTGCAGCCTCTGCAGCACCAGTGCAACGGGCTTGTCCTGTGCACTGGTGCCTGTGTGTTGATGTGGAGGGGAACTTGAATTCTCTTTAGCTGCTGCCAGCTTGAAGATGTACTCCCTATTGAGAAACAGGAAGGCAATACCCATTTTTTCCATTGTGGGGGAGTAAAAAGAGGAAGTTACTGGAAATTTTTGATAAAATGCTGTTCTTACTACAAGTACCAGAATGGTTCGTAAGCCAGTGGGCATTCCTGCTACTTTCAGGGGAGTATTTCCAATCCATGGCTATCAAGAATTGATGAGAAACTGAAGTTTGGCCATTTCTTTGTTTTATTATTGAAATCCAGAGCTCCTTCAGTTTTCCTGCTTCAGAAACACAATTAAAAGAAGCGGTTTCTGTGGATCAAAGATTTAATGTAGTATTCAAGTTTTTCAGGCTTTCCATGCTCTTGTCTGCCTTTTGCTCTATAATGTCCCCATTCTGCTCCCTTTCGCAAGTTTTTAAAGAGGTTATGAGAGATATCTGTGTTTTGCTTTTAAGCTTCATTGAAGTGTGGAGGAAAAATTATTTTGGTTTTTTCTGATCCTTTTCTAGATGGTTCTACATCTTCCTGTTATCTTCTCCCTCTCTCTGTGGATGAGTATGTGTACTTGTGTCTCTGTATTCGGGTGAAGGCAGGGGAGAGACTGGAATGAAACTTCTTGCAAACCGTGCTTTTCTGGCCAGTGAAAGTTGTAATCGCTCCTGTGGCTTAGAAGATGGAAAGTAGTTTTGATTTTTTGGTTGAGTTTCTTTTGGTAGCCATTTAGGATTAAAGTAAGGCTAAAGTGGGTAAAACAAATATATTTAATGATCAATTTTTTTTTTTTTTCAGGTGAGGCAGGAAAGGGCAATTGAAGTATAACCTTATTTCTGCCATAGTTTTTCTCTTTAATGTTCATGTGGATGTGCTTTTCTAAACTAGAATGAAAAAGATCTGAGCTGTCTTTTCGTTGTTATAGCTTGGGAGTGTTTGTCAAAATTCAGGCCTGTGTTTGCAGCCCTTAAGACAAGCTTTAGGACATTGTGAACAGCATTGTGACAGAGGCAGCTCTGAGTGTCTGATGATGTGTCTGTGCAAGACAAAGCATCACAGCTGGACACAGCTGGTTTGAGCTCTGCTGTTTGTTTGTGTGATCCAGGCCCAGGGAAGCAGTTGGCTCTTGGTATGGTGTGAATGCCTTCTTCCCTCTTTTCTGAGCAAAACACAGTGGGATGGGTGACTGACTGTTGTGCTGCTGGGTAGACCATTGTAAATTAGATACATTTTCTAATAAGTTGAATTTTATTTAGAAAGTATTAGTTTTAAGTTTATGTTTTATTTGAATTTTAAGGTCTAACACCCTTGGTTTCCAATGCAACTGGACAGTTTGTAGCTCGTGGCACAGGACAGCTCAGTGATACAGCACCTGTAGCAATCCTTAAATCAACCCAAACACAAATTCATACTCACCGGAAAAACAGGAATTGTAAGGATGATGCGCTTATAGCTTTTCCTAATGATCGTGCAGCCAGCCTTAGGCCTAGTGAATGGAATAAAAAGTACAGGTAAAAATTATGTGAATCTAGTATTTAAACCCACAAATTTATATATATATCGTATAGTAGATCAAGATTGGTTATTCATATGACAGTTCACTGGGTTTTTTTCAGGCTGAAAGTACTTCAAAATTCATTGCATTCTTAAGTCTCTTGCACATAAATTTCTTGAGTTTTCTTACATGAAACTACAAATGTAGCTATTACACTTGCAATGTTTCATTTTTACAGTTGCCTTTACAAGGTCAAATATTAATAATCAGCTGTGATAAAAAGAATGTTTGGAACGAAATATATATGTATCAAAATCAATATGTCTTCATTCTAACAAGACCCAGAATCTTTTTACATGTGTAATGAAACTACAATTCTCTTTAAATATTTAGGACTATTTTCACAAAGATTGAGAGATATAATTACATAGACCCAGATTTTGCTTATACTCACTCTGAACAACTGTTAAGAGCAGAATGTAAGAAATACTACACAGACTTCGTTTCTGGGTTAAGACAGCGTCGTTTAGCGAAAGAGGCTGCTAGGTAAGACTTGGTTTAAAGGGTAAATAAATACTTCATACAGAAAATATGTGAATATATATGCAGAATTAACTTAATGGCACCAATTATATACCTAAATTTATCCCATGCCAAAGTGCCTACGATCTTGGGACTTTCATTTATAGCATTCAAAACCTGTTTTATTCAGATATTTAGACACATAGAGGTCACTTCCTGGGTGAAATGTAGGGATAGAGGCAGGGCACTTGAAATTAAGCTTAAAATGAACTGAAATTAAGGTGTTAAGTTTTAAGAATACTTGGTTATGGTTAATAGGAAAAAACATAACATTGTTTGTTTTGGATTCTCTTTAAATAATAAATATGTATTTCCAGCTAGGATGTCTAGCTCACTGCAAGTGATGGAAACAGTATGTAAGTTGTTATATATTCTTTGGACTGAAGCAGATACAATCCTTCAATCTTACTGGTCATCTAGCCTTATCTTACAGTAAAAACCAAAACAATAAAAGAATCTTCAAGATATTTTCTGTGCTTGAGGGTTTTTTAAATAATGAAATATTCCTACTTAAAATACTAATTGTTTTGTTTAAAAATATTAAATAATTTAATATGTAGATCATGGCATGCCCAAACTTTTAGATTCCCACATTCCTTTTTTTTTTCCTTCCCTGTAGGCAGTTTCATATTTATAACAATCCTGTGAGCATAGGCATTAAACCAGCGGAAGGTCTTAAGTCACCACACATCTCAATCTCAGATGTTCCCAAGGAGAAGCTACAGCACAAAATGCTTCCTTTAGATGACAATTGCATGTTAACCAGTCAAAAATTGGCAGCAATTGCTTCTAAATCTACAAACAAAGGAGTAAGTTAAATGCTTGAGTAGTATGTGAGCATAATATGCTCACTATATAAAAAAGCATAAGAATTTTGATCCTGCTCTGAGAAAGTGTCTTGTGCTTACCACAGGTTTGGAGCTGGCTTAGTCCTATGCCATCTTCTGCTCAGGAGAAGGAAGATTGTAGTCTAACTTTGACACACAAGCAGCTTCATCAAATATTCATTGGTAAGATTTTTAATTTGGTTACTAAATGCATATAGTTGTTATAAAAGCACTTATTTATAGTAACACAATTTATGATTATAATTGTTCACCCTAAATGGAAAACAGATTAATTAGGTAGATGGCTTGATACCTACAGTAATGTTTCACTAAAACTTTGTAATACTCATAAAATACTCAGATATGATTAGGTATGAACATGTAAAAGAAGAGTTTCCTTTGAAGACTGCTCATACCACAACCCCTTACAGAGAAATCAACACAGAATAGTGTGAGAGTTGCTCATACCCTTACGCCTTGTTATTGGATAGTACCTGGACCAGCATTAATATCAGCAAGATTCATGGGAGTGCTCAGAATATTTCTGGGAATTAATGGTGAACATTTACATCCCCAAAAAGTAAAATTTCTTCAGGATCCTCCTTAAAATAATTTCAGGGTAATGCTCTGTGATGGGAAGTAACACCTTCTAAAACCTCTAAGGGACGTGTCTGTTAAAAGCACTTGTTACTACTACAGGTCTATTTTAAGGTCAACTTTTCTTCAGTAAAATTACTTAGCAACAAAATGGGAATTTTCAGTACCTCCTGGGCTTTTTTTATTTTCAGTCAAGCCAGACCTTGAGTAGTGTAGCTGTGTAGACTGATGTACTTGGGGAAAGGTAGAACAAGATAAACATAATAATACAAAAATTACTGAGAGTTTTGTAAGATGTTTGATTAGTGCCATGAGCACTCAAGTTTATAGGCCAGCCTAAAAACTAGTGGCAGCAGTAAATTAGGTAGTGAAGTAATTCTGTGACCATCAAATGACATGAATTATTAAACCAAATGGTCACACAGAGAGCAAACCAACAGGTTGCATACATAAACTTTCAGGGACTTGGTGGTAATTTATCCTTTTAAATATCTGCTTAACCAAAAGAAGTATTTATGGTTATTAATAGTACTGTTAGTACTGAGCACATTGATTTCCTATTTTAACAGTTGACTAAAACAAGCACAATTAAAAAATAAATGTTGCTGACTTTTGACTTGTACTACTGAAAATATTCACAGAACATGCATGATATTTACTTCCAAATTTTAGTGAGAATTTGTTCCACTACACACTTTTTGTAGCTAAGTTTGTAATCTGAAGAACTAAAATGTTTTGATCACAGTATTTTAGTAGTTATGTTTCCTTACATCAGCTTTTACTTTTTAGTGTAGAGGATCTTATTTCTTATATATTTCAGGTCCTTCTACTATAGATTTTGGTGATGTTTGTGTGTATTCTACAACAACCAGAGAACTGCACATCATCAATAACTTGTCAATTCATATATGGATACAAATTGAGATTGAAGTTCCAGAATTGCATGAGACATCTCCATTGTCTCAGGTGGTGCCTCCTCTTACAAAAACTCTTATTCCAGTTGTATTTGAGACAAACACTGTTGGAATGTTTAAACGGTAAGGCTTTTTAAATTTGTCTTGATTTACACATTTTCTTGGCATTAGTAAAATTTTTAAAAAAACATGACCTGTCTGATTTTAAAGTGTAGTCATGATAATTGTTAATGGTGTACATTATTTATGGTGACATTGCAATAATCAATGCAGTTTTGTGTTGCAAAATTTTTCTAGTATAGTACTGTTTCTTGGTTTTTTTTAAGCCACAAACAAAAAGCTGTCCTGTGATAAGCCTTATATAGCTACAGGTGCATCAGGGAAAAAAGTTTGATATTACAGTGTATTTGCTAAGAGAAATTTTTATGGAAAATACTGTTCTCTTTCCAGCCTAGTGTTGCATCACTTGCATCCATGCTCAGGTCTTTTGATGCAGCTCATGGGAAAATGTATAAGCAAACTGTTTTCTAGCCTGCTGGTATGAACTCTCTGCTTTCTAATGTTGTTAAAATGACTGTGTGAGGTTGATCATCCTTTAGGATGATCTTCACTTCTAACATGATTTAAGCAGTATGGAAAACAATTGCAAACTTTTCTCTTGTCAGTCTTAACTGTGTGTTCACACTCAGTTGTTAAGTATTTTCTTGCTAATGGTTATATTTCATGTAAATTTTTCTCTGACTGCAACATAATAAATGCATAAAAATATTGATAGATATATATTTTTATTTTACAGATCTTTCAGTTACAAAATAAACAACCAACACCTTGGGCATGTGCTGGTAGTTGCAAATGCAATGCCTATTGAACTTCAGCTGTCTACAAGGGAACTGATTTTGACTCCTGTTCCTGGCTGCCTAGCAGGGACAGAGTTTAGAAGAACTGTCCAGCTATGCAATCCCAGAAACCATCCTGCTGCCTTTACTTGGAGACCTGCAACTGGAGATAGAAAATCTGCATTTAGTATAAAGCCAACCAGAGGTATGCTATGCAAATACAGTGTGTGAATGTATTTTATATGTCAGCAGTATTAAATAAAACAAACATTTACCTGATGCTATAAATGGTATTTTTAGATTTCTATCAATATCAGTGTGTCCCAAAAGCAGTACCAGATCACAGGTTAGCACCACAGCAGCATTTTTTGTGTAAGCCCTGCCCTGAATGCATTCTCAGTCCAGCTCCCTGCTTCCATGTCCAGCCGGCAGTGCTTGTGTAAACATTTATCTCTGCACAGATTGCTGACATTTCAGGAGAGGGGCAGCAGTATCATACAGCTCATCAGGATAGGAAATTTTCCAAAAGCACTGAATGAAGCTGCTAAAAAGCTGATGAAGGTTAAGTAACATAAATGGAATTCAATCTGGGATTAGTTTGCATTTGCATTATGGATTAGTATTTGTTAGATGTGTTAGCTTTTACCTTCTTTCCTTTGAAAAATAGTGTTCTGCAGGAGTTTGTTGGAGCTCCATTATTGAAGAGCTAACTGAATTGCATTTGATTTGGTGTGCCCTGATTCTCGAGAAAAGATATTTCTGCTAATACAAATTCAGACTCAATTGCAAGCAAAAAAGTGTATGTGATCTTACTTTTAGCCGTATGTATATGGCTAAAAGTACCAGTAAACTTAGAGTGTATTTTACTGCAGAATACTAATAAATAGATTATGCAATTGTCATGAGAATCCAGAACCAAATTTTACTTAATTCATCATACTGTTCAACACCTAAGAAATGTAGGCTTACATTCATTCAGTAGTAGAAGGACATTTCACTTTTATGTGCCTATGTTATTTCTAATTATGCAATGTAATTTGACAATTGTACATGTGCATGCTATAACATATACATTATGTGCATATATTTAGGGTTTGTGGAGGCCTATAGTGATCTGGAGTGTGAAGTTGTTTGGCATCCAGGGTTCTATACTCCAGAAAAAGGAGAATTCACCTTGTGTGTGCGCAAAGGAAATTCAATGAACTTGAAATGTTTTGCAAAGGTAACAATTTATGCAGCAGCTTTAGAGAAGAAAATGTGTGGATTTTTTAAAAAAAAGTAATGCCTTAAATATATTTCTATTATAGTCTGGTTTTGTATTAAAATATTTTAATTTCATATAGCTTTTACTTAACATATTTAACTAAAGAATATGCTCCAGAGACATGAAGGAGAAAACAAAGCAAAGACAACTTACCTTTTTCTTGCTTTTGATGATATTCTTCCTTTGGCATCACAGCATAGTGGTCCTTATATATTATAGGGTAATTACTGTGCTTGACTTGCTTAATTTGACTAAACAAAGGTTGAGACGTGATATGACAGTTTTTTAGATATATATTATTTATTAAAGGGATAAAAATGTAGGTGTGCATGGGAAGGTATGCTTTAGAGTTTCAGGGTAACAACAGGCTCTAATTTAATTTTGTGCTGTTATTTGAGCATGGTATTTGAGAAGCAAAGTTCTGGGTAGTCTTCTAAACAGTGACATTCAACTTTGGTTAGTCATGTGTTGTCTTACATTGCATACCAGGGAGTATGAAGAAGAGAAACTTC